>LR880970.1:13218599-13312046 GCA_904067115.1 Aegilops sharonensis | reverse complement strand
ATGTGAATCTCAAGTGCTTTTGAATAACGCAGATCAAAGTAACATGCAGAGGCAGTACCTGAATAACTGTAGAACCAATGACGATATTTGTTTCGTTGGGAAATTCAGAAATTTTTCCCAGTGTGTCCAACACAGGCGCGGACACAACTGTTATTTGTAGTTGTGCATCTACAGAATCATGTAGCAGTCTCCGGAGGCAAGGCGCATCCTCAATGATCAGTTTTCCTTCGTCGGAACGAATACCAATGCTTACAAGCCTATCTGATTTTATTCGTAGACAGGTGAATTTCTTGTTGCAAACAAGCAGCAGGCACTGCAGGGCAGGGCAACCGTGGTGGATGAACTTCCGCAAGGAGACATCCGATATATAAACCTCCACCAGTGAAAGTCTCCTCAGCAGTGGGAGGCAAAGCATTTCTACTAGATTGTCTTCTAGTTTGCACATGGCGAAGGTGACGGTGTGGAGAGACGAGCGAAATCTAGAGATGGATGTCGGTGGCGACAGCATAGAAGAAGGGATTCTGAATGCTGGTGGCCCTGTATAGAAGAAATTTTGGAATATGTGATAGAACTCTAAAACCTGGAGTTGGTCCAGATTCCGAGACAGGAACAACTCATCAACGCCACAAGGTTGGCACTGGAGGTAGCTTGTCGGGATGCAGAGGCGGCGAATCGGGCCCTCATGATCAGAGAGGACTGATACAGGGAGACTGAAGTCATCGGCGACAGATTCTCCGCGACAGTTGCAGCTAAGATGTCGGCATTGAGTTCCGAGGTATGTTTCCTGGACGGTTTGGTTGCCCGGGAGAACGCGGATGATTTGGCAGCAGATTTTTACCAGAGATCTCGTAGAACGAGTATCAAGGATCACACGGAAGTCGATCTCGAGTGGTGCGGTGTGCCATATGCGGAGCCACCGAGATGCGAGCACTTGTGTGCGCATTCCTTCCTTTATGGGAAGACGAAAGTTGATCTCGACGAGGATGGCGTCTGGGAGATCGCTGATGCGGTCCGGACCAGACTCTACATGGTTCTCGGATCCAGTGGGCGGGTCATGGTCGCTCCTCTTAACGAGCTCAGAGGGCACGGGTACAGCCGCGAACCTCGTCTTCTTCTTGCTAGAGGCACGCTTCCTCGTCTCCATTGCCATGCTCGTGTTGCCTCCGATGCAGCTCCCTGTGCGGTGGATCTGGGAAGAGGGGTAGGGTTTTACGATTCACAAAGACGACAATATATATACGTACCTAATCTATAAGATTTCGACGGACGTGGTGGAATAGTCACGGCTTGGACGGACGTGCGTCTGCACGAGGCACGACTATCAACCTTGCGGACACAACAGAAGTTTGGTGGCAGAGCCAAGGTTCGGCATACTCAGTTAAGGACGCATGGTTGTGCGGTCTATAGAGACACGGTGGTGTGGAGCCACGACACGGTGGCAAGTGTCGTGTGAGGCACGTGCGTGCAGGCGCTTTGGGGGCACCTAATTGCAGTCTCTGCAGGCACTGACCCCATTGAAGCCTCTACAGACATAGGTATCAACTCCCTGGATGCACAAAAATGTGGTGGCAGAGGCATGGCTGCGAAATCTCAGTTGAAGAGACACGGCTGTGGAGTCTGTGGATCCACGTCCCATGTGTCTCCAGGGGAACGTAAAGGCCACGGCTCGTGGCACGCCAGGCACGAGGGTGCAGGATCCGGAGGAACTGAAGTCTAGCCTCCACAGGCACGTAAGATTGTCAACCCTCTTAATGCACGAAATAGGGGTGGCAGAGGCATGGATCCGAATACTCAGCTCCGGAGGCACGGGCGTGTATTCTCTGCAACCACAACGGTCACGGCAAGTGTCATGTGAGGCACATGTATTGAAACACCGTAGGCACGGTAATGAAGCCTCTTAGGCACGAGTGTCAACCCAACAGTCATGGCTTATGTGACGTGAGGCACATAGATGCAGGCGGGCGCCGGAGGCACTGTTGGGGAGCCACCACACACACGGGCGTGGTGTTTCGCCAGGCCTGGCTCAGTATAAACCCTCTCTGGGTGCAGAAAAGTGTGCGCAGAAGGCGCCGAAGTCAGTAACCTTCTCTGGGTCGGCATACTCTGTTAAAGAGCCACGACACGGTGGCAAGTGTCCTGTGAGGCACGTGCGTGCAGGCGCTGGGGGAACTTAATTACAGTCTCTGTAGGCACCGACCCCATTGAAGCCTCTACAGACATAGGTATCAACTCCCTGGATGCACAAAAGTGTGGTGGCAGAGGCATGGCTGCGAAATCTCAGTTGAAGAGACACGGCTATGGAGTCTGTGGATCCACGTCCCGTGTGTCTCCAGGGGAACGTAAAAGCCACGGCTCATGGCACGCCAGGCACGAGGGTGCAGGATCCGGAGGCACCGAAGTCTAGCCTCCACAGGCACGTACGATTGTCAACCTTCTTAATGCACGAAATAACGGTGGCAGAGGCACGGATCCGAATACTCAGCTCCGGAGGCACGGGCGTGTATTCTCTGCAACCACAACGGTCACGGCAAGTGTCATGTGAGGCACATGTATTGAAACACCGTAGGCACGGTAATGAATCCTCTTAGGCACGAGTGTCAACCCAACAGTCACGGCTTATGTGAATTGAGGCACGTAGATGCAGGCGGGCGCCAGAGGCAGTGTTCGGGAGCCACCACACGCACGGGCATGGTGTTTCGCCAGGCCTGGCTCAGTATAAACCCTCTCTGGGTGCAGAAAAGTGTGCGCAGAAGGCGCCGAAGTCAGTAACCTTCTCTGGGTCGGCATACTCTGTTAAAGAGCCACGACACGGTGGCAAGTGTCCTGTGAGGCACGTGCGTGCAGGCGCTGGGGGCACTTAATTGCAGTCTCTGCAGGCACCAACCCCATTGAAGCCTCTACAGACATAGGTATCAACTCCCTGGATGCACAAAAGTGTGGTGGCAGAGGCATGGCTGCAAAATCTCAGTTGAAGAGACACGGCTGTGGAGTCTGTGGATCCACGCCCCGTGTGTCTCCAGGGGAACGTAAAATCCACGGCTCATGGCACGCCAGGCACGAGGGTGCAGGATCCGGAGGCACAGAAGTCTAGCCTCTACAGGCACGTACGATTGTCAACCATCTTTAAGCACAAAATAACGGTGGCAGAGGCATGGATCTGAATACTCAGCTCCGGAGGCACGGGCGTGTATTCTCTGCAACCACAGCGGTCACGGCAAGTGTCATGTGAGGCACATGTATTGAAACACCGTAGGGACGGTAATGAAGCCTCTTTGGCACGAGTGTCAACCCAACAGTCACGGCTTATGTGACATGAGGCACGGGCGCCGGAGGCACTGTTGGGGAGCCACCACACGCACGGGCGTGGTGTTTCTCTAGGCCTGGCTCAGTATAAACCCTCTCTGGGTGCAGAAAAGTGTGCGCAGAAGGTGCCGAAGTAAGGCCTCTACAGGTATGTCTACCAACCTTCGTGGTACTCAGTTATAAAATCACGATTGTGAAGTTTATAGGGAAAGTCTGAACTCAAGACGATGAACAGCCTGCATGTCATGATACACATGGTTTTATTGGCATACAAATCACGGACTTGCTTCTGTATTGGAAAGGTTCCTACCGACGAGTTCATTATCACTAGGAATATGGTGCTGTACTAACAAAGATTCAGTGTCGTGCCGGTAAAATACTCAGAATCTTTCCGCTGAAACATTCAATGTGCTTGAAGGCACGGACATTTGCACAGTCACAACACTTTCATTTGCATAGTCACAACACTTTCTAGTCAAGGATTGTTATGGCAAGCTTACAGACGGTACAAAATACTACAAGGGTTGTCTGTTCGTGTTTAGACAAAACGCGCGTTCAAAAGGGCGCAACAACATGTAAACCTGCAACCTTGAACAACTTACTCTGGCTTTGTATTCAGCAGTCGCAGCTGAATGGGTCCGTCAAATCCAGGTATTCAACAAGCGTGAGTTTTAAATAAAAGAACCGGTGCTTGCATGCTCCTGACAATATAAGGCAAGCACGTTCAGAAGCCTTTTTGTGCCACATAAGTTCCTTTTGATGCTTTTCATAAAATTCTTCCGTGAAGTCTTGGTCGAAACGGTAGTTAAGCCTCATGGTCTCAAGCTTGCTTGCACTCAGAACAAAGAATCTCAGGAATTCAATGTTTACCATGCAGGGTTCATAGTCATCCTGCGTAACTGTCTTCAAACGGAAGTCATCTCGTTTGACATACGGTTGGTGCTTACGACGCCATGTATTTGTTTCTCCGCAATAGAGTCCTCCCTGCATGTACATGAAGAATGAAAATACTTAAGTTCTAGAAACAGAGATTCTGTCGAAAGAGCATCCAGTGTAAAGTATTTATTGGTTTTTTTGTACATACGGGTGCATGTAACACTAAAACATGTCTAGCCACGGGTGTATCAATTTACAGACGATTACAAGCTTCTTAAGACATACAGTAGAAGTAGTACAGTATGCATGTTATGGGTTTTCAATGTGTGCAAGAATCATCACCTCGATAAACAAGTTCTCAAGGCTGCGAAAGCATTGCATGAGGGAAACAGCCACGTCCACTTCAAAACACACCTTGACGAGCAAAATCTTGACCGTTTGAAGCACTGTTGATAGGCTGACTGCCGGCAAACCCTGTATGGTGCATGCATAAAATTTTTAAAAATTGAACAAAAGGTTCTATTACCAGAAATTTGTTTACTCGGAAAAATGCAGCTGAAAACTAGGTACCTGGATAACTGTAGGGTTACGCGTGACCTTGGATTCAGAGAAAAATCATGGAATTTGCCCAGAGTCTCCAGTTTAGGTGCAGACATGACAGTTATCTGCAAGTTGCTGCTGATAATATCGTTAAGCAACCGCTGAAGTGACGGGGCATCCTCAATAACAAGTTCGCCATGTCCACAGCGAATTCCAATGCTAACAAGGTTACGTGAGTTTATTCGTATGCAACGGCTTTCCATATTCCAAGTAAGCAGAAGGCACCGGAGTGTGGGGCAACTAGAGTGGATTATGCTTTCAAGCGAGATGTCTGATATACCAACGTCCACGAGTGAAAGTCTCTTGAGCACTGGTAGTTTAAGAACCTGAACATAACTATCTGGTATTTGGCAAAGAGCAAAGGTGGCGGTGTGTAGGGAGGACGCAAAGCGAGAGAAGGACGCCGGTGCAAAAGGCGCGGATGATGGTTGTGTGAGTGGTCGTACGACACACTCTCTCACGAAATCTGGGAACATGTAATAGAACTCGAGCACCTGGAGATTGTTCAGTTTGTATGCTTTTAGCCAGGCATCGACGGCAGAGTGTCTGGACTGGAGGTAGCACGCCGGTATGCAGAGACGGTGAACTGTGCCCCCATGGGCGGAGAGGATGCCTTCCGGAAGGGTCGTATTGTCAGTGCCAGATTTGCGAGGGCACCGAGTTCCGAAGTGCCTTTCGCAGGCGAGCTCCCAGGTAGGAGGCGCCACGGAGATTTTCTTGATATGAACTGTTTCTAGAGGCTTAAAAAGACCAGCGGCAGGGATCTCATGGTAGTCGAGATTCAGAGGAGCGGTGGGCCATAAAGGACGCCATCGACGAGCGAGGATGCGAGTACAGATGCTATCCCTGATGGGGAGACGAGAGATGATCTCACCTAGGACGATGTCCGGGAGATGGCTAATGCGGTCTGGATGAGTTTTTTTCCCGTGCTCCTCAGATCCGGTGGGCGGACCCTAACCGGTCCCCGCCGGTACCGGCAAACACCCAGCGGAATGCGCCATCGGTGGCACGAGCCTTGCCCTCTTGGTACGAGAAGCATCGGACTCCATCTAGGAGGGACGGGTGTGGTGGATCTGGAAAGACGGGTTGGAGTCGACTTTTCCACGCTGTCTGAAGTGTCAACAACACATTATAGAAATGAACAGAGGGAGTAGTATTTTTTAAGTGATGTCGCTGCGAGAACAGTGACATCGGACAGTGGCAACAAGTCGGACTCCATGCCTCCAATTGATTCACGCACATGCCTCTCCGAGCAGCGTGTCACTACAAACATATTGAACACGCACGCACGATCCCAACTCTTCATTTTGACATGGGACGCACGACCGCAAGATTTCTTCCTAATATGGCACCGTGCCTCCGCTTTCTCAACCAACGTGCCTATCTGAGGACACGACTCAGCTAAAATAATGACAACTGGGAGGGAGCGCCGTACCCTCTTATACTACATGACCGTGCCTTCACTAACTTCACGGTTGTGCCTCTCTTACTGCACAAAGTCAGCTAAGTTAAACAAAGCACAGAGGCATGACCATGAGTCTTCTTAACACAGGACTGAGCCTGCACTAGGTTCAAGTGCCTCTCAGAGCAAACATGTTGAACCAAGAGACACACCCACAACAACAACAACATCAACCAGAACAACAACAACAACAGCGACAACAACCACGTTTAGGATCGCATCTGCTTTCAGTACCATAGTCTGAATAAGAATTTAAACCGATAAGTTCTACTAGGTATGTACTACGACGATTTCAACTGCACTCATAGTTTGAAATAACACACATACGATACTTAACTTAATACCATAGTAGGTCAAATTTATGTGGTCTAAACATCGGTGATGACAAGTGAGAGCGAGTCCTGCCCGTGCACAGTGTGCCACTCGATAGTGATCAGTACAATGCAATCAACTGTCAGCCTGGCTACATTTGCAAAAAGAGAAATCCCGGTGATCGCCATCCTTCCATCTTTGTGTATACAGTAGGTGCCAGGAAAATCAATGCTGCTGAAAATTTGAACAAGCCTGATGCTGCCCTTGAGAGGCAAATATCCAAGCTTCATCCTAAGATCATTTGTAACAATAGCTGGGACTTTCTGTACAATAACAAATTATTCTGGCATTAGATTAGAAGACACGCATGTTGACGGTGGTTTAGAGAAATAAACAACGACGTACCAAACGGTCTGTGTGAATGTTGGTGAAACATAGACGGTACAGAAAGGTAATGGCAGGGATGTGTTTAGCATTTAGGACTAGTTTAATCATGCAGGCCATGTCGATATAGGAAAGTTTTATGCCACGGGTGTAGACTGTCTCGTCTATGTACCTCCTTTCCGATAAACTGAGGCCTTTGAGGGCTAAGTAAATACAACCATGTATTAGCCAACGTGTGTGAAACACTGAATAAAGCAGTTAAAACTAAAATAAACGAATATTGGTTTTTAAAAAGGAAAATTACAGTTATAAACTACATCGTGAGTACAAAGAAAGTTTTAATACATTATATCACAGAGATTGAGCACATAGATATCAATGGCACGCCACAGTAAAATTATAATAGATAAATGTTAAACCAGAACAAATATTGATAAGCGATCAGAACGTACCAACGGAAGGTTTGGGAAACGCTTTGTGACCTCCTCGAGATTCACTCAACATCAAGTCAATCGGAAAGAAGAAATCATCTGCTTGCAAATCCAATTTTATAATATCACCATAAAACAGATCATAGTCACGTATCAACTTTTCCCATAGGTCCATGAAACTTAGACCTGTGGTCGCAGTCTGTAAACTTAATCTTGTAAGACAATTCCTCAGTAGTGTCGAACGCAAGGTCCAAATCTTCGTCTTCAAAACCATCCTCGAAAGCTTCAGCTTCATCTTTCCATAAAAAGATCAAAGAAAGGACCTGGTTCCGGTAGTAGCATGGGACATACTGCATAAAAGTAAAATCAAGACAAAGGTAAATAAATGTTTTACTGATTTTCAGAAAAAATGCATGAAATTGTTTTTTTCCTTAAAATTTCCTAGCTTTCAGGCACGGGCACAGCCACCATCTATGGCACTTAATTAAACCTATACAAAACAATTGAACTTCTAATTACATTACATCAAGGCCTATAAAATAAAAACAAGCATGCGCAGTATAGTTCGCTCCGAACGAATACGTGTGGTTGCTGACTGCGGAATAAAGATAACTTACCAGTCATGACTCATAAGAACGAGGCAAAGACACAATCAAGAAAGATTGGGCAACATCAGATTCAACACTGCGACAGTTGAGGTTCCTGCAAACATTACACGCCATCTTTGTCTGCGAGATGTAACAATATGTAAGACTCAGGTTCATTAATTATTAAAAAAAATGTTTCAACACTCCGCTAATGGCACAAAGAATTAAAGGACTATATATCGCTTGTTTCAACGAGTAAGATAGAGGGGAACAAATGCTGCTACGGTGATATCCCACGATCTTAGTGTCTCTGCAAAAAAATGAAAAAACACGCACAGAGCTCCTCAAATCTACAAGCTTGCAGCGAACTAACTGGAAAAAAAATCAACTGTTGCCCCCCAAGATTATTCCCCTTATAGAACCTCTTAAAAGAGGTAAGATATTAACACAAAAACTAATATTAAAAGGGTAACATAAAACAAGAATCCATCTAAAAAAACACAGCGCGGAAGGCGTAAGTATTAAGCAGAAGGGAGAAAACTTACTGTATTTCAGAGCAAGTGGGTGAATCATAGATCCATCTATGTGGACTATAGAGTGAGGAAGACGAAGCAAGAAAGACGAAAGGAACCAGAGAAGAAGGGGAGCGGAAGAGCAAGTGACTCGGGAGAGAAGACGAACAAAACGATGTATTTATGGAGTAATTATGGAGAGGGAAGTGATTTTTTGTACTCGCTCGCCAAAGCTGAAACTAGTACTGACCCGTACGTGTGTTTTTTGTAGTCACGGTTGTTCACTCTCTGGATGCACGGAAGTTTGCCGTCAGAGGAATGGGTCCGACTACCCGGTTAGAGAACCACGTTTGTGAAGTGACGTGGGTGTGGCACGACGGGCCCCATAGGAGTCACTGCAAGTGTCACGCGAGGCACGTACGGCGCTCTGTGGCCATGTCTGTCCTTTATGAGCGGGGCATGGAGGGGCTGCGAGGCGGCTTTATCCCATCCCGTCCGTAGTCGCACAGGCAGGAGGTGGTTGGAGTCGCGGGCCGACTCCCCATAGCCGGCTTCTACGGAAGTCGCTGGCTGGGAGTCCGCTCGTCTTGAGGCCGTCTCTGGGACTCGGCTAGGAGGGCCAGTCGGGGGCTCTGCCGCCGACTTTCGGAAGGCGGCTCTTCGTCTTGGGGTCTTGAGGGGCGCAGTCCGCCCCGATGTTTTGAAAGGTCCAGGGGCTTGGGTTTGCCTACCCGTGGCCCATTACTCCGACAGTAGTCCCCGAAGCTGGTGAGGCGCCGAGGGCAACATGTCGAGGAGCCTCAACAGTTTTATCCCTTTAGTGGAAGAGTCTGGGCTCGGCTCGCCGTCTCTATCTTGAGCCGACTAGCTGGAGTCGGCCTTGCAGGAGGCCGTCTTGCTCCTCAAAGGTTTTGAAGGTCGCGGTGGGATCCGGGCAGCGTGCCTGATAAGCTTCCAGGCAGCTGCAGGTCACGGGCCCGCCACGTGGCAGGGCCAGTCTGCCCGGCCACGTGCGTGACTAGACAGGCCCGTCAAACGGGGCCCGCCACTACCGCGCCTCGGCGCTCGGGCGGATCCGCTGCGGCCGTGCGGGCGGTTGGGCTCCCCACGCCGTTACTGCGTGCAGTAACGTCGTGGGTTTAATCGTGGGGGCGTGGGCGCAGTTAATCCCACGCCCGCCCCCTCGGCTTCTCAGCCTAGGCGCCTATAAGTAGGCGGGAGGAGGGGGCGGCGACGCACGCGCACCCACCCTCCTCGCTTCCTCTCGCTTCCTCTCCTTGCTTTGTCTTCCTCCTTGCTTCCGCCGCGCGGAACCACGCCGCGCCGCGGAGATGAGCTCCTCCTCCGCCGCCGCGCCTCCCGCCGCGCGCTCCGGCATGTGGGATGGCTCCATCATTGACGATGACATCATCGAGTTTCTCCGCCAAACGCGCCGCATCCCCGGCAGCCACCTAGTGCGGACCCGCGCCGCGTCGGCGGGCGAAATAACGCCGGCGCTAGAGGAGGGCGAGCGGGTCATATTCCGCTCGCACCTCATGCGCGGGCTAGGGCTGCCGGCGAGCGGGTCATATTCCGCTCGCACCTCATGCGCGGGCTAGGGCTGCCGGCGAGCAGCTTCTTCCGCGCGTTCTTGGAGTTGCACGGGCTCCAGCCGCACCACCTCACTCCAAACACGGTGGTGCTGCTGGCCGCTTTCGCATCCTTGTGCGAAGTCTTTCTTGGCGTTCTCCCCACCATCGAGCTATGGGGGGAATTCTTCCAAGCTAAGCTCGAAACCCACGTCGCTCGCGTGCCGGCTCTGTGCGGCGCTTTCATCGCAATGAGGAGGCCGGTGCCCGACAACCCCTTCCCTGCCATCCCACTGATCACGTCGGTGAAGATGTGGCAGCGCACGTACTTCTACGTCAAGAACGTCGCCCCTGAGGGCGACTGGGTCAACCTGCCGCCTTACGTGGCCGGCGAGTTGGCGGGGCGACTCCCCAGCTGGTCCCATCGGGTCAGGACGCTGACTCCCGCAGGCGCCGCCGCCATCGCGCGGCTCCGAGTGCTGACGCAGTCGGAGGGCCTGACTGGGGCCGACTTGCTGGCCGCCTTCATGGCGCGCCGAGTTCTTCCTCTCCAAGGCCGACCTCATCTGATCTGTCAGATGAGCGGCCGCCGAGACCCCAGTCGGCTGTGCTCCAAAGATATGCCCCACGCGGAGGTGGTGGACACAATGAATTTCCTGGCGAACTGCGGCCTCACGGAGGAATGGCAGTTCAGCAAGGAGTCGTACTCGCGCGCCAACCCCCCGCCTGTGGTAAGTCATTTCTCTTGCTTTTCTGTTTTCCTTCTTCGGCCGAATCCGACTCTAACTTTCTTTGGTCTTATCCGATTCAGAATCCCCTCATGCAGCCTGCGGCCGGCACCGCGGGGCCAGCTCGTGAATTCGTCCCCGACCGGGCGGAGAGCAACGCCGACGACCCCGACTTGGGGGTGGCGACGATGGAGACCGACGCCGAGGGAGGAGGAGGGGACGACGACTTCAGGCCTTCGGCAACCTTCGCCGACTGGCCTGATGACGACGGCGAGAGGGAAGTCGTCCCCCGCCGCCAACCGAAGGTCGGCCATCCAGGCGCAAGTTCCTCCGCCGTCTTGGGCGGTCGAGGCGGCGCGAAGAAGCACCGGGCCGGGCCGAGCTTGCCAAGCGGCCGGGCGAAGAAATTCAGGGGGATGGCCGCCGCGACCCAGCGCGAAGAGACGGTCGCGAAGGCCAATCACTTCCGCAAGGAAGTGAAGAAGCCGCCGCTGGTCTCCGCGTAAGGACTTCTTGTTCTGTCTTGTTTTCTTTTGGTCCATCTTGTCCAAGTCTTTACATGTCTTTTTCTCATCAGGGCTCCCCTCACCATGGAGAGGGTCGCTGCCGCCTCCGTCATGGGGTCGGCAGAGACGTCCGCCAATACTCGGCGGATTGATCCTGCGGCCGCCCTCCGGGAAGCGATGGAGCGGAATGCGCAGGAGAAGCGCGACGAGGAGGAGGCCGCCCGTCTGGAGAAGGCGGAGGCTGAGAAGGCGGCGGCTTCCGCCCAGAAGAGGCTGGAGGAGGTCGAAGCCGCCGTCGCAGCCAAGAGGCGAGCCGAGGAGGCCGCGCGCCTCCAGTCGGCGCTGCTCGTCACCCCGCTGAGCTCTGCGCCGCCGCCGCCGGAGTTCACGGGGCAGACGAAGGGAGTCGGCGGTGAGGTCCACGTCGCGGAGAGGGAAGGCGGCGAGGCCTCCCTGTCAGGCACGGCCGTGCCACCCCCGCCGCCTCCACCGCGGTCCGAGAGCGCGCGAGGCAAACAGCCGGCGGACCCGCCTCTGCCGCCGACCGACGACGAGGCCGTGGCGCAGTTGCTTCTTCAAGTCGCCTCGCCAGCGCGACGCCGTCTTGAGAAGGCGACTTCGGCTCCGCGCCCCTTGGAGACCGGCGCCGCCAGCTCGGCCATTCCAGACGTCGAGGCGACAAGCGCCGCGCCCATTGTGTGGGTGCGAGGAGGCGGCACAGGCCCGCTGAACACGGTGCTCCTGGACGTCCAGGCGAAGCTGCGAGCTGAGGGCGACGCCATCCAGAACTGCTCCAAGGCGCACCTGGCGTCGCGAGCCGCCGTGCGGGTATGTTTCTTCTTTGAATTTTTTCTCGCTCTTCTCTGTGGGGGCGCGCCAGCGCACCCACTGGGTGTAGTTCCCGAGTTTCGGGCCGGCTGCTGAGCAGGCGGCTCGGAACTCTATTTGCTGACTTCCAAATTTTTACCTTTGTCTGAAATTCTTGCCGCAGGAGTATCACAACCTCCGCGCCACTGCCTTCAACCGCAACGTTGAGGAGCTGAGCAAGCGGACTGCCGACTTGGCGAGGAGCCGAGGTGAGTTTTCTTTTTTGCGGGGGCGCGCTGGCGCACCCGCGGGCTGTAGTCCCCGAGATTCGGGCTGACTGCTGCGCAGTCGGGCCGGATCTTCCTGGCGACCTTCTTAGCTGACGACTACGCGTCCTTCTTCTTTTTATTCTTCAGAGGCCAGCGCCACTCTTCGGCGGCAGCTGGGTACGGCGAACACCGCCTTGCGCGCCAAGGAGGAGGAGTGCAGCAAGCTCGCCGCAGAGCGCGACCTGCTGGATACGCAGCTGGCGGAGCAGAGGGAGCTGCTTAAGGCGGCGCAGGACGAGGCGGAGAAGAAAGAGGCTGCTCTCCTGGCCGAGTTTGAGAGCGAGCGCTCCTCCTGGACCGACAAGGAAGCGCTGCTGACCTCCGGCTTCCATGAAATCGAGGACATCGTCGATGGTGAGTTTACTTTTACTTCTTCTTTTGGGTCGCCGACTATGGGTCAGGCCGACTCCTGTTTTTCTGACTTGCTTCTTCTTCTTCTTGGCAGACTTCTTCCCCGGCCACACGCAGGCGGCCAATCAAGCCATCGAGGCTGATCGCGAGGCGCGAAGGGCGGGTGGTGCTGAGATCGCTGCCAACGCCCCCCGGACCCTTGACGAGCAGCTCTAGAGCATTGAGGCTCGTCTGCGGCCGGCCCATCGGATGCTGCGCTGGCTTCAGCGTGTCGGCGCCCAGGCGATCGCTGCTCTGTGGCCGGACATGCCGATTCTGCGCACTCCCAGCCGGACCGCCGACTGGCTGGAGGTCGCGGCTGGTCGTCTTGAGGCCTGGAAGGGTTCCGCGGCCCGGGCTGGAGCGCGCCGTGCCCTGGAATTCGTCAAGGCGTGGTATCCAGGGCTAGATTTGGACCGGCTGGCCGCGTTTCGGTCAGAGGCCCAGGCGGAGTTGCTGGCTGCGGAGGACGCCCTCGTCGAGCGTGCGGCGGCGATTGCCGACTACACGGACACCAGCGTCTTCGTCCCTGAGCGGGCTGAAGACGGTGGGGAGGCGCCGCCGGAGTGGTTCGGGATGAACCCGGACTACGACGAGGAGTCGGCGCAGGTGATCGACTCCAGCGCCGAGGAGGAAGACGAGGCGGAGGACGGAGACGACATGGAGGCGCCAGATGACGGAGCGGGCGACCAGCCTCAGCTCGACCGCGCCTCTAGCAACGAGCCGCGCCCTTCTGGGCCGGCTGACGCCAGAGATGATCAGGCCGAGACCGCCCAGCCGGCCGCCCCGGCGCCTGACGCCGCCGTCGCCTCCGGCCTTCCGACCCCATCTGCCGCTTCCTAGGCCGCTGTCTCGCCTTTATTTTATCTGTTTGCTAGTCTTTGAAAGAACTTGTTAATTCACACAATTCCACCAGCGGGGTGTATTCTGAACCTCTGTCCGAAGATCTGGCCAAGGGCCTAATCTATGTAAATATTATTCTAATTTTATCTTTCCTTGCTTATTGCTCTTATGGCTTTTTCCTTTGCCGCCTTCCCTTAGTTGCCGCCTTGCCCATCGGGCAACCGCTCTGCGGACTGCCGTCTGGGTCAAGTACTTGGCTACCTTTGAGAAGGCAAGTACTTGGCCATTTTTTAGAGTCTTTAAGCAAATTGGGTCGAAGGCGGCAAGCCGACTACTTAAGATTCGGTTTTGCAAAACGGGGCTGGAAGCCGACTTAGACTATGTTTATGCTTTGGGTCCTTAGCCATTTTTTCGTGTGGGTGCCCGTTCTTCCTTACTCCTGCCCACCAAACAGTCGCACTGTGAGCTGCTGGTTCTGACAGGAGACGGCTTAGGCACCGCGCGTTATTTGTCTGACTGCAGGAAGCATTTCATAGCCCAAGGCGGCGAGTCCCCGGGCCGACTAGTCGAGCCCGGTGCCAAATAGCATAACAAAGAGTAACATACTCGAAGGCATAATTCTTATCATACAGATAACAAAAGAGGGTAGTCCCCGAGCTCGTCTCGGGGGGCCCGAAGTCTTGGTACTTTAGACACAAAGGGTAGCGTGGTACATACTGCATCAACTGTAAAATCTTCGGAGGAGATTCGCATTCCATGGCCGTTCCGTCTCTTTGCCGGAGTCGTCCCTCTTGCGTGCTCGGGGCTTCTGAGCGTCGATCAGGTAGTAGGAGTCGTTGCCCAGCACTTTGCTGATGATGAATAGGCCTTCCCAAGGCGTCGACAGCTTGTGCTGGCCGGCTGTTCGCTGAATCAGCCGGAGCACAAGGTCGCCCTCTAGGAATGATCTTGGCTTGACCTTCTTGTTGCAGTAGCGGCGCAGGCTCTGCTGGTAGATGCTGGATCGGCTGAGTGCCAACAGTCGGCCCTCTTCCAGTAGGTCGACGACGTCTTGACGTGCTTCTTCTGCTTCTTCTTCGGTGTACATGGTGACTCGCGGGGAGTCGAACTCTATATCCGTTGGGATGACGGCTTCGGCACCGTAGACGAGGAAGAAGGGTGTGAAGCTAGTTGACTTGTTTGGAGTCATGCGCAGACTTGAGAGGACGGCCGACAACTCCTCAAGCCAGCAGCCGGCCGAACGCTCCAGTGGCTCGACTAGTCGAGGCTTGATGCCAGACAGGATGAGGCCATTCGCTCGCTCCACCTGGCCGTTTGACTGCGGATGGGCAACGGACGCTAAGTCCAGTCAGATGCCTTGCATCGCGCAAAAACGGGCGAGGGCGCCTTTGGCGAAATTTGTGCCATTGTCGGTGATGATGCTGTGTGGTACGCCGTACCAAGTCGTGATGTCGGCGATGAAAGTCACTGCAGTAGGACCATTCAACTTCTTGATGGGTTTTGCTTCTATCCACTTGGTGAACTTGTCCACCGCGACAAGTAAGTGAGTTAGGCCGCCTCGTGCCGTTTTGAATGGTCCCACCATGTCCAGGCCCCAAACAGCAAAGGGCCAGGCGATGGGGATAGTCTTGAGTGCAGAAGCCGGCTAAAACGGCTTGGAGCGGAACACCTGACACCCCTTGCATTTTTGAACTAATTCCTTGGCCTCTTCTAGGGCAGTCGGCCAGAAGAAACCGTGTTAGAAGGCTTTGGCGATGATTGCTCTTGAGGCTGCATGATGGCCGCACTCGCCCTGATGGATGTCTTCGAGAATCACTTGGCCTTGCTCTGGCTCGACGCAGGGCTGGTAGACACCAGTGACACTGCGCCTGACCAGCTCTCTGTTGACTATAGTGTAGGCTGCCGCTCGGCGTTGCACTTGCCGAGCCAAGGTCTCATCGGTTGGTAGCTCTCCGCTTACTAAGAACCTCAGGATGGGCTGGGCCCATGAGGGTGCTGCTATTTCTTTGACTGCCAGTACTGCTACTTGGACGAGGGCGGCTGGGCTGGGAGGCGGCCGGTTGGAGTCCGCAGCAACTTGCTGGGTTGAAGAAGTCCCCGGGCCGATAGGCGCAGTCCCCGGGCCGAGTACTGGAGTCTTCGCGCTGGTCGCCGCAGTCCCCGGTCCGGGTTCTGAAGTCCCCGGGCCGGCTTCGACTGCAGCGTTCTTGGGGGCGTCTGCAAGGATTCTTGTGCCGTCTGCTGAGGCTTTGGAGTCGGATCCGACTTCTTCAGGGGGAGTCGGCACAAAAATGGAGTCTGACTCTGGTGACGGCTTGACAGATGGCTTGAGGAGGCGCTGAAGGGCGACGCCGGATGGTATTGCCTGGCGGGTGGAGTCGATTCTTGCCAGGGTATCTGCTTGGTCGTTGTCGTTTCTTGGCACGTGGAGGAACTCGCACCCCTCAAAATATCCACTCAGCTGCTGTACCAGGAAACGGTAGCTCGCCATGTTTGCATCTTTGGCGTCCCAGTCGCCGGATGACTGTTGGACCACCAAGTCGGAGTCGCCATAATACAGGATCCGGCGAATGCCAAGCTCTTTGGCAAGCCGGAGCCCGTGAATGAGCGCCTCGTATTCGGCGACGTTGTTGGAGGCGGCGAAGTGGATCTGCAGCGCGTACTTGAGCTTGTCGCCTTTGGGGGAAGTGAGGACCACGCCGGGTCCCAAGCCGGTGCGCATCTTGGAGCCATCGAAGTGCATCCGCCAATGGGTGGAGTCGGGCGCTGGCGGCAGGTACTGGGTCTCGGCCCAGTCGACGAGGAAGTCGGCCAGTGCTTGCGACTTGATGGCGGTGCGGGGCTGGTAATAGGTGGTGTAGGGGGCCAACTCTATGGCCCATTTGGCCACTCAGCCAGAAGCATCTCGGCTTCCGATGATCTCTGCTAGTGGGGTCGTGCAAACCATGGTGATTGGATGCTCTTGAAAGTAAGGCTTCAACTTCTTGGCGGCAAAGTGCACGCCGTAACACATCTTCTGGTAGTGGGGGTAGTTCTTCTTGGAGGTCGACAGTACTTCGCTCAGGTAATATACCGGTCTCTGGACAGGTAGCGTCTTGCCTTCCTCCTTGCGTTCAACTACAATGACTGTGCTGACTACCTTGCTGGTGGCGGCAATATACAGGAGCATGGGCTCCTTGGGAGTCGGGGCCGCCAGCACGGGGGGAGTAGTCAGCATTTTCTTCAACTGGAGAAAAGCTTCGTCCGCCTTGGAGTTCCATTCGAAGAAGGTGGTCTTCTTCATGAGCTGGTACAGAGGAAGAGCTTTCTCGCCCAGCCGGCTGATGAATCAGCTGATGGACGCCAAACAGCCGGTGAACTTTTGCACATCTAGCAGTCGGTGGGGTACTTCCATCCTTTCGATTGCCTTGATCTTCACGGGGTTGCACTCTATGCCGCGTTCAGAGACCAGGAAACCAAGGAGCTGGCCGGCTGGTACTCCGAAGACGCACTTCTCTGGGTTGAGCTTGATCTGGAATCGGCGCAGATTTTCAAAGGTCTCCTTGAGGTCTTCCAACAGTGTTCCTCGCTTCTCCGTCTTCACCACCACGTCGTCCACGTAAACGTGGGTGTTTCTGCCAAGCTGCTTGAGGAGGCACTTCTGCATGCAACGCTGAAAGGTGGCGCCGGCATTCCTTAAGCCGAATGTCATGGTCAGGTAGCAGAAGGCTCCAAACGGCGTGACGAAGGCGGTCTTCAGTCTGTCGGCCGGGTTCAGCTTGATCTGGTGATATCCTGAGTATGCATCTAGGAAGCTCAACAGCTCGCATCCGGCTGTGGAGTATATCACCTGATCAATTCTCGGCAAAGCGAACGGGTCCTTGGGGCAAGCTTTGTTGAGGCTTGTGTAGTCAATACACATCCGCCACTACTTGTTCTTCTTTAGTACCAAGACCGGGTTCGCTAACCACTCTGGAAAGAACACTTCCATGATGAAACCGGCTGCAAGGAGCCGGGCTATCTCTTCTCCAACAACTCTTATTTTCTCTTTTGACAGGCGGCGCAAGGGCTGCCTGACAGGCTTCACATCAGATCGGACATGTAACTTGTGCTCGGCGAATTCCGTCGATACACCTGGCATGTCTTTAGGGGACCATGCGAAAATGGCCCGATTCTCACGGAGGAAATCGACGAGCTCGCCTTCCTATTTACTGTCAAGGTTTGCACCTACGACAGCGTACCTCTCCGGGTGCTCCGGGTCCAAGGGTATCTTCTTGGTCTCTTTGGCCGGCTTGAACGAGCCCTCAGCTTCCGACTCCTTGCGGTTGGGCGACATCTCTGGCTGCTTGCCGGCCATTGCCACAACCCGATCAAGAAGCCGCTTCTCAGCTGCGATCACCAGGGACTCGGCCAGCCGACTGCTTTCAGCTGCATAGGCGGACGACTTTCTGTAGTCGCCGGCTACGGTCAGAATCCCCTTGGTACTCGGCATCTTCATCTTGAGGTAGGCGTAGTGGGGGATCGCCATGAACTTGGCCAGAGCAGGTCGGCCAAGCAGAGCATGGTATGGGCTTTCGAGGTCCACCACTTTGAACCAGACTGGCTCTCGGCAAAATTAATATTTGTCCCCAAAGAGGACGTCTATCAGGATCTTGCCGATCGGTGAGCAGGAAAGGCCAGGTACAATTCCGTGGAACACAGTCCGGCTGTTATGAAGCTGTCTTTGCTTGATTCCTAACTTCTCTATTGTATCCTTGTACAGGATGCTGATGCTGCTGCCTCCGTCTATCAGCACTCGCGAGAAGCGAGTGGCCCGCCTATCCGCGGCAAGGGTGGCTCCCAAGACCAGGGCGTAGGAGCCCGGATTCGGCATCACCTCTGGGTGATCAGCTCGGCTCCAACTGATAGGTTTCTCGGACCAGTGCATGAATTCTGGAGTATCTGATGCTACTGCATTCACTTCTTACTGTTGCAGCCGCCTGCTACGGCGATCGTCGGCCCCACTGGTGAACACTACATAAGCTCCATGCTCTTCTGGGTACTCGTCTTGTACTGCGCCGACTGGCCTGACAGCCGGCTGTTGGGGCGGTGGTGGAGGCGGCGGCCCAGCAGGCGGGGGAGGGATGAGGCCGTCTCCCTTGGCGATCCTGGTGAGCCAGTGGCACTTCCGGGTGGTGTGGTTCGACGGCTTCGCGCCACTATGGAACTTGCAGGGTCCATCTAGAGTCTGCTCGTAAGAGAAGGCCGGCAACCAGTTGGACTTGCCGCCTTTGTGCCGCTGGGCAGGAGGCTGCCCCTCTGGCTGTTGGTCTTCGACTGTCGCCACCTACTGGCTGTTGGAAGCCGGCTGCGGGGCCTTGCGCTTGTGATCATTCTGCTGCTGTCGCCGACTGGTGTCGCCAGCCGGAGTTCTGGGAGCCTGAGGAGCCACCTTGCTAGTCGCACTGACTTTGATCTCTGACTTCATGGAGGATTCGGCTGTGGCGTACTTGTCTGCTATGATCAGCAGCTCGTCGAGGGTCTCCGGCTCGTCGCAAAGGAGCTTGTGCTTGAGGAGTGTGCCTTCTCTGCACCCGGCGGTGAAGTACTCAATAGCCTGCACCTCGTGCACTCCCTCGTGGGAGTTCCGGAGCTCGGCCCAGCGCGTGAGGTATTCGCGAGTGGACTCGTTGGGGCCTTGCACGCACAAGGAAAGTTGGCGAGGCTTGGGAGGTCGCTTGTATGTGCTCGTGAAGATGCGGACGAAAGCCTCGGTGAAGTCGACCCAGCTGTTGATGCTGCGGGGCTTCAAGCTGTTCAACCATGTCCGGGCCGTGCCCTGGAGCATGAGGGGAACATACTTTACGGCAACGCGCTTGTTGCCATTCGCTATGCTGATGGCCGTGGAGTAGTCAACTAGCCAGTCCTCCGGCTTCACGGAGCCGGTGTACTTGGGTGTATCTCGGGGGAGTGTGAACCCTCTGGGGAAGGGCTCGTCTTGGATGCGAGGTCCGAAACACGGCGGGCCCAACTCGTCTTCTTCTTCCAGCGCCAGGGATCGGTGGAGTCGCTCGATCCGGTGGCGAGCGTCGTTTTCTCCGACTCCCTCTCGGCGGCCAAGGCGGTCGCCGAGAGTCGGATGCTCGACGGGTGGCGGGTTGACTCACCTTTCTCTGCGGGGAGGAGCAGGCAGATAGTCGTCCCGCCGCTCCACCGCTCTCGGGCGACCGTCTTCGTCGCGCTCGATGGAGATGTGGGTCCGACTATGGCTAACAGCCGGATCCTTGTTTCTTCTTCCACGGACACCGCCAGTCGGCGTCCGAGACATCGCGCCTTGATCTCGGCGGGGAGGCAGGTCGCCGTGTTGTCGTCACGGCGCCTCCGTGCAGCAGCCAGCTTCGTCTTGCACGGCAGCCGCGTCGAGGAGGTGCTAGACTCGCTCCGTCATCAGGCGGCGCTCCTCGCCCTCGAAGTTATCTAGCTCGTCCGCCGCCGCCTGGGCGGCGCGGATGTTCTCCGCGGGCGTGGCGTACACGGGGCGATTGGCCCCAAACAGATTGGCGATGGCTACGGCGCGCTGCTGGACCGCGCCTAGGCGGCTAGGCCCAGTCGGAGCCGGCGAGCCGCCCACGGCGCGATCCATCTCGCGCTGGTAGGCTTCTGACAAGCGTGTCATGCTTGCCAGCTTCTTTGCGCTCACGAGGAATGGGCGCGGTTAGGTCTTGCAGAACCGCGTCGAGAGGGTCATGAGCTCCCTCACCGGAAGGCTCACTGTGACCAATGAAGAGCACCTCCGTGACGGTGCTTCCACCGCTCTCCGCGCGAGGGAGCGGCTCATCGTAGACCACCACGTTGGTGGGGAACGCATCGAGCGACGCGGTGTCGGAGTCGACCAGCATCGGATCGGTGGAGCCTACGGACTCCAGGTCGGCGGCAGGCTCGACGGCGACATGGAGCTGCTCGAGGAGGCCCGCGAGGAGGCTCTCGGGGCCGTCCGTGCCTGCGTCGGATGCAGGCTCTCGGAGAGGCGAACCTCGCCGACAAGCTCGGCGAGGCAGCTCGCCGCACAGGTGTAACGCCCCGAGACCGACGCTCCAGATGCCTTCCATGTTTTGCGTGTCAGCTCTGTTATTTATTTGTTTGTTGCATTCTTCATGTCATCATTTGCATTGCATCGACATTTCGTTGTCGTCATGTCATCATTCGCTCGCCGTTGTCGTTTCTCCCTTTGCCTTCGTCACCTCTCTTAGTCCCCCTCGCTTGCTCGTCCGAAACTTCTCCGAACCCGACCCGCTCTGTCGTTACCGTCGGGTCCGGATCATCACCAAACATCCCTAAAATATCTTCGGTTTCTTCTTTGACTATCATAACCTTTCTATCTCGACCGTTCGATTTTAATCGGAGGGTCCGATAAGCCCCTAACCAAATCCAATGCTATAAATAGTAGGCAACCCTAGAAACTAGGGATCCTGTCCCATCCATCCATCCAATCCCTCCGCCGCCGTGGTTCCCCCAAATCCCCTCGGGATCCTCTTCTCCTTGTTTTCCTCCACCCCCCAACAGGAGCCTGAGCCCCTTCTCCCCTTCTCCCCGAGCTCCTCCGTTGTTCCCTGCCCGAGCTCGTCGCCCATGCCTGCAGCTCCTCGCCGGAGTAGGCAACCGGACCGCAGCCGTGCCTCCTCCTCGTCGCCTCGCCGGAGATGAGTCCCTGGGAGACACTTTTCGCTCCCTGCCTTTCTCCTTCCTCCTCTAATCTCTCTCCCTTCATCGTTTGTTTTCTGCTCTGCCAGGAAACGAACGGGACTCGCCCCTGCTGGCATCACCGCCGGTGCAAGCTTCTGCACCTCCCGTGCTCGCCATCGCCTCACGCTTCCTTCCCCGGCCGTGCCTGGTCGACCAGTCTCCATCGTCCCGCCTTGCTGCTCGAGCGCCGCTCAGCACCTCCCTGCCCCGACGAGTCCCTGTTGTCCCGAGGCCACCCATCTCCGTCCGGCCGGCAACGAGCAGTAGCTCGCCGGAGCGCGAGTTCCATCGGGTCCGCCTCCCTCTGCCCGTCCCTCTCCTTCTCCTACTTCTAGCCTCCCTCCCTGCCGCTTCTCTGAATTTATTGCCTCGCCATGGCCCTGCAGGTTCCCCACCGAAACTCTTGCCGCCAGTCCTCGATCTCGGTGGGGATCGACGGGAACCGCGTCACCCTGCTCGTCCCGCCTCCTGCCCGCCTCTCCAACGCCTGCCGGAGCCCTGCATCGCGCCAAGCGCCGGCGCCACCGGCGCCCCCAAGTTCCACCACACCGCTGCATCCTCTACTTTCCCTGCGTGCTGCGACCTCGTGGGCCTGCATCGCTCCCGAGCGCGTTGACCGCGCCTCCAGCGGCCTCCAAGGCCCAGCCCCAAGCCAGCCGGCCTGTTCGGCCCAATGTGAGCAGCCGCCAAACCACTCCTGTGCACTGTTGGGCTAGCCAGTTTCGGCCCAATGCGTGGTTTTTTTTCCTCTGTTGCGATTTTAGATTTATTCCGGAGTCTGTTGTTTTTTAGAAAAACCCCCAGGTTCATGCATTTAATAAATCACAGACTGTGCATCTCATATAAAAACTTTATATATGTAAAATGCTTAGAATTTCATCTAGTTTCATAATATGCCACTTTCATCTATGTTTAAAATGTTTAAAATTGTTGTTTGATTAAATTTGCATATATGCCATCTTAAAATGATTTATTTCATAACTAAATAACCGTAGCTCCACATATAATAAACTTTATATGTAAATGGGGTAGAAAAATGCCTAGTTTAACATGGTAGTATTACTTTGCATGTTTAACAACTCTAAAATATGCTTTACGACAGAACAGTACCAAACCAAAATATGCACATGAGGATTTTCTGGAATTGTTGTTTGTTATTTCCGGCCTCACTTAAATTTGCCTAAATAGTTAGTTTAATTATGCTTCACCCCTTGCCATGTTTAATAACATTTAATCTTGTCTTGTTCATAACCGAGAGAGAACTAAATAATTGCATGTGGGGTTTCGTCAATATGCAACTCGTTGCATATTGAGCTCCAATTAATTTGTAGTATTGTTTGTTGCACTTTGCCATGCCATGCCTCATTAAACCGGACATGCATCATACTTGATTGTGCATCATGCCATGTTTATGCTTGTGCATTTACCATGTTGCTTGTTTCTTTCCGGCGTTGCTTCTTAGTTCCGGTAATGTTGCGATTGTGAAGATTCGTTCGACTACTCCCGTTCGTCTACTTCATGGACTCGTTCTTCTTCCTAGCGGGATTTCAGGCAAGATGACCATACCCTCGAAATCACTTCTATCTTTGCTTGCTAGTTGTTCGCTCTATTGCTATGCCGCGCTACCTACCACTTGCTATATCATGCCTCCCATATTGCCATGCCAAGCCTCTAACCATCCTTTCCTAGCAAACTGTTGTTTGGCTATGTTACCGCTTTTGCTCAGCCCTTCTTATAGCGTTGTTAGTTGCAGGTGAAGATGAAGTTGGTTCCATGTTGGAACATGGATATTTTGGGATATCACAATATCTGTTATTTAATTAATGCATCTATATACTTGGTAAAGGGTGGAAGGCTCGGCCTCATGCCTGGTGTTTTGTTCCACTCTTGCCGCCCTAGTTTCCGTCATACCGGTGTTATGTTCCTTGATTTTGCGTTCCTTACGCGGTTGGGTGATTTATAGGACCCCCTTGACAGTTCGCTTTGAATAAAACTCCTCCAGCAAGGCCCAACTATTGTTTTAACATTTGCCACCTAAGCCTTTTTCCCTTGGGTTCTGCAGACTCAAGGGTCATCTTTATTTTAAACCCCCGGGCCAGTGCTCCTTCGAGTGTTGGTCCAAACTAGAGCACCGTGCGGGACCATTCCTTGGAAACTTGGATTACGTCGGTACCTGTACGCTTAGCTTATCCGGTGTGCCCTGAGAACGAGATATGTGCAGCTCCAATCGGGATTTGTCGGCACATTCGGGCGGTCTTGCTGGTCTTGTTTTACCATTGTCAAAATGTCTTGTAAACCGGGATTCCGAGACTGATCGGGACTTCTCGGGAGAAGGAATATCCTTCGTTGACCGTGAGAGCTTATAATGGGCTAAGTTGGAAAACCCGAAGTTGATCTTAATTAAAATACATCAACCGCGTGTGTAACCGTGATGGTCTCTTGTCGGCGGAGTCCGGGAAGTGAACACGGTGTTGGAGTTATGCTTGACGTAGGTTGTTCTGGGAACACTTCTTGATCATAGTTGTTCGACCGTGCTTTTGCCTCCTCTTCTCGCTCTCTTTTGCGTATGGTAGCCACCATATATGCTAGTCGCTTGCTGCAGCTCCACCTCATACCTTTACCCTTCCCATAAGCTTAAAAGTCTTGATCTCGCGGGTGTGAGATTGTTGAGTCCCCGTGACTCACAGATACTTCCAAAACCAGTTTGCAGGTGCCGATGAAACCGTGCAGGTGACTCATCCGAGCTCAAGGAGGAGCTCGATGAAGATCCTGTTCATTGCGTTGTTTCGTTTCAGTTGATCAGTAGTGGAGCCCAGTTGGGATGATCGGGGATCTGTGTAGCATTTGGGGTAGTCTTCTTTGATTTTGGTTCCGTAGTCGGACCTTGATTGTATCTGTATGTGTAATGCTTTACTCATGTATTGCGTAAAGTGGCGATTGTAAGCCAACTATGTATCTCTTTCCTTATGAATTACATGGGTTGTGTGAAGATTACCTCGCTTGCGACATTGCTTTCAATGTGGTTATGCCTCTAAGTCGTGCTTCGACACGTGGGAGATATAGCCGCATCGAGGGCGTTACAAGTTGGTAATCAGAGCCATCCCCGACTTAGGAGCCCCCTGCTTGATCGAATCGCTGGCGTGGTTGAGTCTAGAACAAAAATGTTTTGAGTCTTAGGATTATATATATCAGAGAGTAGGACTCTTTTTTACTCCTCAGTCCCTTCGTCGCTCTGGTGAGGCCTCCTGACGTAGATGTTTTGACTTTCCTCTCCTCAAATTTCACTAAATTTTTTTTAGGATCACGCGGGTATCTTTGAATCGTTCCGATGGTTTTGTGACGAGAACATTGTTCTTGGTGCCTCCTGACATTTAGTGGTTGTGGCAGTGTCCCGGGGAGTTGAGCTCCGAGGTGTTGTCGTCACAATTTTATCGTTGCAGTTCTGGAATACCTGAGTTTCGCCGACATCAAAAATCTCTTTTATGCAGTTGTTGGTGAGATAACCTCGATAACCTAGTACTGGGGCGAGCTCGAGAGTATTGCCATAACTCGTATAACGGATGCTTTTCTAAGGTTGAGGTAAACGATTTCCGAAGGTTTCTTGGTTATGTGTTGAAGGCTGGATACAGCTGGATCTAGGTATTGTTAGTTTGGGTGATATATTTTGTGTCCCCTGTATCCCCAACACCTGATTGCATAACCAGAAAGTTTCGGCAGTTTATAAGTGGGAATTCAAGTATCTCGTAGGATATCTTTCCAACAGACACATGATACGATATGGGATCTATCATATGTTTGTTTCTGGCTTATTCTGCAAGCCACTCCTTCAATGTCAAGTTGTGGTATTTGAGTTGCTTCAATGTCAAGTGTTGATTCCATACCTTTCCTAAATGGTGTTCTCATATTTCTATGTGAATACTAATCCTTCTTGATCATCGAGTTTGTCATCTCAATTTCTTCTCACCGGTGTGCTCCTCTTTAAGTGGATCCGATCATTTTCAACATCCGCAAGATTAATTCTAAGCTTTTCTCAACATTGTTCGTTTCATCCGCCTCCAAGTTGTCTTTCTTTTCCCGCCCTCCCACCCTTTTCTTCAAGGACTCAGATTTCTTAATCAAATATCCATCGTATGGATGTGAAGTCTCTTCATTATTTTCCTCAATGCTCTTATCCGGTGATTTCCCATGAATATGCTCAACAGTTTCAAGTTCATCATCCTTCGTTGTTGTTTCTTCTCCGGTGGATCAAATTCAAGCTTTCGATATTCATCATATTCCTTTCCTCGTTTCTAATGCTTTCTCATGCTGATGCACCTCTTAATCATTCACTTCTTCCTATTCATTTGTTCTGGAGTGCTGAAAATATCTCACAAGACTTGTGTTTCCATTCTCAATCCGTTCAAGGTATTTCAAGGTTGTTATCCCATTCAAGCCATTTAATTCAACCGGTGCAACCTCTCTTTAAAATCCTTCAACGATGTTTCTTTCGAGTGGGCCCTAACCCACAGGTCTTTTTCCAGGATCTTACCTGAATCTTTTAATTTTCTTGGAGCTATTCCCAAATTCTTTTCGAAGTTTGACGTAAGAATGAATTGTCATCAGTCATATGTCTTTCTCCAAGATCTTTCACATTCTTTCATCGTTGGTTCAATCTTTCTATTCTTCATTATTCCGGAGTGTCTCAACAATTCATGGTGGTGTTACTCATCGTCATTCTTGGATTTGAATACCGAAGAAGAGTTTCTCTTAAATCTTGGTCCATTCTATTGAAGATTCATGGTTCAAGTTTGATGCCATCCTCTCATAATTGTTTTCGATTGCGAGAATTATTTTCATACCCATCCGGAGCATTTCATGAATTGTTTCCACTTCTTTCCTCCGAAGGCCATCATTTCGTGATTCCTCATTCTCAGCTTTCAGCTCTCGTTCTCCAAATCTTACCGGTGCATCACTCAAGTATTCTATAATCAGCTCGTGATCTATTCATTCATTTGTATCTAAATCCTCTCAAGTATCTTCGTTAATTTTCCAGTTCTTCCCGGTGATTTGTGCCTTTGCTACTTTCATTTTCAATTATTACGGCGGTTTGTTCAAGATTCCTCTTCCTATGTTCTCATATTAATTTATTTGTTGTTTCAATCCTACCGGTGGTTCGTTGAAAACCTTCCCAAGTTTGCGCCATATCTATCTTAATCCTTTCTACGAGAATAAGTAGTATGCCAAATCCATTGCTTGTCATCAATTTAATTGGTGAAGGATGAGCATAATGTAATTCTTATTCTTGTTTCATCGAGTAAATTCAATTCCTTATTCCGGAGGTTCATCAAAATTCTTGATTTCATTTGTTCATCTTTCTTTCCGGAGTTCCAAGTTTTCTCGGTTATATCATTTCAAAGCTTCATCTTATCACTGCAAGGCTTCACCTTGTGTTTTCAACTTCTCTTTCTTTCTACCATCCTTTTTACTGGAGTTCTTCATGGAGTTTCTTCATGGTGGTTCATCAAGGATTTAATTCATTCTCGAAGTGTTCTCAAGATTCTTGTTGGAAGAGCTCAAATATTCTTCTTCCTGCATTCCAAAGTGCAATTCTTTCTACCTTTTGAGGTGGTCTTATGTCATTCTTGACAATTTCCCTTCGTGTTTCTTGATTCACAAGTTGTCAGGAATGAGATATTTAAATCCATCATTTCTCTTTGTTCACGAGATCTTTTCAAGCCAACAATTTATTCGTTGGTGTTATCTTGGTATAGATTTCACTTAAAGCCTTCCCTAAGGAATGTTGCTATAATGGTGCTTATCAATGATCCAAGTTTTCCTCCTATCCTCTCAATGAAAGAAGTTTTCATCTCCGTGTTGCTCTCAATCCAATCAATTGTTTCCGTTGGTGGCAGAAGCTCACCTCATAATTTTGAGATGTTTTCATAAGCCCACTACAAGCTTATTCTTACCGTTGTTGTTTTTCAAACAACTTCGTTCAATCCTACTTCGTAAGGATGCTCTTTCAAATTCTTTTATGGTGGGAGATGTTGGTTTCATTCTTCGTTCTATTCATTCCAACTATCTAACTATCATGCATTGTTTCCGGAATCAATGTGATGTTGCTCTCTTCGCTCATCATCTCGTTGTGAAGATCGTGTTCTTTTCGTGCTCATCCATTTTCAAGCGGAGTGTCGTGTCCTTCATTCAAGTTCTCTCATCTTATCAAGTTTTACCTCCCTTCTCAACCGGAGTGTTGTCTGAAATCTTTCTTACCCCTTGTGCCATTCTTTCAATAGTTCCGGAGGCAGTGTTTGTTGATTTCATCAAGTATCCTCTCATCTTTCATCAAGTATCCTCTCATCTTGTCAAGATCATGTTCAATTCCTTCCATTTACAGTCGGAGTGCTGCCCAAATTATATCATCCTCATTCCTTCCCTATCTTGTTTTAACCGGAGTGGTTTAAATATCTATTTTGTCACTTAACCTCTTGGTTTTCGTTGTATCCAATGTTCCTCTTCTCTAACGGAGTGTTTTCAACTTTGTTCATCTTCGTTGTTTTCTTTCTTTCAATTTGCTCAACCTCTCAAGGTTCTTTGGTTTCACTCGTTCGTCAAAGAAGCAACTTTGTTTTACCTTTTCCTCTTCCGTTTCTCTCCGGTGCCATCCTTAGATCTCGGGACGAGATCCTCTTATAGTGGTGGAGTGTTGTAACGCCCCGAGACCGACGCTCCATATGCCTTCCATGTTTTGCGTGTCAGCTCTGTTATTTATTTGTTTGTTGCATTCTTCATGTCATCATTTGCAGTGCATCGACATTTCGTTGTCGTCATGTTTTCATAAAACTTGCATTCGCTCGCCGTTGCCGTTTCTCCCTTTGCCTTCGTCACCTCTCTTAGTCCCCCTCGCTTGCTCGTCCGAAACTTCTCCGAACCCAACCTGCTCTGTCGTTACCGTAGGGTCCGGATCATCACCAAACATCCCTAAAATATCTTCGGTTTCTTCTTTGACTATCATAACCTTTCTATCTCGACCATTCGATTTTAATCGGAGGGTCCGATTAGCCCCTAACCAAATCCAATGCTATAAATAGTGGGCAACCCTAGAAACTACGGATCCTGTCCCGTCCATCCATCCAATCCCTCCGCCGCCGCGGTTCCACCAAATCCCCTCGGGATCCCCTTCTCCTTGTTTTCCTCCACCCCACAACAGGAGCCTGAGCCCCTTCTCCCCT
This sequence comes from Aegilops sharonensis, assembly GCA_904067115.1. Lineage (NCBI taxonomy): Eukaryota > Viridiplantae > Streptophyta > Magnoliopsida > Poales > Poaceae > Aegilops > Aegilops sharonensis. The sequence continues at coordinate 13,283,496 of LR880970.1, read as the reverse complement.
TCTCCCCGAGCTCCTCCGCTGTTCCCTGCCCGATCTCGTCGCCCATGCCTGCAGCTCCTCGCCGGAGCAGGCAACCGGACCGTAGCCGTGCCTCCTCCTCGTCGCCTCGCCGGAGATGAGTCCCCGGGAGACACTTTTCGCTCCCTGCCTTTCTCCTTCCTCCTCTAATCTCTCTCCCTTCCTCGTTTGTTTTCTGCTCTGCCAGGAAACGAACGGGACTCGCCCCTACTGGCATCACCGCCGGTGCAAGCTTCTGCACCTCCCGTGCTCGCCATCGCCTCGCGCTTCCTTCCCCGGCCGTGCCTGGTCGGCCAGTCTCCACTGTCCCGCCTTGCTGCTCGAGCGCCACTCAGCACCTCCCTGCCCCGACGAGTCCCCGTCGTCCCGAGGCCACCCATCTTCGTCCGGCCGGCAACGAGCAGTAGCTCGCCGGAGCGCGAGTTCCATCGGGTCCCCCTCCCTCTGCCCGTCCCTCTCCTTCTCCTACTTCTAGCCTCCCTCCCTGCCGCTTCTCTGAATTTATTGCCTCGCCATGGCCCTGCAGGTTCCCCGCCGAAACTCTTGCCGCCAGTCTTCTATCTCGGTGGGGATCGACGGGATCCGCGTCACCCTACTCGTCCCGCCTCCTGCCAGCCTCTCTGACGCCTACCGGAGCCCTGCATCGCGCCAAGCGCCGCCGTCACCGGCCCCCAAGTTCCACCGCGCCGCTGCATCCTCTGCTTTCCCTGCGTGCTGCGACCTCGTGCGCCTGCATCGCTCCCGAGCGCGTTGACCGCGACTCCAGCGGCCTCCAAGGCCCAGCCCCAAGCCAGCCGGCCTGTTCGGCCCAATGTGAGCAGCCGCCAAACCTCTCCTGTGCACTGTTGGGCTAGCCAGTTTCGGCCCAATGCGTGGTTTTTTTCCCTGTTGCGATTTTAGATTTATTCCAGAGTCTGTTGTTTTTCAGAAAAACCCCCAGGTTCATGCATTTAATAAATCACAGACTGTGCATCTCATATGAAAACTTTATATATGTAAAATGCTTAGAATTTCATCTAGTTTCATAATACGCCACTTTCATCTATGTTTAAAATTTTTGTTTGATTAAATTTGCATATATGCCATGTTAAAATTATTTATTTCATAACTAAATAACCGTAGCTCCACATATAATAAACTTTATATGTAAATGGGGTAGAAAAATGCCTAGTTTAACATGGTAGCATTACTTTGCATGTTTAACAACTCTAAAATATGCTTTAGGACAGAACAGTACCAAACCAAAATATGCACATGAGGATTTTCTGGAATTGTTGTTTGTTATTTCTGGCCTCACTTAAATTTGCCTAAATAGTTAGTTTAATTATGCTTCACCCCTTGCCATGTTTAATAACATTTAATCTTGTCTTGTTCATAACCGAGAGAGAACTAAATAATTGCATGTGGGGTTTCGTCAATATGCAACTCGTTGCATATTGAGCTCCAATTAATTTGTAGTATTGTTTGTTGCACTTTGCCATGCCATGCCTCATTAAACCGGACATGCATCATACTTGATTGTGCATCATGCCATGTTTATGCTTGTGCATTTACCATGTTGCTTGTTTCTTTCCGATGTTGCTTCTTAGTTCCGGTAATGTTGCGATTGTGAGGATTCGTTCGACTACTCCCGTTCGTCTACTTCATGGACTCGTTCTTCTTCCTAGCGGGATTTCAGGCAAGATGACCATACCCTCGAAATCACTTCTATCTTTGCTTGCTAGTTGTTCGCTCTATTGCTATGCCGCGCTACCTACCACTTGCTATATCATGCCTCCCATATTGCCATGCCAAGCCTCTAACCATCCTTTCCTAGCAAACTGTTGTTTGGCTATGTTACCGCTTTTGCTCAGCCCTTCTTATAGCGTTGTTAGATGCAGGTGAAGATGAAGTTGGTTCCATGTTGGAACATGGATATTTTGGGATATCACAATATCTGTTATTTAATTAATGCATCTATATACTTGGTAAAGGGTGGAAGGCTCGGCCTCATGCCTGGTGTTTTGTTCCACTCTTGCCGCCCTAGTTTCCGTCATACCGGTGTTATGTTCCTTGATTTTGCGTTCCTTACGTGGTTGGGTGATTTATGGGACTCCCTTGACAGTTCGCTTTGAATAAAACTCCTCCAGCAAGGCCCAACTTTGGTTTTAACATTTTCCACCTAAGCCTTTTTCCCTTGGGTTCTGCAGACTCAATGGTCATCTTTATTTTACCCCCCCCCCCCCTGGGCCAGTGCTCCTCCGAGTGTTGGTCCAAACTAGAGCACCGAGCGGGACCATTCCTTGGCAACTTGGATTACGTCGGTACCTGTACGCTTAGCTTATCCGGTGTGCCCTGAGAACGAGATATGTGCAGCTCCTATCGGGATTTGTCGGCACATTCGGGCGGTCTTGCTGGTCTTGTTTTACCATTGTCGAAATGTCTTGTAAACCGGGATTCCGAGACTGATCGGGTCTTCCCGGGAGAAGGAATATCCTTCGTTGATCGTGAGAGCTTATAATGGGCTAAGTTGGAACACCCCTGCAGGGTATTATCTTTCGAAAGCCGTGCCCGCGGTTATGAGGCGGATGGGAATTTGTTAATGTCCGGTTGTAGAAAAACCCAAAGTTGATCTTAATTAAAATACATCAACCGCGTGTGTAACCGTGATGGTCTCTTCTCGGCGGAGTCCGGGAAGTGAACACGGTGTTGGAGTTATGCTTGACGTAGGTTGTTCTGGGATCACTTCTTGATCATAGTTGTTCGACCGTGCTTTTGCCTCCTCTTCTCGCTCTCTTTTGCGTATGGTAGCCACCATATATGCTAGTCGCTTGCTGCAGCTCCACCTCATACCTTTACCCTTCCCATAAGCTTATATAGTCTTGATCTCGCGGGTGTGAGATTGCTGAGTCCCCGTGACTCACAGATACTTCCAAAACCAGTTTGCAGGTGCCGATGAAACCGTGCAGGTGACTCATCTGAGCTCAAGGAGGAGCTCGATGAAGATAATGTTCATTGCATTGTTTCGTTTCAGTTGATCAGTAGTGGAGCCCAGTTGGGACGATCGGGGATCTGTGTAGCATTTGGGGTAGTCTTCTTTGATTTTGGTTCTGTAGTCGGACCTTGATTGTATCTGTATGATGTAATGCTTTACTCATGTATTGCGTGAACTGGCGATTGTAAGACAACTATGTATCTCTTTCCCTTATGAATTACATGTGTTGTGTGAAGATTACCTCGCTTGCGACATTGCTTTCAATGCGGTTATGCCTCTAAGTCGTGCTTCGACACATGGGAGATATAGTCGCATCGAGGGTGTTACAGCAGGTGACCACAGCGCCATGCAGCGCGTCGGCGCAGACTCCGTCTGGCTTGCCGGGCTGGCTGCGCTCGCCAGGGAGGAAGAGGGTTCCCGTCCAGAGCAGGTCTCCGGACGACGGTGCACCTAGCCCCACGGTGGGCGCCAAATGTCGGGGGTTGGGTGCGACATATGCCAAAGGATGGCTTATCATGGAGGGTGCGAGTAGAACGTCGCCGGTGCCTGGAAACGGGATGACGCGAAGGCATGCACGCTGGCGAATCTTACCCAGCTTCAGGGCTCTCCGAGGAGATAACACCCCTACTGCTGCCCTGCGGGGTCTCCGCATGATCACTATGGCAAAGTGAGTACAAGGTTGCTCCTTGAGCTGTTCGGGGTGAGGAAGGAGAAGGGCACGGCTAGCTCTTCTCTTCCCTCTATGTGTGTGTCAAACTACTAGGTTCCAACCCTTTGCATGGGTGCCCCGGGGGGTTTATATAGGCCTACCCCCCGGGGGTACAATGGTAATCCGGCTGGGCGCAGGTCCCAGCCATCAGTCTCTTAAGTCACCGTCTTCTCCGCTGACTTCTGGGGCCCGCCGACTAGTGGGCCCCGCCGACGGTACAGCATGGGGCCGACAGCCCTTGTCCGCTACGGGCGGGTCTTGCCGGCTGCGGATTACTGTAGCCGCGCTTCTAATGATGCGAGCTTGGTCGTGGGGTCATGGCAGCAGTGCCGCCGCCTGGCGGGCGATCACTGTTGCCATGCCCTGTCTTGTCTGGTTAATGGCGCATGGAGCCCGTGGGAGGGGCCGGCCGACTCTCGAAGGCCGACTCCCAGCGGGTCCGTCTTGGGGCACTCTCACCATCGTCTGTACTCCCGCCGACAGGCGGGTCCCGCCGTCTTCGGGTCGTACAGACAGGCCATTGTGGGTACAGGAATCTGCCCACGGGGCTGACGTCAGGGCCGGCGTGGCAACAGTGCCGTGCCGGACGGAGATCTCCGTCAGTATGGCGCTCTATGGCCATGCCTGTCCTTTATGAGCGGGGCATGGAGGGGCTGTGAGGCGGCTTTATCCCATCCCGTCCGTAGTCGCACAGGCAGGAGGTGGTTGGAGTCGCGGGCCGACTCCCCATAGCCGGCTTCTCCGGAAGTCGCTGGCAGGGAGTCGGCTCGTCTTGAGGCCGTCTCTGGGACTCGGCTAGGAGGGGCAGTCGGCGGCTCTGCCGCCGACTCTCGGAAGGCGGCTCTTCGTCTTGGGGTCTTGAGGGGCACAGTCAGCCCCGATGTTTTGAAAGGTCCAGGGGCTCGGGTTTGCCTACCCGTGGCCCATTACTCCGACAATTCAAAAGCACACATGTCAAGTCCACACAGACACGGTTCAGTACCGAGTTGCGTCACGCTTCTTTCTTGATAAAGGCGTTGATATTCGAGGCTATCACTATTTCAGTGTCAAGGGTCACCAGCAAGCACGGGCATACAGCCCTCAAAGGCATGGCGTGCTATTACATAGAGTCACGCACAAAGGTCTTCTGATTGTATTCCGAATGAGTCGGTGGGCTCGGTCAAAAGGAGAGGCATGGACGTCAAGCCCACGGAGGCATAGTTTGTTCTTACTCGGAGTCACGTTTGTGCGTTTATTACGAAAACCTAATAGAATCGGGCGACTGTCCTTGTTACAATTGTTTTCGTTGTAAGATTTTACCTCAAATGCACGAAGGCGACTTTATATGTTTAGTAGCGTCACGGTCCTATAAGCATGAAGAGGACTTCCTGTGTGTCAGTATTTCATGTCACAGGCACGGTTGTCAAGCCCACAAATGCACGAAGGCGACTTTATATGTTTAGCTGTGTCACTGCCCTTTACGCATGAAGACAACTTTCTGTGTGTCAGTGTTTCATGTCACACGCACGGTTGTCAAGCCCACAAACGCATGACCTGTAATTATCCAGAGTCACCTTCGTGTCTCTTTGTGTTCCAAATGCATCTGTTGACTATATTACAGGACAGGCATGGTCGGGACGCCGAGGGAGGCATGCTTGTGTTTAATGCGGAGCCACGTTCGTGCGTTGATTGCGGAAACCCAACGTTTCGACGGGCGTTTCCACTTACTCGGGTGTGAACGCCACGTGGCGCCGCCACGGAAACCCAACGGTTCGACGGACGTCTCCTCCGGTGACGCCGGTCTAGCTCGTCGCCCGAGGCCAGGCTCCGGCTATTTAAGGCGGATGAATGGAGTCTCAAAACCCTAGCCACACACTCTTCCCCCCTCTGCCCGCCGCCAGGCCATCCATTCCTCTTCTTGATCTCTATCCTGACCCTCTCCGCCATGGCTGGTCAGGAGGAGACTACTGCGGAACCCAGTGTCCAGACACTGCAGGAGATCCAGGCTGGCGAGGGATCCTCATCTGTGAGTTCACTCTGCTTCTGCTTCATTCGTTTTTTCCTTTCTTTCGGCTACTTGATTTAATAGTGAAACGTGAATAAGCCAGACGGAGTCTAGAAACCCTAGCCACATTCCCTTCGTGTCAGGACCGGATTTTCGGGATATTAATTTCCCAGAAAATGGCCCTAGTGCTCACCAGCCCCAGGATTACTGTTAGCTGATGAGGCACAAACTTAATACAGAAATTCCTTGCAAATTACAGAATATGTAGTACGAGACCATTATGGCCTATGCGTACGACAAATGGTCTCTGGTGGCTGATGGTGGAAGCGGTTTGTGGTCTCGCAGCATCTATGGGACTCCCTTTCCCACAGGAACAGCTGACCAGGATAACTCCTATCTTCGCGAGGCTGCTATCATCATTGCGCAGGTTCCGGGGCTGTCATCGCATCGCTCCTCCCCATGTAAGAAATCTGGCCAAGACAATAGCCAGGGACAAGCCAGTGAGTACTTTGAATGTACTCACAAACATTATGAACACGGGTATAACATAACAAACGATAATCTTGCTCTGAAATAATCTATGATCACGACGTCAGTCACAAAATAAAATCTCTGATGCACGCAAGTAGGTTATTTATGTACATGAATATGCATTAACAGAGTAGTAATAAAATGTACCGATCGGGTGTCTGAAGCGACGCCTCGAAAGGTTAGTAAATAACAAGCATGCCTCAGTCGGGCGTCTGAGCGACACCACATAAAGGGCTTATAACGTAAATGAATTGCAAGCATGCCACAGTCGGGCGTCTCAGCGACACCACATAAAGGGCTTATAAAGTAAATAAATAACAAGCATGCCACAGTCGGCCTTCTCAGCGACACCACATAAAGGGCTTATAAAGAATCACAGTGAATATCCAGGAGGTAGAACCATCCCAGGGATANGTAGTACGAGACCATTATGGCCTATGCGTACGACAAATGGTCTCTGGTGGCTGATGGTGGAAGCGGTTTGTGGTCTCGCAGCATCTATGGGACTCCCTTTCCCACAGGAACAGCTGACCAGGATAACTCCTATCTTCGCGAGGCTGCTATCATCATTGCGCAGGTTCCGGGGCTGTCATCGCATCGCTCCTCCCCATGTAAGAAATCTGGCCAAGACAATAGCCAGGGACAAGCCAGTGAGTACTTTGAATGTACTCACAAACATTATGAACACGGGTATAACATAACAAACGATAATCTTGCTCTGAAATAATCTATGATCACGACGTCAGTCACAAAATAAAATCTCTGATGCACGCAAGTAGGTTATTTATGTACATGAATATGCATTAACAGAGTAGTAATAAAATGTACCGATCGGGTGTCTGAAGCGACGCCTCGAAAGGTTAGTAAATAACAAGCATGCCTCAGTCGGGCGTCTGAGCGACACCACATAAAGGGCTTATAACGTAAATGAATTGCAAGCATGCCACAGTCGGGCGTCTCAGCGACACCACATAAAGGGCTTATAAAGTAAATAAATAACAAGCATGCCACAGTCGGCCTTCTCAGCGACACCACATAAAGGGCTTATAAAGAATCACAGTGAATATCCAGGAGGTAGAACCATCCCAGGGATACTCGATAATTCAAATATTATAACGGGTTAGTCCATAATAAATAATAATCATGATCATCACAAGTCATAAGTCATGATCCAAGTTCTAGTTTAACAGTTTCTCCTCCGAAGACCGACACTAAGACCGACACTTGACCCATCCCAGACTGTAGTCCTTAACCATGGACACGGCTATTCGAATAGATGTTTAATCTTTGCAGAGGGTGTACTCTTTACCCACGAGTAACGGATTCCTTTAGTCCATCGGGACTAATTCCGTCTACGGCCTTTTAATTGAAAACACACCTATCCGCACACACCAGCCTAACTTAACGGTGTCTGGAATTACCCACGACACCCGTTAAGCGAAACTCTAAGTGGGGAGGCTACAACCTTGACTTAGCATGGGATCACAAAATTTATACCGCGCGCAAACTAGGGGAGCTACCCCTTCGGCTACAACCGAAAACACCCATGCCCCCAGGCCAGGTGGCATGCCTACCGGATGCCTCCTGTATCTTCTACCATGGCCTCTCTGTATGGTGTGTGCTAGGAAAGGGGTTGACAACTTACTGAACCGTACCCTACCTATGGTAGGGACAAGTGGTAGTACGAAACAAGTATGGGGGTTACCGGAAAAAGACTCGATCTATGGCCGACTCAGGAGGCTTAAGTATTCCCGGCATGATTAGTATAACAATTTATACCTCTACCAACAGACAGAATCACCACTCGACATACCTCACCATGCCGTACCGGACACAACCGTCTCGACGGAGGACTAGGGACAAACCCGTGTCTACCCAAGACAGAGGCTTTCCCGGATTCCTTCCGGTATGCATGAAAGGTATTCGATGGTGACTATTATCACAAACATATCCAACTCCAATAGCATGCACTCATCTATATGCACTCATGAGTAGAAATGTATTATCACATGAAATAACGGATACTCGGCGTCGAGGTGGTGTTGTAACTGTGTAAATAATACACACAATATTATGCAAGGGTTCAGAATGCTTGCCTTCAAGTTGTGGGGAGGCAGGATGCATTCCAAAACTTTGAAAGTTTTCTTCTCTCTCCGACAATCCTATTTTTGAAAATATTCGAATTAACAAAAAGTGGTACAAAAAAAGTTGTCTGAAATTTTTTCAAATAAATCTGAAAATAAACTAGACAATATTTTAGAGAGGTAGGAAAAAGAATCAATTTATTTGGAGTTATATTTAAAAAGTTAGAGCTAGTCAAAGTTTTGGTCAAATTCTGTTTTTTTAATAAAACAGAAAAAAGAAAAACGTTTCGAAACTGACCACGTCGAAGGCGTACTCTGGTTTTACGTATCCACTTATCCAACGTGGACTGGCGCGGGGGTCACTGCCAGTGGGTCCAGGGGGCCCACTGGTCAGGTTTGACCAGTCGTCCTTCCCTCCTCTTCCTCTGCCCGAGCGGGGGCGGGACTACGGCGATCGCCGCCGGTGATTGGCGGCTCCTTGCGGGGTTCCGAGGGCGGGGATGGATCCGCCAGCCCATGGCGGTCCTCCCGGTGGTCGCCAGGCAGGTGGGGGCAGAGGGAGTCGACGAGCTTCGTGGCGGCCGGCGGCTTCGGGAGCAAAGGGGGTTTGGGGCTACGCGTCACGGCAGGGGGTTTGGGAGGCTCCGCAAGACGAAGGGGAGTCGGTTAAGTGGTGTTGGATGGACGGGAGGGGGCCTGGTTGTGATGAACGGGGCCAGGAGGCGGCGGTGGCCGAGCTGGCCGGAGACGGGGAAGATGGCCTTCCCAGGTCGATTGCCGGCTACGGGAGCTCTAAGGGGTTGGCTAGAGGCTGCCTGAGGGTCTAGGCGAGCTCGGGGTTCCCTTAAATAGGCGGCCGAGGTCGGTTCCCGCGGCGGTTGATAAGGTCGCCAGCGAACCGCCTCTCTGTTGCTACAGGAGGACGTGGCGGCGACGAGCGCTTGCAGACGAGCGAGGGGATGAGTCTGGACTGCTCCAGGGGGCAGCTGGCGCGTGGCTGCGGCTCGGGCGGCGCCGTCCGTGGCAGAGCCCACTGTGGCCGGTCGCTAGCCGCCGTGGCCGACCTGACGGCGGCGCTGGAGGGCGCGAGGGGCGTCTCTGCGGCGAGGGAGGAGGCGTCCGTGCTGGCTGCGAGAGGGTAGTGGCCAGAACGAGCACGGGAGGGGGCGGGCGTGAGACGCGACGGCTCGGTGCGCGCGTGTGCAAAACGTGCGCTCTGGGCGCGCCCAGAGCATGCGCACCAAGTGCTCGGTGAAATGCCAGGACACGCTATGAGGCTTGGGCGGGGCTGGGGATTACCAGGTTTAGGCTAGGGTGTGCAAGTAGATCAGTGGACAAGCCGGTTTGATCAGGGGATTAAGTTCATACTGCAAACTAAAATCCATGTCAAATCTGGCCATGCACACAAGGTGTTTGACAAAATGCTAGAGGCATCTAGGCAGTTCTTGGAGTGGCCAAAATCTCCAGATCCTAGTCTCCTTAGGTGTAGGTGATGGTGGCAGGGTTAATTGGCCAAAGCTAGAAACTTGCTAGTGCAAAGATTTGAGAAAGCCAAATCTGGTCAGAAAGAAAAGGATATGGTTTCATGGACCAAAAATATTCCAATGGGTTCATGCTCCTGGACTTAAGGGTTTTGTAGGAAGGACTACAAGCAGGAAAAAGAATCATGGGTAAAGGAGCAAGTTAAAATGTGGTGGTTGTACAAATCATCAAGTTGGACCAGAATGAAACTGAGGTTGATTCACTCAAATTTTTCAAAGAACATAACTGGGGTTTTGCATAAAGTTGAATAATATACTCCTATTAACATCCCATAATTTTGGTGGAAGTTTTAAAGAAATATTTAAATAGGTTGTAGTGCAAATTTTCCCACTGGACCAGATTTGAAAATTTGGCGTAGAGCTCAAAATCTTCAATGAACAGAAGATATTTTTGCATAAAAGTGATTTAAAAACATCACATGACATCTCCAAATTTTGGTTGGAATTTTAAATAAATTTATCAAATGGTTGTAGTTCAAATACGGCTTCAAACTAATGAAAATCACTTTAAGGAATAAAGCTCAGGGAGCAAAAATTATGCAAATAAATCCTCTGATAATAGAAGTGTTTTTCTTGAGAGGGTAAACAAGTCCAGTAAAATAATTGGAAAGTTTTCACTTGGGGTAAAAACGCCATAAAAATACAGAACAGAAAGGTTCTGAAATCAAAAGAGAATCCAGAAAATAAAAGTTTAAGTTTCCTGGCAAAATTTTAATTAATAAAACAAGGTTATAATTTTGGGGTGTCACACTTCGTCCTTTTGTCCGCCTCCAGGCCATCCATTCATCTTGATGTTCTCTATCCTGAGACTCTCAGCCACCGCTGTGCAGAAGGAGACTACTCCAGAGCGCCGTGTCAAGTCGCAGCAGGAGATCTCGGCTGGCGAGGGTTCCTCATCTGTAAGTTCGCTCTGCTTCGGCTTCATTCGTTTTTTCTTTCTGTTGGCCACTTGATTTAGGTGTGAAACATGGATCATTGTGGTGAGCTTCATCCTAATGTTGATGAGGGTGTATCAACCCGACACCTTCTCCTTTGACCAGCTGATAAACCTGTTCAATACTGTGGACAACTTCATGAAGACATCCGCAAAGTTGGACGAGCAGAACAGATCCATGATTGCACTTCTTATGAATGAGAAGGCGCGGCTCCAACTTGAGCGCGATAAGATGAAGCTGGAATCATACGTTATGAAGAACCAGATCGAGGAACTTCGCGCCGAGCAACCAAAAAAGAAGTCTCACCGGACTAAGTAGACAACAGCGACCCTGATCCTCGTATCTGAAGCTATTAAGCAGTGCCCTAAATGTTCTTATTTTGTCTTCTGTTACCTCGTGTCGTCGGTAACTTTGATAACAAATGTGTTTTGCCTTCCTAGGTCACGTTCATTCCAAGCAGCGACCCTGATCCTCGTATCTGAAGCTATTAAGCAGTGCCCTAAATGTTTCTTATTTTGTCTTGCGTTACCTCGTGTCGTCAGTAACTTTGATAAAAAATGTGTTTTGCTTTCCTGGGTCACGTTCATTCCAAGTTTATGGGTACAGATGAACATTAACGTAATGGCCAGTTCTAGAGACGCTATTTTTAAAAGCATGAACCAGAGTCATGTCTTGTGCACACATGAAGGCGTGGACATTCCTGCCTTTCGTTGTTTCAATGTTTCGGGTCACAGGCACATGCATAAAGTGCTCAAAGGCATGGCACGTGGTATTACATAGAGTCATGCTCGCCTGTGACTCTATCAGACGGAGACCCACGGGCATTTAGCCCACGGAGATGAACCTTTGTCTTACGCACAGCCACGGGCGTTTACTTTGTGAGACAGGGAATGGCCTATGTGAGGGACGCTGTTCTTAAAATCTTATTTCCTTGTATTTAAAAGCACGGACGTGAACTCCCTACGGACACGGTTCCATATTGAGTTGTGTCATGCTTCTTTCTTGATGATACGTATATTGTTCGATAAAGGCGTGGACATCGTGGTTGTCTGTGTTTCACTATTAAGAGTCACAGGCACGGGCATAAAATTCTCAAAGGCATGGTCGGTGATACTACATGGAGTCATGCTCACGGATCGAGAGGGAGCACGGTCGCCTCTTCCTTCTGCTCTGACGAGAATCACACAACGAGAAGGCGGCGTCGCCGGCGGAGCCACTCTGGACCTCTTGGTACTACGAGCAGCGCTTTCCATCTCCACCTCCATTGCTGACGTGGCCCCGCCTATGACCATTGTTCGGTGAGGTGGATCTGGAAGGGGCACGACAAGAAGCCAATGGAGCCATACTTTAATATTAGGCAGAATCACGTTCATGCGTTTATTGCGCAAACCATACATTCATTAGCTGCACGGGCTTGAAGCCTCTGCAGCCAAGGTTATCTGCATTTGTGACTTTCTGTATTTCATTGATAAGGGTCGTAGACACTGGCGTCAAATCCACAAAGGCATCGTGTGGTATTATATAGAGTCATGTTCGCCTGTGCCTGTCCTCCCGATGATTCCGTCGACTCGTTTAGACGGAGAGGCACGGACGAGACGCCCATGGAGGCATACTTTAGTATTAGGCACAGTCACGTTCGATCATTTACTGCACAAACCGGACACGAGATAGACACTTAGGTTAGGTCTTCACCACGCACATACAAAAAACACAAGAGCTTAACAGAGGAGGAGGAGAAGATCTCAGGAAAAAAACGAGGATGAGGCAAAGTGCAAGGAAATAATTCCACATGTCACCACCACTGGCGCGCGTTTTTTAAAAGCACGGGCTATCATTCTCTGCAGCCACGGGTATGTACGTTTATGACTCTCTGTGTTTCAGTCATTAGGTTCACAGGCACTGGCGTCAAATCCACAAAGGCATCGTTTGGTATTATATAGAGTCATGTTCGGTTATGTTTGTGTTTCGACAGATTCAGTCGACTCATTCAGAGGGAGAGGCACGAATGAGAAGCCCATGGAGGCATACTTTAGTATTAGGCAGGGTCAAAATCATGTGTTTATTACGCATGGTCGATTGTATTACATAGAGTCATGCTGGCCTGTGAGACTCGACCAGGCGGAGATGCACGGACGTTTACTCTGTGAGGCGCGGAATTGCCTATACGAGAGACACTGTTTTTTAAAGTGTGTTTCCTTGTATTTAAAAGCACGGACGTGAAGACCATACAGACATGGTTCAGTACCGAGTTGCGTCATGCTTATTTCTTGATAAAGGCGTTGACGTTCGAGGCTATCTCTATTTCAGTGTCAAGGGTCACAAGCAAGCACGGGCATACAACCCTCAAAGGCATGGCGTGCTATTATATATAGTCACACTCAAAGGTTTTCTGATTGTATTCCGAATAAGTCGATGGACTCGGTCACAAGCAGAGGCACGGGCCTCCAGTCCACGGAGGCATGGTTTTTTCTTACCCAGAGTCACGTTAGTGCCGCCGCTATTCGGGTGTGAACGCCACGTGCCGCGGCTATGGAGACCCAAGGGTCCGACGGACGTCTCCTCCGCTGACGCCGGTCTGGCTCGTCGCCTGAGGCCAGGCTCCGGCTATTTAAGTCGGACCGAGGGGGTCTCGAAACCCTTGCCACACCCTCTTTCTTGGACTGTCCAGATCCACACCACAAATAGCGGCGCTCGCAGGCCGCGCGATCCCAGCAATGGGGACGGAGATGGAGGTTCACTCCGGTGGCCCGAGCACCAAGAGGGCGAAGCTCGCGCCATCAGCGACGCCTTCTTTTGATGGTTTGGAGGTAGCGGCTGGAACCGGCGAGGGTGCGCCTACTGGATCCGAGGATCAAGAAGCGCAGTCTGGTCCGGACCGCATCAGCAACCTCCCGGACGGTGTCCTCGGTGAGATCATCTCATGTCTGTCCACTAAGGAAGGCATTCGTACTCAAATCCACGCACGTCGTTGGCGCCCTCTGTGGCGCTCCGCTCCTCTGAATCTGGACTGTCGTGAGATCCCTGTCCCACGTCTTTTTAACCCTCTAGATCAAGTACATTTCGAGTTGCTCACCGCGTTCTCTGCCACACCAGAGGAACTCGTCCGCGTAACATACAATGGAACGTTTTTTAGAGGAGAATATGTCGGTGAAGATAATTCATAGGATGATTCATACCTTCCAGAGACCATCCTCTCCAGCCGTGAGAGCGCAGTTCACCGCCTCTGCATTCCGGCGTCCAACCTCCACTGCAGGCACTCCACAGTCGACGCCTGGCTTCGATCCCCAAGACTGGACAATCTCCATGTGCTCGAGTTTTACTACCTGTTCCCACCATGCTTGAGAGAACAGCACATAGGGCCATTCTCATGCCCTTTGCTCATGCCATCACCACCAGCATTTAACCCTAAGATTTCCTCCTCTCTCCAAATTATCGCCTTTGCTCTTTGCAAGTTACCAGACAATTATGTACGGGCGCTTAAACTATCACTGCTCAGGAGGCTCTCACTAGTAGATGTTGATGTATCAGAAGTCTTATTACAAAGCATCATCAGCTCTACTTCTCCTACACTTGAGTCTCTGCTCCTTGTTTGGCATGTCAGGCACCATTGCATCAGAATAAACTTACCTACCCTTATGAGCATCGGCATTTCTGGTATCTTTGGGAAAATTGTTATACAAGATGCCTCGTCACTTCAACGGTTGCTTTGTGATGGTGATTGCAAGAAGTTGCAGATAGTTATCACCTCTGCACCTAAACTGCAGGTCATGGGAAAATTATCTAATATTTTCTCTGAATCCGGCATCACAAATGACCGTATAATTATTCAGGTACTGACTTTCAACAATACTTTCACCTCCATTCATTGGTACAAACAAGTTCCATGCAATTCAACGTTTACTCTACTAATATTATATTTTATTCCACTTGAAGTGTTTACCGACGGTCAGCACATCCACAGCGGTTCATTCTGTCAAGACGTTGTCTATCAGCATGGATTATGACCTGCACGCAGTCTTTTCCTTGGTGCAACACTTCCGAAGCTTGGAGAACTTGTATATCGCGGTGATGCTTCTCACACAAATTGTAAACACATACAATGCATGGTGTAGAACTCCAATCAACAACAAGAACAACAACAACAAAAAACGTCTGTTTATTCAGGAAAGCTCTATATAGTAATGGACAAGTATCAGGACAAAACTAAATAAAATCTTTTATCACAACAAAGTTATAGAATTATTCCTTCACTTGCTCTCCCAGCAGAACCACTCTTTATGGTGCTTAACAATTTCAAATCTTCATGTTTATTCAGGAAATACCCTCTAATGATGAAAGTCTTGCGTACGACTGTTCTTGCAAGCACCATCATGACGTTCGTTTGAAGTCACTGACGCTGGAGAGCTATGTTCAATGTGAGACAAGCATTCGATTTGCGACATTATTTATTTTCAACGCAGCACAGCTGCAGACTATGAGGATAAAGTTTCTTCGTCGGGAAGACTTCACGGAAGAATTCTGCAAATAGCAACAAGACGTGCTTCAGTGGGACAAAAAGGCTTCTAAACATGCTTGCCTTACGTTGTCGCCAAGTTGCAAACACGGGAACTTCGATCTAAGGCACGCATGCGTTGAGCACCTGGATTTAAGGGATCCATTCACTTGTAAGTGCTGAAAACAGTCTTGGAGTGACATGTTGCCGCCACTTTCCAGTTTGGAATTTACGTAGGTGTGGTGAAACAATGCCCGTACCTTTTTGCTCAATATGTAACCTTGCCAACAGTGAACACGGCATTTCAGTCTATGGCTAAATGTTCTTTTGCTCATGCCATACATTTCATTAGCTGAACGGGCTTCAAGTCTCTTGCAGCCACGGCTATGTACGTTTGTGTCTCTCTGTGTTTCAGTGATAAGGGTCACGGGCACGGGCGTCAAATCAGCAAAGGCATCGTGTGGTAGTATATAGAGTCAAGTTTGCTTGTGTCTGTTTCCCGAATGATTCCGTCGACTCTCTGCAGACATGGCTATGTACGGCTATGTACGTTTGTGACTTTCTGTGTTTCACTGATAAGGGTCACGGGCACGGGCGTCAAGTCCACAAAGGCATTGTGTGGTATTATATAGAGTCATGTTCGCTTGTGCTTGTATAATTCAGTGAACCACAGTCTGTCAGCAAAGACACAGACGATCATGCCTGTCACATGGGCACGACCATGCCAAGCGCACGGTTTGCCACGTACCACGCAACAGTCGTGAAGTGATACGATGCACATTATTCTACATGCCGCACATGATTCTTACACAGCAAACGCCGTGAACCTACTGCCAGGTACTATATCCATTTGTGAAACAGAAAAGCAAACACGTTAGCCTGAGTTTCAGTATTTCAGTCATTAGGATCACAGCCACGGGCGTCAAATCCACAAAGGCATTGTGTGGTATTATATAGAGTCATGTTCGCATGTATCTGTTTCCCGGATGATTCCGTTGACTCGTTTAGACGTAGAGGCACGGACGACAAGCCCATGGGGGCATACTTCAGTATTAGACAGAGTCACGTTCGAGGGTTTACTACAGAAACATAACAAAATTGGATTCAGATGTGAACCCTCACTGTTTACTTTGTGAGGCAATGAATGACCGATCTGAGAGACATTGTCCTTAAAAGAAAACCACGGTTCTGTACCAAAGAGCCACTGTCAAACGAATGGAAGTCAAGCAACGAGGGCCACAGTTTTAGTAGTAGAAATAGCACTTTATCAGCTGGCGTTGATTCTTTGCTACACGCATAGTAGGGTGGGTGTGGAAGGGATGTTATTCAAGAACACAACGAACATCACGATGTCACGGCAAGGTCAAAAGCATGGTTGTGAGTCTGCGGTGTCACGGCTAGAATCCTTGAGACGCATTTGGGTGTGGCTGTTAAGTAGAAACTCGGTTGTGCGGTCACCAGAGGCACTACTTAGCGACCCGCGAAACAGGTTTGGTTGACCGCTGGAGCGGCTATCTATGCTTTGAGCTCTTTTCATCTCTGCTGTGTCGCAGCAGAGACGCATGGTTGTATTCTTACACCATCCAGCTTCATAAAGAAACGGCTGCAAAAATTTACCCGCAAACCTATCGCCCTTATAATATTTTCTCAGCTGAGTAATAAAAGTACCTAAACAAGCAAAATCTCTTCTGCTTAAATTTGTTTTGTTTCTACAACTTCACCAAATAAACTTACAAGTCGTTTTTTATAACCACCGAACAAGGAGCAGAAACAGTGCAGCGGCTCAAATGCAGCTCCATGAGTGCAAGGCTCAACTGCAGCTCCTCAATGTGTAAGGCAAGTACATACGAGAACGTGACTCAGGCACTCTCGTACATACAACACAGGTACGGTTACACGTACAGCGAGCATTTCTCCACTGAAAAATTAAAACTACTTTATATATAACCTTCGTGCCATAGAATTCCATAGTCCTTCGGCACGTACAAAGCCGCAAAACCACAAACTTCCTTCATGGCTGCATGCAACACAAAAACAGACAAGCCTACAAATGGTGCAAAGACTACAACGGTTCTCTGATAATGTTTACATAGAACCCAAGCTCCTCTTTTCAGACAAGCCTACACAGGATGCAAAGAGAACGCAAGAACAAATAACTCCATACACCTGGACAAGTAACACAACGCCTGATTTCAGCATCCACACCTAAACGGAACCGTCAAATCCAGGTATTCAATACTACTCGTTCTTAAATGCGGACGTGCATGGCTGCAACTTGATGATAATCTAAGACGTGCACGTTTAGAAGCCCTTCTATGCCACTCCAGAGCCTTTTGTTGCTTTTCGGAAAATACTCCCGTGAACTCTCCGGGAGGGGAGGAAACCATAATGGTCATGGTCTCCAGATCCTTTGCACTAAGAACAAAGAACATCGCAAAATCAGCGTAACTCCCGCAGTGAACATAATCCTCCAGTGATACTGTCTTCAGACAAATGTCGTGATGTTTGAGAAACTGCCGGTACTTACGACGCCATTTGTTTTTTTCACCATGAGAAATCGAAAATCCCTAAAATATAAATGATAGGTTGAGAATACTTAGCGTCTATAAAAAGAGATACAGACCATGAAAAAACCAAATGAAACAATTAGTTCTACCACCTCCGTAACAAGAAGTTAGACATAGACTTGTCTATGTATGGATATATCTAACAATAAATCTTGTGTAGATACGGGTGCATCAATTTCAGTCAAAATTAAGAAAAGCATTTTGAAAAAGAACGAGGACTACAGTATGCACATTTCTGAAGATCATCACCTCAACAAACAAGTTCTCCAGTTTTGGAAAGCACTGCAGCAATTCAACGACAATGTCCACCTTATAATCCATGTAGATAAGCAAGGTCTTGACACACTGACGCATTCTTGTTAGACTGACTGCCTTCAAACCCTTGATGAAAAGTAATAGAAGGTGGATCACAAAACAAAGTAGAATAAAGGTTGGATGAAATAAAACTTGTTTCCTCACAAACAAAGTGAAGCTGGAAGTATCGTGAAAACTCAATACCTCAATACACGTGGGATGACATGGATACGGTTCAGACGTAGAGACAACGGTTAACTCCAAGTCCTGACTCTGCATAAAGAATAGAACATAGACCATCAAATTAATAGAAAAAACGTCAGAAAAAGTGCAACTCTGTTCCAGTATGAAGGAAAGGCAGTACCTCAAGACGCGTCGAGGGGGGCACGAACACGAATTCACCCAACGTCTCCAGTTTAGGTGCAGAGACAACAGTTATCGAGCAGTCGTCGACCAGACAATCAACAATCAACCGTCTAGCCGATGGGGCATCCTCAATAATGAGTTCTCCGAATGGACAACGAATGCCAATGCTTACAAGGTTAGACGAGTTTATTGTGACGCGACGACCTCCTCTATTGCAAACAAACAGGAGAGACTCAAGTCCAGGGCAACTAGAGTGGATTATACTTTGCAGCGAGGCGTCTGATATATCAACTTCCACAAGCGAGAGTCTTTTCACCAGTGGTAGCTTAAGCGTCCCAACATAATTGTCTAGTATTTGGCAAAGAGCAAGGGCAAGAGTGTGGAGAGAGGAAGAAAACCGAAACACGGACTCCGGTGCCAAGGGCGTAGATGAAGTGCATAGATCCAGTAATGTTAGCTCTTGCCTCAGAAACCTTGGGCACAGGTAGTAGAACTCAATATCCTGGATATTGTTCAGCTCCGAGGATAGGAGCCAGGCATCAACGGTGGAAGGTCTGCACTGCAGGTAGCACGCCGGGATACAGAGGCGGCTAACCGAGCCAGCATGGCTGGACAGAATGGATTCCGGAAGACTTACAACATCAGAGATACTATTTCGACCGGAATAGCATTTGCGAACGAACTCCTTGGCCAAGGCGGACACATGAGATATGGTCTCGATTTGAACTTTTTCTCCATCGTTAAAAAGACGAGAGACAGAGATCTCGCGGCAGTCGAGATTAAGAGGAGCGATGGACCACAAAGGACGCCAGCGACGTGCGAGGATTTGAGTACGGATGCCATCCTTGATGGGAAGACGAGAGATGATCTCACCTAGGACGTTGTCGGCGAGATCGCTGATGCGGTCCGCACGACATCCCTCTTCTTCTGCCTCGGATCGAGAGGGAGCACGGTCGCCGCTTCCATCCCCTCCGATGACCAGAACACCACCAGAAGGCGGCGTCGCCGGAGGCACCACTCTCGACCTCTTGATCCTACGAGCAGCGCTTTCCATCTCCACCTCCGTTGCAAGGGTGGCGCCGCCCACGACCAGTGCTCACTGAGGTGGATCTAGAGAAATGGATTACAGCCTGTCAATCCATCAAATGACTTAAATACCCGCGACGGGGAGCGCAGGGGTCCAGATTAATTACCTCTTTTTTCTTTTGACGGGAGGGTCGAGGTTAATTACTACTCGTAACGAGTAAAAGGTAGGTGGCTTCTTGAAACATTAAATAGAGCCACGGCCCTCCGTGTTTTAATTATTTAAGGCACACAATCAATAGAATAATTTGTTTGACGCTTCAAGCACGGTCCTACAGTCATCTTCCCTCTGCGAGCAGCAAAATTTTCCATGGGCACCTTAACAAATCAAGACACTACAAGATTCAAGGCCGTGCCTCTATTTTTCAGATGATTCTGCTGAAACGCTCACGGACAAAACTGTTGAAACGTGGCAGAGGCACGGCTTGTCACGAACCAGACACACGGTCCTCCCTTCGGCATTGTAACGCACTGTCCAACATGCCACACAGGCATGTAGAAGAGTTCGGGTCTACGTTCATGTCTCTTTGTGTTCCAAATGATTCCTTTGACTCTATCACCAGACGAGACACGGTATGTTGGACCAGAGAGGCATGATTGCGTTTTACGCGGGGTCACAATTGTCACAGGCACGGGCATGAAGCGCTCAAAGGCATGGTCGGTGGTATTACATAGAGTCACGCTAACCTTTGTCTCACGCACAGCCACGGGCGTTTAATCTATGAGGCACTGAATGGCCTATATGAGAGACGTTGTTTTTTAAAAGCTTAATTATTTCCTTTTATTTAAAAGCACGGACGTACAGTCCATAGAGTGTTATTCGCGTGTGGACGTACAGCCCATAGTATGTTATTCCTTTGACTCTATCACTAGAGGAGGCACGCTATGTCAGACCAGAGAGGCATGATTGCGTTTTACGCGGGGTCACAATTGTCACACGCACGGGCATGAAGCGCTCAAAGGCATGGTCGGTGGTATTACATAGAGTCACGCTAACCTTTGTCTCACGCACAGCCACGCGCGTTTACTCTGTGAGGCACGGAATGGCCTATATGAGAGACGTTGTTTTTAAAAGCTTATTTCCTTTTATTTAAAAGCACGGACGTACAGTCCATAGAATGTTATTCGGGTGTGGACGTACAGTCCATAGTATGTTATTCCTTTGACTCTATCACCAGAGGAGGCACGCTATGTCGGACCAGAGAGGCATGATTGCGTTTTACGCGGGGTCACAATTGTCACAGGCACGGGCATGAAGCGCTCAAAGGCATGGTCGGTGGTATTACATAGAGTCACGCTAACCTTTGTCTCATGCACAGCCACGCGCGTTTACTCTGTGAGGCATGGAATGGCCTATATGAGAGACGTTGTTTTTTTAAAGCTTATTTCCTTTTATTTAAAAGCACAGACGTACAGTCCATAGAATGTTATTCGCGTGTGGACATACAGTCCATAATATGTTATTCCTTTGACTCTATCACCAGAGGAGGCACGCTATGTCGGACCAGAGAGGCATGCTTGCATTTTACGCGGGGTCACAATTGTTACAGGCACGGGCATGAAGCGCTGAAAGGCATGGTCGGTTGTATTACATAGAGTCACGCTAACCTTTGTCTCACGCACAGCCACGGGCGTTTACTCTGTGAGGCACGGAATGGCCTATATGAGAGACGTTGTTTTTTAAAAGCGTATTTCCTTTTATTTAAAAGCACGGACGTACACCATAGAATGTTATTCGGGTGTGGACGTACAGTTCATAGTATGTTATTCTTTTGACTCTATCACCAGAGGAGGCACGCTATGTCGGACCAGAGAGGCATGATTGTGTTTTACGCGGGGTCACAATTGTCACTGGCACGGGCATGAAGCGCTCAAAGGCATGGTCGGTGGTATTACATAGAGTCACGTCCGTCCTTTTATTTAAAAGCACGGACGTACAGTCCAAAGAATGTTTTCTGGGTGTGGACGTACAGTCCATAGTATGTTTGTAGATGATTCTGCTTAAACGCGGACAAACCAGGTAAGTGAATTCATGGCAGAAACACTATTCTACATGCCATACAGGCACGGCCGTGATTCCACAGTCATACATGTTTGGTCCATCACAAAGTAAGTGTTGTGCAGTGATAACAGACGCACAGTCTTACAGGCAAAAGAGGCACGAACACCTGTGTATTGTAAAATATCTCAACTAACATGTTATTTGGATAGGCACGGCTGTCACATCACACATGACTGCGTGTTCCAGGTGATTTTATTCACTCGCTCTATTCACAAAAGGAAATCCAAACTTACAGACGGTGCACAAATACATTAAAACTTGTTAGTTTTTTGAGCTGCTGAATTGCTTCCCGACTCAAGACCACAAAACAAAGTTCCTGACAACATCACAGACAGTGCATAAAGTACAAGCTGGAAATCCAAACTAGAAAGCTCACAACAACACCTATCTTTGACAGTCGGATAACCGTATTCAACATTCACAAGTCAATGGATCCGGCAAATCCATGATTGGGCACTGGTTTGTCCAGATGTGTACTTTTAAATCCAAGTTCATATGCCTACAATACCCTGACAATATAAGACGAGCACGTCTAGAAGCCTTGTTGCCCCATTGAAGAGCCTCTTCTTGACGTTTATAAAATCCTTCAGTGATGTTGTCTAGGGGGGAGAGAAACTTAAGCCTCATAGTCTCTAACTCCTTTGCATTCAGAATAAAGAACGTTGCAAATTCAATGTTTTTGTTGCAGCGTACATATTTTTCCAGCGTTACTGTCTTCAGACGAATGTCATGCTGTTTGAGAAACACCCGGTGCTTGTGCCGCCACTATATTGTTACACCTTCCTCACGGCAAACTCCTCCCTGGAAATGCATAAAGAGTGAGAATACTTGAGGACTAAAAGGGGAAAGAGAGGCCTCCAATATAGTACACTATGCAATGTTTGTGCTTTCAATGCGTCTGGAAATCATTTTACCTCGATAAACAAGTTCTCTAGGCTAGGAAAGCATCTCATCAAGGCAACAACCTTGTTCAGATTTAATGACATGTGGATAAGCAGGGTCTTCACAGATTGAACCGCCATTGATAGGCTGACTATAGACAAAGCCTGCACCAAGCACATATCATAAAAATAGATGGATAAAAGTTTACATGGCATGAAACTCGGGCAGTGGAACGAATGCAACTAAAGAGTATATGGTGCAAAAGGTGAGTACCTCGATAACTGTAGAGCCAAAAACAATCTTGGATTCAGGAGATCCTTCGTAAAAATTGCCCAGACACTCAAGTTTAGGTGCAAAGAAGACAATTATCTACAACTGCCGGCTCTGAATATCGTGAATCAGTCGTTTAAGTGAGGGCGCATCCTCAACAACGAGTTCACCATTCTCACAAAGGATACAGATGAGTTCAACTTTGGCTGAGTTTATTCTGATGCAGTGGTCCAGGTTATTGCAAACAAGCAGCAGCCACTAGAGGGCAGGGCAACCATGGTTGATTATGCTTTGCAGTGAGACGTCTGATATATCAACCTCCAAAAACGAAAGCCTCTTAAGCAGTGGAAGTTTGAACGATTCTGCATACTCATTAGGTATCTGGCAAAGAGCAAATGTGACGGTGTGCAGCAAGGAAAACAGCAACGTGGAAGTTGGTGGCGAGGCCGCGGACGAACAGAATTCGTGCGGTAGTGCGACGGCTTTTCCCACGAAACGTGGGAACATGTAGTAGAACTTGAGAACCTGCAGATTCTTCAGTCTTGGGGATCGAAACCAGGCGTCGACTGTAGAGGGTCTGCAGTGGAGGTAGCACGCGGGAATGCAGAGGCGATGGACTGCGCCCCCATGGGCGGAGAGGATGGTTTCCGGAAGGCACGAACCACCAACGTCAGGCTGAAAATTGCACCGAGTTCTAAAATATCTAATGCAAATGACATCCATGCTGGGGAGCATCGAGACTACGTCGATATGAACTGTTTCTAGAGGCTTAAAAAGACGACCGACAGGGATCTCACTGCAGTCAAGATTCAGAGGAGTGGTGCGCCACAGAGGGCGCCACCGACGTGCGAGGATTTGAGTGTGGGTGCCCTCCTTACTGGACAGACGGCAGATGATCTCACCGAGGACACAGTCCGGGAGGTCGCTGATGCGGTCCGGGCAAGACTCCTGCTTCTCGGAACCACTGAACGGGCCCGCGCCGCTTCTGGCCGCCACCGCCATGCCGCCAGAGGACGAAGTCGCCGGTGGCCCGATCCTCGCCTTCTTGTTGCTCGGGGCACCTCGCCGGATCTCCATCCCCGTCTCCGTTGCTGGATTCGCGCCACCTGCGAGCACCGCTATATGTGGCGTGGATCTAAAAAACTACTAGGTCTTCACTACGCGCAGATCCAGCGTCTGAGGAAAGGAGGGGAGGGGACGTCGACCAATTGGATGACAACTTTAAATTATATCTTTCCTTCACTGTTGCGGTGGAAAACAAAAGAACGGTCATTTTTCTTCACTATTGCGGAAGAAAACATACACAGGCACGGGTGGACAGCCCAACAAAGCATGGTGTGGTATTATATAGAGTCATGTTCGCTTGGGTTTGTGTTCTGAATGATTCCGTCGACTCGTTCAGATGGAGAGCCACAAATGTTTGGGCTCATAGGCACGAGCATGCAACGCTCAAGGGCATGGTCCGTGGTATTACATTGAATCATGCTCGCCTGTGACTCGATCAGACGGAGATGCACGGGCGTTTAGCCCACAGAACTGAACCTTTGTGTTACGCACAGCCACGGGCGCTTACTCTGTGAGGCACGGAATGCCCTACGTCAGAGACGCAGACTCCTTATATTTAAAAGCACGCACATGAATTCCATAAGGACACGGATCCGTATTGAGTCATGTAGCGGTTCTTTCTTGATTCTACTTATATTATTTGATAAAGGCGTGGACGTCCGTGCATGTTTGTGTTTCAGGGTCGCAAGCACGGGCATAAAGCGCTTGAAGGCATGGAGAGCTATTATATACAGTCACGCAGAAAGATTTTATGTTTGTATTCCGAATGGCTCGGTGGACTCGGTCAGAAGAAGAGGCACGCACGTGAAGACCACGGAGGCATGGGCATGTATGTGCGTTTATTACGGAAACCTAACAGAATCAGGTTTATATGTCAACACTTTCTGCTTACTCTGTGAGACACGTAACATCCCATTCGAGAGACAGAAAGGGGCACACGTTTATTGGCGCATTTCCACATGACTGGCGACTATGACGTAAAGCAGCATAAACATAAAAAGACAGAAAGGTAGACTGATTTTCTGTTTGCAAGTGTACAAACAGTGCAAACAGAACAACAGTTGTTCGACAAGGTTTACACACAACGCGAACTCCAAAACTTCAAGACAATAAGACACTCCCAAGAACATGAGCAACCATCTCAAGACCTATTCTTCAGCATGAACATCTGAATGAATCCGTCAAATTGAGATATTCAACACTCCTATTTTGTAAATACTGATGCACATGGAAGCAACTTGGTAATAATCGAAGACGACCATGTTTAGAAGCCTTATTGTGCCACTTCAGAACCCTTTGCTGCTCCTCGTAAAATACTTCTGTGAACTCCGCGTGAGGGTACACAAACTTAATGTCAATGCTATCCAGATACTTTGCACATAGAACAAAGAACGCTGCAAATTCCTCGTTACCCCGGCAAGAATAATAATCTTCCAGCGTTACTGTCTTCAGACAAATATCGTGATGTTTGAGAAACTGCCGGTGCCTACGACGCCATACGTTTTTTTCAGAACGAAGCATCGACCGTCCCTAAAAAATACATGAAAGGTTGAAAATACTTAGCGTCCATAGAAAAAGATATGTATGTATGTATGTATCCACTTAAGTCAAATTTAACATAAACATTTTTAAATGGAAGGAGAACTACAGTATGCACATTTCTCAAGATCATCACCTTGACAGACAAGTTCTCCAGTTTTGGAAAGCACTTCAGCAATTCAACGACAATGTCCACCTTATAATCCATGTAGATGAACAAGGTCTTGACAGATTGCCGCATTGTTGTAAGACTGACTGCCCCAAAATGCTTCATAAAAATAAACAGAAGATATGTCACAAAACTAATAGATTAAAGGTTGGACGAAATAAAACTGGTTTCCTCTCAAACAAGATGAAGCTGAAAGTATTGTCAAAACTCAATACCTCAAGACATGTGAGACGACGTGGATACAGATCAGGTGCAGAGACACCGGTTACCTCCAAATCCTCACCCTGCATGAAGCAAAGAACATATTTCAACAAATTAATGGAACTAACATCGGAAAAAGTCATCACCCTGTTCCAGAATCAGGTAAAGTCGGTACCTCAACAAGTGCGGGCGCAGACACGAACGCGAATTCACCCAGCGTCCCCAGTTTAGGTGCAGAGACAACAGTAATCGAACAGTGGTCGTCCTCTTTATCGCAGATCAACCGTTGAAGCGAAGGCGCATCCTCAATAATGAGTTTTCCATAGTAACAACGAATGTCAATGCTTACAAGGTTATACGTGTTTATTGTGATGCGACGAACTCCCCCACTGAAAATAAGCAGCAGAGACTCAAGTGCAGGGCAACTAGAGTGGACTATGCTTTGAAGCGAGACCTCTGATATAAGAACTTCTAGAAGCGATAGTCTTTTCACCAGCAGTAGCTTAAGCGTCCCTGCATAATTGTCGGGTAAATGGCAAAGAGCAAAGCCGAGTGTGTGTAAAGAGGAGGAAAACCTAAACACGGACTCCGGCGCTGAGGACACGATGAATTCACCCAGTGGTGTGACCTCTTGCGCCGCGAATCCTGGGAACAGATAGTAGAACTCAAGAATCTGGAAATTGTTGAGCTTTGACGATCGGAGCCAGGAAGCAACGGTGGAAGGTGTGCACCGCAGGTAGCACGTCGGGATAGAGAGGCAGCTTACTGAGCCGGGATGACTGGACAGGATGAATTCTGGAAGACTGACAAACACACCACCAGAAGCCGGCGTCGCCGATGGCGCCACTCTCGCCCTCTTGGAGCTAGGAGTAGCACATTCCATCTCCATCTCCATCTCCATTGCAGCGGTCGCACCGCACACGACAAGTGCTCAGCAAGGTGGATCTGGAAAAATGGATTATAACATGTCCACCCACGAAACAACTTAAATACTGAGAGGGACGCGAAAGGTACAGATTAATTACCTCTCCTTTATTTTTCCCGTAAATTGTAGATGCCTGCTTGAAACATTAAATACAGTCACGGCTTTGATTATGCGAGATACACTATTGAAGACGCAGACCAGGCACGGGCGTGCCCCTCCGTGTTTTAATTTTTTACGGCACGTACATACATTAAAAGAATCTATTCCACGTTGAAAGCACGGGTGGGCAGCACACAAAGACATCGTGTGATGTTATATACAGTCATGTTAGCTCGTGTCTGTGTTCCGAACGATTCCGCCGACGGAGAGGCACGGACGTGAACCAGTGGAGGCATGTTGTGGTATTACATAGAGTCACGTACGAGCGTTTACTGTAGAAACACAATGGAATTGGATACAAATGTGATCCCTCACAGTTTACTTTCTGAGACATTGAATGGACGATCCGAGAAACATTGTCCTTAAATGCACGGGCAAGAACTCTGTACAACCACGGTTCTGTACCAAGGAGCAACTGTCAAACGCATGGAGGTGAAGCAAAGAGGGCCACGTTTTCAGTAATAGAAGAAGCACTCTATTGGCTGGCATTGCTCCTTTGTCAGACGCACAGTAGGACGGCTGTGGAAGGCACGCTTTTCAGGCAGAGAACGAACGTCACGATGCCACGACAAGGTGAAATCATGGTTGTACAGATGCACTGTTGAACAGTCACGGCTTTGATTATACAATATGCACTTTTGAACATGCAGACCAGGAACGGGTGTGGCCGTCCAAGTTTTATTTTTTTACGACACATACATACATTAAAAGAATATGTTCCACGCCGGAAGCACGGGTGGGCAGCACACAAAGGCATCGTGCGGTATTATATAGAGTCATGTAAACTAGTGTCTGTCTTCCGAACGATCCCGTCGACTCGTTCAGACAGAGAGACAAGCAACGTAAACACGCGGAGGCATGGTGTGCTATTACATAGAGTCACGTCCGTGCGTTTATGATGCAACTGTGAGAGAAGCATGCTTGTATGCTTACAACATCAATGTTCAGAAACCGACGCGGCTGCAGAAAATAACAAGGAAACCTGTGCCTCTGATATTTTTCTCTGCCGAGTAAAAATACATAAAGAAACAAAAGGCGTTGTTATTTAAATCTGTTTTCTTTCTATGACTGCAGCAAATTAACTTACAAGCCGTTCTTATAACCACACAACAAGAAAATAAACAATCGACACCAGCCCGCCCTCCACACCGATCACTTGCTATTTCATCGCTCCACGTGCAGCATTGTTTTTGCAGCGATCCATTCTTCCTTCTCGACACTTGTGCAACCCCACCCCTCTGCATAGCTATTCAACCTATTTACCTGTAAAATCAATATTCATACATAAAAACAAAGCGAAAGATTGCGGTCATCACTATTTTTTGCTTACGTCCTGTTTAAGCTGCATTATTACCTTTTAATTTTTATATTCGTACTGTTCTCTGGTACCAAAAAGTCTCCACTCAGACCTTTCATTTCTGAAAATGGACTGCGCAGATTCCGTGCCTTGTCCCGGGCTTCCCTGCATGCATTATGTGTGCCTGGCTTGTGTGATGTTTGATTCTGGCGTAGATGTAAGACTTTGGTAAATGCTCCCTGCTGTCAGTGGGGTCGTTGGAATTGCTGGCGTCTGACGTCTTCCTCCTGGGCTTGGAGTGCATTGTCCTGAGCCTTTTGATGTCCTGGATGGTGTTGTCGGTGTTGTCGGCCATTTCGTTGACCTTGCCCTCTTCTCCTGCGGTGATTTCCTCTTTTCCTCCTGAATCCTCATCCTCTCCTGAACTTCTGGGTTATCCGGGCAGTTTGTATATTTGATGTGGTTATCCGAGCAGCAAGTATATTTCTTTTTGCTCATCCACATCTACTCTGAACTCAGACCTCTCAATTTCCTCGTCGGGATATGGTCTCCACACTTTATCTCCAGGATCAATAATATTTTTTTAAAAATACTGCCTCCCCTTTGCCAGAACTGAGCACTTGAAGTAAGTCTGGTTTCGTAGCTCCAGCTGGAATTTCCTGAAAATTTAATTCATGTATACTTGACTTGCCTGTCTTTCAATCGGAAAACCCATCTCTAGTGATGGCGCCTTCTCTTCTGTTCGGTGTCTTTTCTTGTCAAGCGTGGCGAGGCAATTTTGCTGAATCATGTGATACGCATCAATAAACCTTTTTATAGTGTCATTATGGTCGACGTAATTCTTCCACATCAAATTCGTGCTCTCACTGCGAGTGGTTGTTGACGAGAAAGGATAGAAGCAGTCCTTGAAGTAAGCCGACACCCAAAAATTTCGGAGTTCCCATAGCGTGTTCAGGTGTTTGTTGCCTTCCGCCTTGTGCACAGAAATTGCTGCTTTCCAGGCATGCTCAAACTCGTCTTGATTTAGTGAGTTTTTGACGATTCGAAATAAATCATCAGACATCCCTGGGTGCTGCGCAAACACTACTGCGTTATTTTCCTTCAGGTTCTTCCTAATATGCCACCAGCAGAACCTGTGCCTCGTTCTAGGAAGAGCTTCCTTTATTGCAGTCTTCATCGCCTGGTCCTAGTCTGTTATTATGTATTTCGGCTCTTTACCTCCCATTGCCTCGACAAACGTGCTTAGGAGCCACTTGAATGACCCTATTTTCTCATCTTTCAAAAGGCCTAGTCCAAATAGGACGGTCGACCCATGGTTGTCGACACCTATAATTGGTGCAAATGGCAAGCCATATATATTCGTTGAGAATGTCGTGTCAAAAGACACGAAATCTCCATATAGATCATAATTCATCTTGCACAAGGAGTCTATCCAAAACAGGTTGCGCACTACATTGTTCTCTGTCTCTTCCACATGGTGGAATCCCGGCTTCCGCCTCTGCATATCGGCAAACAGTTTCATGGTGTCCTCGATATCAGTGCCGCGCTCTCCAGCCCTGTCACGGCATGCAATGTTGCTTATGTCAATCGTGTCGAACATAATTTCTCGCCTCGGTGTCCCCATGGCAGTAAAAATCTGCATAACCTTCCTCGGTTCTAACCTCGCCTTCTGCAGCACTTGTATAAAGAATTTCTCGTGAGGTGTCATCTTCTTGTAGCATCTCATGAACTTCAGCATCCAAACTGATGGGTGAAGTTGGTGGTTGTGCTCTAGGCGCACGTTCTTCAGATACCATTTCCTCCTATCTGCATCCCTCTTGGCTGTTATTTGGACCGGGCAGCTTGTCCGGATCAAGCAATTGCTCCTTCTCTCCTTAACATGTCTCTCAGTTGTTTTATAATGCCCTTCCTTGGTGCACTGAAACACCTGCTTGTCAAGCTGCTGATCATATGTCGATCTTCTCCTTGTTGATCGCTTGGCAGCAAAGCCAACCTTTCTCGCATATCTGCAGAAGAAGAAAAAGCACTCATCCAATGATCCAAATACCATACCACCCTCTGGTTCGAGCGCTTCGGTGACCTCCTGAATCGTTGGGTATATGCCATCTTTGAACATGTCGTCCATTTCTTTCTCTACAATGGTCGGCGGCGCCATTTTGATTCTGTCTACCGTGTCTTCGTTCGTCTGATCGCATTCACTTCTGACGACATTGGTTTCATCGCCAGCCACAGGTCCACTTACAGAGGAGCTGGCTCTGCTCTGTTGTTTGTCACACGCAGCAGCGTCGTTTCTGCATGGCATGGAAAAAACCATGAATGACTCTGCCTCTCCACTGTCACATTGTGCAATGCTGCTCCCTATTTCTCCGGCACTCGTGCAACCAAGGGACTGTGCTGCTTCTACAATGCAATCCGTGCTGGCGCTGCATGCTACTTGCTGCTCTGAACGCTGCGTTCCTTTCGAAATGGATGGAGAAATATGATATTTCTTTGCCTCATCTGTTATCCCCTCCGCCAAATCCTGAACACATAGCATGAAACAGAATTAGATACCCAGAGCAGCATATGCGTTTTTTTTAATTTTTAATAAGAGGTACACCAGAGGCACTGTTCACATTACACCCAGCAGCACGAATGTGACCACGCAACACACATATCTGGACAAAGAGGCACAAATGTGCTTCTGCTTACACCATACAACCGGAGAGGCACAACAACATCCTATACAACTGCATATACAGCCGCACCAGACAGACAGCCGTCCTAATGTTTTACATTTTACCCTATTCTTCCATAAAACTGTTTGGCCATTCAATTGAAAAAGCATAGTTTCGACGTCACCTTTGTTTTCCCATGCCCCTCTTGTCCAGCAAATCTTGGCGACAACCTCCGTGCATTGGTAATTTCGTTGACTATTCTGAATGCCATCGGAGATCCTTTGGAAGGACCCCTCATGTTGGACGCCGCAGGTGATCCTTTGAAAGGACCTTGCCTTATGTTTTCATCGATCCATGGACTACCGCGATACTTGCTTCCTTGCTCGTACACCTGCGTGTGCAAGATACTACAATTTAAATATACCAGACGAAAACAAAGAAAAAATTGCTCACAAAAAAATATACATTTGCTTTAAATGTTGTTGCACGTCCATATTTGCTGTCACCTGTATTGCTTTCTGGTGCTGCTGAACAGTAAAGTTTATTCCTCCTATTTTTGATTTTGTCGTTGGACTCTTCTTGCCTGCGTAGACCGTACTGGATCCTTGGACACTAATGCTTTTGTTGCCAATGATCCTTCTGCTTGCATCAAGGCAAGTTCTGTTACCCTGTTCCTCTTCATTATAACCGCCATCAAATGCTGGGGCGTCACAACGCCCGCTCTGCACCTTTCTGGACAACTGTGTCTTGAAAGCAAAAAATAATTAGAGGCACGTGAGAGTATTACAAAGAATTAGCACGTAAAACTTCCACGTACGTTCAAAACCAGCGCTTGAAGTTTTCGTCGTTACCTGCACAATCTGCTTAGTGGAGTCTCTGCTGCTTAGGATGCTCCTCTTCGCAGGTGTCTGCTGCACAACATGCTCCTGGTTGGGATGTTTGCCAAGAACTTGTATCTCACTCTTGACTCCAATTACTCCAGCCCGCATAGCATGTGCGTGTTTGATAGCATCTGCATCCTTCATCTTCTTCTCATTTTGTAGTGATTTTTTTTCTTCCACCTCTCAATACTCAACTACAGAGTAGATACACAGGATAAACAGATATTATAGCATTCATCCATGATATATTAGTCATTTTTGTTCTTCTTAATGATCTACTAATTGGTGTTCTCAGTGGTAGCACCTTGACAGCAAACGTCACAGAAATAAAAGACCAAACCCTAATGTTCAACTGCCTTGCTATTACCTGCCTCCCATAATCCTTGTCGATGTCGTTCAAAGACCGACCGTCCCTGTTATCCTGACCAGATGTCGAACTCCTGAACATCTGCCTGAAAAAGTTATAAACCCGCAGTATCAGTGTTGAAAATTTTCAAAGTCGATCTCAATCTTTCTTACTAAGGTACTACACTTACCACGCAACAGAGATATATTTATACTTCTATATAATTGAACTCACACCTTTCTACTAACCTTTGATTGCCGAATCTTATGCGCTGATTGTTCGGAACTCACACCTTTCTAAATTGTGAGGGGATCTGCTTCCCTGCAGTTTGTCAGCGATCTCCTTCAATGATTTTGAATCTGGGAGAGAGAGAAAAGAGAAAGAGAGACGGAGAGAGAAAGAGAGGAGGAAAGAGAGAAGGAAAGAGAGAGCCTACTTTGATTTTTTACATGCAGGAGAAGAATAACCTGATAGGTGGGGTGAGTTTTGCGACGCATGAGAGATGCACATCTTTTTTCGGTGTGACGAGATGTGGTAGGTCGACTTCACTTGACCGTCGACGAGACTGACAAGTGGGCTCTTAGTTACTAATTCCTCTAAGTCTCTCACTAACTTGTGAGGTCGGCCTTATATGAGTCCTCCGAGGAGAACCTCCGTCTGGGGTGAGAAAATGTGGTAGGTGGACTTCGAAGTCATACTAACATGTGGGCTCTCAAATAGTTCCTCCAAGTATTTGACTAACTTGTGGGGTCGTCTGCAAGATGAGTTCCAGATCTTTCTCCATCTAGCATCGGTGGCGACAGGCGAGGCATATTCTAGCTCTCCAAAGGAAAGCCAATCCCGATCCCTCCGTAGAGTTCGCTCGTCACTGAAAATTTATCGGTCTCCTTCATCTCACTCGCCGTGGATCTCCTGTTCAGGTAATCCATTGCATTATCACCATGATTATGCCACTGATTCAGCGTTTGAACAAAAAAAATTACCGGTACTAGCAATTCTGCGGGCTGCGTACACATCGCATCTGCACAACACAGCATGTGGGGCGCGATATGAATATCGGTTCCGGACCCAATTATCTTCAGCTGGTCCGTGCTCAAACTATTGCGCCGTCTTAACAGCACAAGGGTTATGGATTTAAAATTAGGACTCAGCTGACCTCACTTTAATCATGCCAGCTGCATGCTTGCGCCGTGGTTTTGCTGAGTTATATCTCCAGCCATGCAAAACTTAAGCACTCTCGTGACCACATATAATATTACTTGCAGAGCTCAATTGAACTGCAGTCAAAATTCACTATCCTGATCCCTAACATGAGGTCACAGGTCATATGATTGTATAGATCCGCAATCTATAGCAGAGATCTAAAGGACTTGCATCCCTTTTTGCAAAGCAGTTACTAACTCAGATTTAGAAACTGTCTTACATGGACCAAGCTGTTGATGATGATCTCACATGGACTGCTAACAACTGCCTTACATAGTTGACCTGGTAATGATGATGTCTCGTGACCTCTTATGTAGAGTTCGATGAGATGGACTCCACCCCACAGCTGTCGGAGACTCAGTCCCAGTCTGTCAATGGAACAGAGATTGTCACCCAAGATTTCATGGTTCATGACCAGCTAGAAACAGAGAGAGTAAGGATCGAGTTAAAACGTGCAGCGCACAAAAAGCTTGTTGAGGAGTACAGGGCAAAGAAGCAGCTTGCTACCTCGAAGTAGGTGTTTTTTATCATGCATCTTGCGTGTGTCATTGAAATTTCTTTCGAAATCAATGCCTCTCATTCTAGCTGCATTTTTAATCACGCCTTAAATATTTGTCTCTGTTTTGCTGACTCAGCGTTTGTATGTAAGCTTGTGCAAGAAAAGCATGTGGTTCAACAATACATTTGCTAAAGGTCGTTTCTTATCTTTGTCAACAGAGCTGTTACAATGGGTGAATTTGAAGAAGAGTTCAGCACAAAACTTAGCTTCCAGAAATTCATTACTGTATGTGAAAAGCTAACAGAACCACAAAAGCAGCTTGTCAGAGATATTGGATTTAGATACCTTCTAGACCTGTGCTGTCGCGAGCTTCCAAGATGTTTCGTTCGCTGGCTTGTCCGCTATTTTGATTGCCCTTCCAGGTCTTTCATACTACCTAGTGGATACAGATTCCTCATCAACTCGTACACGGTGCACCGGATCTTAGGAATTCCACTTGGCGGGCAGGTTATCCCAAGAAAATGCTCAGAAGCTTTCAGATGTCGGGTTAAGTATGAAACTCGGTGTGCTGGGCACGCTCCAAACATCAGAGAGTTAACTGGTCTCGTAACCCCACAGCTGACAGGAGAAGTGTTTCAATGGGTTTTCGTGATGTTTGCAATAGCGGTATTTTTATGCCCAACGACATATGACTGTGTTAGCCCCGACTATTTAGCCGCTCTAGAAGGACCAGCAAGTAACATACCATCATATGACTGGTCCAATGCTGTCACAGAGAAACTGGTGGCATCACTCCAGACCTTCAAGGACAAAGGATTCGCAGGCGCCCTGTGTGGCTGCCTCCTGATTCCAGTGGTTCGTTCACTAACTTGTACATTTCTTTATACCCACAAGAAGCTACAAGAACATGATTCATTTTTACCTCTTACCCACTTGCAGATAATGTATTTTGAGTACCTGGATACGAAGATTATGGACCTGGAATCTGACACTCCTGCAAGACTTGTCATGTGGGACACAGAGGCCATTAAGAATTATGCTAACACAGACAGCCTGTCAACAGAGGACGGAATTTTTGGGAAACACACGGTGAGTCAACTTTTCATCATTTTCATTTGGCGAAGTTTTCAACTCAACATAAGGACTTAGCTGGAATGTATTAACTTGACTTGACTGTAATTGTTTCCTTTTGCGCATGACAGCTGAAAGATATTAGGCGCACGCCTCTCCAACCACCGCCTGGCTTTCAGGCACCATTTTTCCAAATGAGTCGCAGGCTAGAATCCTACATAGAAGAATTTGTGCCTCAAGAAAAACTTTGTTCCGTAAGTGATTTCCAGCTACTGCACCTGATTTTATGTTTGAAATGATGCTCCCTAAGTTTTTACAACAAAGATACATGTCCTGTTATGATCACCCAGACAGTTTCTTATAGTACGTTAGTTGTGCTTTTATGTTAAACTAGAAGTGCTTCATATAGGACGAGTGCTCATCCAGACAGTTTCCTATAGTACGTTAGCTGTGCTTTTCTATTAAAACCAGAAGTGCTTCCTACGGGACGTTATCCGTGCTTTTGTATTTAATATGGATGTGCTTCCTATACTACCTTAGTTGTGCTCTTGTGTTAAATACAAAAGTGCTTCCTATAGTACCTTAGCTGTGCTTTTTATGCTAAAAGTAGAAATGCTTCCTATAGTACGTTAGTTGTGTTTTTGTGTTAAATATAAAAGTGCTTCCTATACTACCTTAGTTGTTCTTTTTGTGCTAAAACTAGAAGTGCTACCTATAGTACGTTAGCTGTGCTTTTGTGTTAAATATAAAAGGGCTTCCTATATAGTATGTTACCTGAGCTTTTGTGTTAAACATAGGAGTGCTTCCTACAGGACGTTAGCCATGCCTTTGTGTTTAATATAGAAGTGCTTCCTGTACTACCTTAGTTGTGCTTTTGTGTTAAATACAAAAGTGCTTCCTATAGTACCTTAGCTGTGCTTTTGTGCTAAAACTAGAAGTGCTTCCTATAGTACGTTAGTTGTGCTTTTGTGTTAAATATAAAAATGCTTCCTATATAGTACGTTAGCTGTGCTTTTGTGTTAAACATAGGAGTTCTTCCTACAGGACGTTAGCCGTGCCTTTGTGTTTAATATAGAAGTCCTTCCTATACTACCTAAGCTGTGATTTTGTGTTCAATATAGCACTGCTTCCCTGCAGCAGTAGGTCAACCATGCTTCGTACAATACGTCGGGTGTGCTCTTTCAAGGAATGTGTTGACCATGATTCATGGACCTTGTTACCCGCGCTTCTCCGCAACATATCATGTGTGATTCTGCAATTCTTGACAGAACATACAATAGATCACAAGATATTTTTCATTTTCAGTATTAATAACTAATTTTCATTTCCGGTATTAAAAATTTCTGATGTTTTATTTTTTTAATTACAGGCCAAGGTGAAAATTGCAAAAATTATCAATGAAATGTACACAGAACTTCTCTCGCAGTTTCAACCAGTTCTCGAGCAGAAATTGGAGAAGCTCCTTTCACTTGGTAGGGATCTTAGTGCAAAAGAAACCAAGACCAGAGACCGGGGCGTTTATTGTAACTTGCAACAGGACAACTCAAATGAAAAAGAAACTTTTTCATCAGCCCCTTCAACATACTCTACGCTTCCAAGTTCTAGCACGACAAGCAGTCAAAGTTCTTCCAGCAGTGGCTCAACCAGTGTCCTTCACGCCACATCATACTCCCTGGAAAATTTAAAGGGTTGTTGCGATACCCCTGACCCAGACTCCCAGAATCCATACGACAAAGAGCAGTCCCAAATTCGTCTATCTTCACAGATAAAATCATCAACTCAGATTAAGTTGCTACTGGAGGTGAACAGGATCGACAACAACAGAGAGGACATTGATGAACAAGCCAAGATTCATCTGGACAAAGTGCATAACCATCTGTAGAACTTCCTTGATGGCTTGCCAGTTCATGAGCCCTTCGTGCCAACGTCTGAGATGCTCGAGAGTGGGGCAATTATAATGACAGGTGAAAATTCGTCTGAGTGTTCTGAACGGATTGAAACCCAAAATTCTGCTGGAGGATCTGCAGACCACAACTCTCTGACAAGCCCACTTGAAAAAATCTTGGAGTAAACAGCAAAACCTACTGCAACAAAAACATCAACCTCGCACTCTGCGGTTGACAAACAGTTACTGACTGGTCCAATCTCAGCAGATACACTTGGAGCACGTGTTCATCACATTGGGAAAACATCACCAACTACTGAACGGTCCAGCAGTTCTGATAGCGCTCACAAAAATTCTTCAACCAACACAAAGAGCCTCACTGTATCCCAACCTGCACAAAAGTTAAACATTGTCACTGAACAACGCTCTTCTTCACTGCCAGAAGCTAAGGTCCATCTTGTTTCAATTTTGAGAGATGAGAAGACAATTGCTGAAACTGAACGCACCAGAGCCACTTCCTCCCTTGCTCCTTGAGTAGTCGTCACCACTGATTCTGACAGCGGTTCTGCCATAGTACTGGATACGAGAAAAGCACTTCCATCCACTAGTGATGCTCCAATCATTACTACCACAACTATCGATGCGGAAGACAATAACATTGCAGAAGAACATGAACAATGTACCAAACAACCACATATTGATCCCACAGACAGCGTCCCTCTTACCACAACCGCACATCCGGCAGAACTGGAAACACAAATGGCAGCTCACAAGAGGTCCTTACAGCAGTCAGAAGATCCAGGAAACAATAATACGGCACCTCCTAAGAAAAAAGTTAGAATATTGGAGCCTCCACATAATTCAACAGAAACTGCAACCAATCAGTCTCTACAGGCTGGCAACCGCAGAGGCCTCCTTGATGCTGGATTCATTGATGATGATGAAATATGGTCTGACCCATCTATCTATGAACAAATTGACAGAGTCGTTGAAGAAAATAAGAAGCAACCCTTTCATAACCAAGTAGCATCCTAGCGATGCCAACCTGATACTATCTCACACCTGACCAAGAATTCAACCTCGTCATCCAGATCTTGCCTTTCTAACTATGAAGAGCCACATATGACCAGCAGATCGGGCTCAATGCCAGGCGGTAGCCACCTCTCACAGACTTTTGGTACGTCATACTCCATAGGTTTAACTGAAACTGTCTTGTCCGATAGTTTGCCAGCAACTGCTTTGTCCCAACACTACCAAGTTCCTACTCTAAAAAACAACTACTACCGACGTCCTGGTGCTCAGAATAACGGCAGCTCAAACAGCAGCCAGCACTCACCTTATGCAATGAACAACCAAAGTCAGAAACAATACCACCAACAAACCCCTGTCCACAATGCCCACAATGATGCTCAGAATAACAGCACTGCACAGTGCCAGCAACGCCAACCTCAAGAGCAGAACCATCAGCAACCACGGACAAGCGAGTCTTGTGGCCAAAGTTACAGTGCCTTGCAACAACAGTTCAACAGCATGCAGAATTCCGGCCATCGTCTGCAACATTTTCCAACAGATATTCCTTCGAGCTCAACCGGTGATCCAACTATCAGAACATTACAACTGCGCATGCAGCACCAACCACAAGGCCTAATAGTCCAAAGAAACAACAATCGTAATGAGGGTCATCTGCAACTTAGTAATGGTCGAATGAACTCCGGTGGTCATGTCTTCCAACCTCATCAACATCATCCTTAGCTAGAACATAGTCGATTCACTCACCAAGGGAATGACCATCAAGATCACTGCCAACTTTTGGAAATAAGAGATTCTACAACGCAGAAGAAAGAAGTGTATGAAACAATCATCGACAGTACACCAGCCATCACTCAAAATGATAGGTAATGAATTAGTTCTTCCTCTAACAGTAATGTTTTGATCCTTTCTTTTACTACTGCAATGCATTCTGCCTGAAGCTTTCAATTTAAAGAGTTTCAGCTCGATTATTCTACTATTGCAATTGAATACTCATCAACTCTAACGTTAAATAATAAAATCATACCATTTAAAATGCATTTATCTTTTTTGGCAGCAAGAGGATATTCTACGTCGACCGACGTTGGGCCGATCATCGAACTTTAGGTTTATTAATGAAGGTATACGGATATATCAACTCATTCGTGGTCGATGCTTACTCAGAGTTGCTGATGAAAGAACAATTCTACGCAACGCCAACGCAAACATCTGTGCACAAGCATATAATGTACATTGAAGCCTCTATAAGTTCTTGCTTATCATAAATAATAATAACAAACCACATTTACTACTACTAGCATGCTGAGTGACGCGGCTTCAATTTAATGCAGGATAAATTTCAAGTACTAGGATCAAGCACTGAACTACTGAAGGAACAAATTGTAGAAAAAACTATTGGGTTCAGGCTGCCAAACAAATGCAACATCGTGAGTTCACCCTACTCACTCTATCTGTCCAGTGTTCGTCTTCAATTCTACCAGATTTTCTTGTTACAATGATATAACTTCCCGTTAATTGTTTTAGGTCTTAATACCTGTGAGAAAGAAACCACATTTTATCTACCTCATAGTCGTGAACCTTGAAATGCGTCGCTTGGAAATTCTGTGTCCTTATATCAATTGCGACGGTATAAAGGAACACTCGGACATTGCCATTGAAAACTTCAAGAGAGCTTATCATTCTGCTTACCACAACTATCCTCACACAATTGCCTCCTTTCATCTCAAACCTGTGCAGAGTGTATGTAACTCAGACAGAGAGTGAGTTTCTTCTAACTGTAGCCCTACCTCATTTACAGCATGCATTTTTTTGTTCCACTACAGATCCCATATCTATTGTCCACCTACTAACAAATAACATAATGCTCTCAAATTTTAGGGTTGACAGTGCTATTTACACCATGCACCTGATGCCCCTCATTAATTTCAATAATAATTCATTTTTATCAATAGTGTAAGTTCACTCTCATTGGCAACACATAAACATATGTTCATCCAAGCCAGCTAAACATTAAGTTTTATAATAAATTTTATTAGTTTGTGCGCTTATTTGTTTTGCAGATCCATGTGAAACCGATGAGA
Source organism: Aegilops sharonensis (assembly GCA_904067115.1). NCBI lineage: Eukaryota > Viridiplantae > Streptophyta > Magnoliopsida > Poales > Poaceae > Aegilops > Aegilops sharonensis. Next base: position 13,243,697 of record LR880970.1, on the reverse strand, counting down.
GAACAACTAACTTACAAAATGATAACATCGAACTACAACACAGGCCATGTATTTGAGGCACTGAGCATCGTACTCAACAAACACAACATCCGGCACGAAAGAAGAAGATTTGGAAGAAGATGACTACTGCTTAGATGTGCCTTAATTTAGATGGAGACATCCGAACATTGTTTCAGCCATATCGACTCATGTAATCACAACAATGTTTCAGCTATTTTTTGTGTCGGTCCAAGATATCTGCTATGGATCCCAATAACCACAGCTGTGCATTCAAATGGTCAAGTCTTAAATTCCTGACATCGTATTTTTTTCGAAAATAAGAATCATATTTTTTCGAAAAGTTGTAAAGATCATATTCAAGACATCAATTCCTTGCAATAGAACACCACTCACTCCGACTAGACATAAAAAAAGAAACAATTGGAACACAGAGGAAAAACACTATCGATTCGTAAGCATCTGACGAAGGAGCTAAATGACTCTCCTACAGTAATGCTGGTCACAGAACCACTGTCGTGCCTCTTATCCACGTAGAACGTGGCACTCTTAACACGGACAACTAACCTGACACACACAAGTGAGACACCAGTTAACACAGGACCGTCCCCTCGATAGCTTAACACCGGTCCCTCTACCAAGCCAACGAGTCATGGAAGCACGACCGTGACTTCAACCAGAAAAGGTCCGTGACCTCGCAAGTTTCATCGATGAATCTATCTCAGCAAGTAAAAGCAAAACGTTTCGAAAGAAAGGCACGACCGTGCCTTTGAATAACAGTGTATACGTGCCTCTTCGAACAAACGTGTTGAGAAAGCATTTCCGAACGACACACACAACTCTGCCTCAACATAACATAGGACATGCCTCCACTAACTAGACAGACGTGAATTCACTAGCCAGACTAAATAGAAAAATCACAGAACATACAACCATGACAGTGACTCATACTAACATAGCGCATTGCCTCTCCGAATTTAGTACCCAAAGGAAGGATAACGCCTCTGCCAAACATACGACAATGCAACCAATACCTTCACGACGATGCCTTTCAAAATCAAAGCACCACCACAATAATTGGAACACAGAAACGCAACCGTCACTAACACAATACTCCCACAACAACTCTCACACTGGATTATCGTCCCCAAAACAGACAACATATATTGAAAAAGGCAGCACAGTGAGAAAATCTGAAGAATCTTAAACACACCAAAGCTCTGCATAAAAACATTTCAAACACACAACCACAACCGAATATTCATTATAAAAACAGATGTGCCAAACACACTACAAACACAAAGTGAAAGTGACGCCCCTACCTGTCAGTGTGACCATATTGAGAAAAAAACTGAAACAACTAGCAAACTAATAACACCAGTGCGTGCCTTGCCTAAAACAAAAACAATGCATTCCTGAGCAGACGGTTGTGTGTTGCCTAGATTCACGAAAGTGCACAACTGAGTGGTCCTCTTAATACATCTCATCTTATACCAACGAATAGCAAGAAATCATAGAGGAAGATATTCTTGAAGGCACCCAGTCAAGAAAAACATGATTGAACGAAAATAAACTTAAATTTCCAAACAGTCAACTCTATCTGGTTCAAAATAAAACCTCCACAATTACAAATTCATCAGTCGATGTAATATTACCCAATACAAATACTATTAAATAACCAATTCATTATACAATCCTCAGAAACGTCCTCGCCATCTGACATCAGGAAGACAGCGAAGATGCAGGATGTCCCTCATCGACAGAAACCGCCGGTACAGCTCATAGCTCACATACCCTTCCTAAAGGAAAACCAAATGAAAACATCAATATACAAAAAAAAATGTATTGTTCTTGCAAAAAAGACAGTAACTAACGAAAATGAAATCTTCACTTACAATAGCTCCATATTTCAGGTGATCAAAGGTAAGTGGCTTCCAATCCCAGTAGTGACGAAGAAGTTATGGAAAACAGGACTCCAGCTTGGAGTAAGATTCGTCAATGATTGCTCCTGCTAAGTCCTCCATGGAATCCCTTTCTTGACCGCCTTGTATCATGAACTTCTCTTGGATGTCGACGTGGTACCCTTCTAGAATTCTGATGAAATCTTGAAAAAGAGCATCTCTAATATTCCTGACGCCCACACTAGAGAAAGTTATACCTCTATTCTCAAGGAAATCCTTCAGGACAAGGCACTCCGTCCTGGCCTTGCAGAAGTGATAGACCAAAACATGATTCTGCATAGCCAGTTGCATGATGGCGACTTTTCTACGCCCATACCAATCCTTTCGTGTGAACTCCATGCCGAGACCAACAAACGTGTACTTCTCCTCGCGCAACCAGTCCTCGTACAAGGCAATGATCTCCTCCACCTTGCCAGGCTCGTTGGTGTACCACACGTCGAGCTTCGTGTTACCGTCGGCAACTATCGGATGGTACTCGGTGGTGTTCAAAAAGTCGTCCATGGCAGCAAGCAGCAAGGTGCCAATGGAGACTCCTGAGACCCTGCGACAAGGTTAGGGAGTGGTACGGAGGGTGGGAACTGCCTGATGTTCTGCGGCTACAATACGACATGGAGACCTCACAAACACGACCAGTATTTAACCTTGGCGAGGGACGTTTGGGTTACCATACGGATTAACGTGTGAACTAGGAGCAGCGTATAGACGGTTGTGCTTCCGAACCTCATGGAACCATGCACTTCCTAAAGTCACGGCTGTGCACAAATAATTGATACCACGGAGAAACCGAGGAGCCTCTAACTTTATTTTACGATAACTGACACACTGAATAGTCACATCGAACAGCCACCACATCGGTCATCGATTCCTCCTTTGGACAAAGACCACCGACAAAAGAATCCAATGAAGCAACGAGCAGCCTGCCGTACACCTTAGCTCCGAAGGCCAGAACTCATCCGTCCCTCATCTAGCTAGATTCACACCATCTGTCCCTCGAGAGTCAAGGCTGGTTTCACGTGAGGCACGGGTATGCAAGCACAAGACGCACATACATGTCTATTCCATAGGCACGAGCGTACAACTTTTGCAGATATCGGTCCCTATCACAACAGGCACGTACACATGCAGGCAGAAACTCGTCGTAAACACGTCAATACAGGAAACAAAGGCACGGAAACATAGCCTATACAGGCACATGCGTCGGCTTTGCGAGTCATGTGATCTTTTCCGTCTTTTTTTTCGATCTCGACCTAAATCCTCTGCATATAAATCATCTGAATGCAAAAATGACACCTCCAAGAGGCACCGGTGACAACACTCTGTTCGAGAGTCATGGCATGTATCACGTGAGATACATCAATACTTGAAGCAAATCAACGGCACAAGTCGGAGAGCCACAGTTTTAAAGACTCCGGACGTACAGGCATGTAGAAGCACAGGCACGGCGAGTAACAGCCACCGCATCCCCTCATGGACGGACGTCTGACACCGCGGGCACGAAGAGTCATAGCCAGTGTATCCCCTGAGTAACACGAATGCACGCACAGGAAACACAGAACTGCAGCGTATACAGGCACGGAATTGCGGCTTCTCGGCACACAGGCACGGCTTTGGAAATGGCGTTCTCGAGGCATAGGTACAAACCAGCTGGATGCACAATAGAGTGGTGGCAGAGGCACGGTTGTGCAGTCTCAAGAGAAACTGTCGTGTGACACCAGCACATACAGACATCATGTGTGTCACGTGAGGTACAGAAATAGCGGAAAAGAAGCCACGGGAGTGAAGCCTCCACAGACACGGGTACCATGCTACTAAAGGCACGGTCCCGAACAACACAAAGACAGGGTACTAAAATGTTGCCCCGTACGTTAGCAGACGTGCCTCTCTTGTGCGAACGTGTAAAGGACAACAATTCAAACACAAACAAACGGCAATGAATATAAGCCAAACAAAAAAACGCTTCTCCCAAACAATATATATGCGTCACGTCACGTTCGGACGTCTGCACCAGAGGCACGTAGAGTCACAGTCAACGTGACGCCTGAGACAAGCAAATGCACAAACAGGAGACATGGAACTAAAGCGTATACAGTCACGCAATTGCGGCTTCTCGGAGTTCTCGAGGCACGGGTACAAACCAGCTGGACGCACAAAAGAGTGATGGAAGAGGCACGGTTGTTCAGTCTCAAGAGAAACTGCCGTGTGACACCAGCACAAGCAGACACCACGTGTGTCACGTGAGGTACAGAAATAGCGGAAAAGAAGCCACGGGAGTGAAGCCTCCGCAGTCACGGATGCCGGGCTTTTAAAGGCACGGTCCCGAAGAACACAAAGACAGGGTACTGAAATGTTGCCTCGTACGTTAGCAGACATGCCTCTCTTGTGCGAACGTGTAAAAGACAACAATTCAAACACAAACAAACGGCGTTGAATATAAGACAAACAAAAAAATGCTTCTCCCAAACAATACATATGCGCCACTTCAACAGGTTACCTAAATTTACATGAACTCGCGCAAACGTCAACAATGAACTTGTAACATGAAAAAACATAAAAAAATTATTTACAAATCACATGAGACAAGCCAAACACGATTCTGAATAACAAAACGGTACTCCATAGGATTAAACTAAAAGTACTCATTGATTATACAAAAAAAGAAATGAAAGTCTTCCAGGAGTCCATTCCTCACAGAAACATCCACACAAACGTCCAGCCTGACCATTCTACTCAGTTGGAGTTCTGCTCCGAAACATCAACGGCATCTGCGATCAGGAAGACAACGGGGATGCATCATGTGCTTCATCGACAAAAGTCGGCGGTAGAGCTCGTAGCTCACATACCCATCCTAAAACAAAAAACGGATGAGAATGAAGATATACGTAAAGAGGAAAAAGTACTATTGTTGTAGTAAAACAAAAATATAAAGACAGAAAATCATAAAAAAATGAAGTTTTCACTTACAATTGCTGCATATTTCAGATGTTCAAGGGAAAGCGGCTTCCATCCCTAGTAGTCATGCAGACCCTTGGGAAAAGACGACTTCATACTCAAGTAAGATTTGTCTATGACAGCTCCTGCCAAATCTGCCATGGAATCCCTAAGATTGCCTCCTTTGATCATGAGCTCCTCTTGAAGATCGATGTGACACTCTATTGGGATTTTGAGGAAACTGTTTGCGAGAACATCCCTATCGTTCCTGACGTCGACACTAGTGAAAACGATACCTTTGTTCCGAAGGAAATCCTTTAGAGGAGCGCACTCCGTCCTGGCCTTGCACAAGTGATAGACAAGAACATGCTTGCGCATCGCCAATTGCATGAAGGCAACTTTTCTACTACGATCAAAATAATCCTCTCGTGTGTACTCCAGATCAAGACCAACAAACTTGTACCTGTCCTCACGCAGCCATTCCTCATAAAGAGAAAGAATCTCCTCCACCTTGTAGGGCTCGTTGGTGTACAGCACCTCGAGCCTGGTATTACCATCGGCATCTATAAAGAGACGCTCAGTATTGTTCCTAAAGTCGTCCATGGAAAAGATGGTGACACGACAATGGAGTCTGATGGTGCTTCTCGTACGAGGCGAGGATGATGGGAGCTAGTACCTACACTTCTCTGGAGAGAATAAGACGCGATAACCTCCCGGAATAGACAACTACTTAACCTTGGGGAGAGACGACTCAGTTACCATGCGCCCATTAAATTGCATCAGGGACGGTGTGAATGGACGATTGTTCTTCTGCAGCTTATGAAACCATGCACTTAAAAAGTCACGGCTGCCACGCTATAATCGAGGAGCCTCTAGGTTAACTCTAGCACGGTATCTGCCACAATGAATACTAACAATAAATAGCCATCCCATCGGTCACCAGCACATCTTTTGACCGAGAGAACAATGAGAGGAGGCAAACTAGATGACCCTGTCGTACAAATACTACACGGGGAGTGAACCAAATTAGAAGCACGGTTCTGCCAGCACAAAAGCCACACGCGTGCCTCCACTTTGCTTAAAGACAAACCTCAGTGATATCAACGGACCTGCATCTATATGCCTGCACGTACCACCGAAAACATTGCTAAAACAAAAGCACGTCCATGCTTCTGACATACAGATAACTGTGCGCTATCATACATATTCCCGCCTGAACCCAACGTACATAAAAACAGTGGCTCCCTGGGTCAACGACTATTGAATTTTTTTACAATAACAGAGTCACGAACCGTGGCTCCACTCCAGATACAAAAGTGACTCTCAATAGGAACCATCATGCCTCCCGTCAATTTGCCTCCCCCGACGTATCGACCATGCCTTTCCTGCTACAACGATCGTGCATCTAATAACATCATCACCGTTACTCTCCGAAAAACACACCCAACTATACCTGATTAAACATGTAATTAAAAAAATTAAAACACAGAAGCACGAGTATGCTTTCCGGCATCTATAACCGCGCCTCGCAAAAAATATGCAAGGCAAGATAGGCACGTAAAAGACTCAGCTGGGAGGCAGCACAGCTGGACAACTATAATGGGAGGCAGCTGGATGAGTCAAACATCTCGTGTCCCCATAACACCTCGGAATGCACGCACACCATCTACAACCAGCATTAATTCCATTTCGCAGAATAAAAAAAAAGAAACACTCATTACTACTCTTGCTCTCTCCCGTCTCCTTTATATTTCAATAAGCTCCGACTCCCTTAGCCACATCAGAATTCATTTGCCTTCTCCGCCGCCTGCTTCTAGGGTTCGTCCTTCTTCTCCGTCGCCTGCTTCTAAGGTTCGTGCTTCTTCCCAGCAATCAATCGATTAATTTCCAAGCAATGCTTCTCTCCTACATTGCTGGTCGTGCGTGCTTGCCCTAAGCTTCCCATCGCAACCCATCCGCCTTATCCGACCACATACTTATAGGGTTCGTGCTTCTTTCCCGCACACAGTCTCATTTCAAACAAGTTATTGTAGAGTTTTTGTTGGGTCCCTCGATTAACTTCCAAGCCGTACTTCTCTCGTAGATTTGCTAGCCGTGTGTGCTTGCCCTAAGCTTCCCCTACCCCGTACTTCTCTCGTAGATTTGCTAGCCGTGCGTGCTTGCCCTAAGATTCCCCTACCCCGTACTCTTCTCAAGTAGATTTGCTAGCCGTGTGTGCTTGCCCTAAGCTTCCCCTACCCCAATCTCCGTTCGTCAACCCTCATTCTTCCTCTCTCCCAGGTAAAAAGCATATGCGTAAGCAGCATGCTCCGATCCGTATTTACGTTTTACGTCTTGGTTTTTCATTTGATAGTTATTGAAGCGTTAGATCCGGTACAACGACTTCATTCTCTAAAGGAATATAAAAACCATTAGAAAATTCAAACAACTGTTCTAAACTATGTCATACTGGTTTTCTGGAAGGAGTAGATGAGAAGATTTCTGGTAAATTTGTAGTTCTTGTCTGCCTTCATACAGATATTTTAATATGGCTAACATAGTTGAAGCTTGTTTTAAAATTATTATCATATTCTTGTTTTCTTAACATAATTGTTCTGAATTATTTAGGTATGATTTGCCCTACCTGCCGCCAACCAGGCGGCCCTTGCGAACCACACCCTGAAGTTCTCCAGGAGTTTGAGGTTATTCTTGATGAAAATTGCTGGAGACGCATGGTTAGTAAGCATCACTAACATATTAGTTGCCTACAACACAATAGAAATCATCACTGTTACTTCTTCGCACCTGCCTTGTGTTTTCATTCCCATTAGTTTGACTGCCTATGCTCTAATTAATAAAGTCCATTAGTTTTGCATGCCTATGTCTTGATTACCATAATGCATCTTCAGTTCTAATTAAAACTAGTCAACATATGCCAAAAATCTATATCCATTAATTTATAATACCATTATGTTTTTACCTGTAATTCTTATCAAAAATTCATATCCAAATTAAGAAAACTTTTGACATTAATAATACGCGGGTTCAAAGTTATACTTACAGGTTGTTATTTTTACTATTTTTTCCAGTATGTACCTTGTAACGTCAGAGCTTTTCTCGCTGAGTACATCGGCGAGAGGAAGGAAGAAGCAAGAAAATTGCGCAAAGAGCAGTTAGAGCCAGACCTTCTTACACATGAAGGAAGGTCTTACAATGTTTTGTTTAAGCATAGGCCGAACTACACAAAGTTCTGCGGTGGTGAGTGGAACACCTTTGCGAATGATTATCAGCTTCGTGCTGGAGACCGCATAGAATTTGAACTACCACACGAGGGTCTCAATCTCGAAATACAAACATATCGAAATGACAAAAGGCTGCTTCCATTACCCCATGTTGGTATGTATTTAATATTACAAACTTATCTTCTTTGGTTGTATTTTGATATGCATGAATCGAACTGAATAATATTAACCCGTATTACATAAAACTTTATCTAACTTTCAAATCTTGTTCTTTTTCTAGCTCTGGACGACCTTTCTTCTGACGATTTCTACCATGTTCACTGCTGTGTCTACTCTAAGGATATTGAGCTTACCTACAACCAGACAATATTCTTTCTACAACGCCTTTTCGGAGATACTTTCATCCATTGCCATCCATTTGTACATGTCTTGACTCCCACTAACACCAAAGAATGTGTCATGGTTGGTTAAATCCGTCCTTGTTAAAATATCAAACGTATTTTGCTAATATATAATATAAACAATATTGACGAAATCTTGCTTATATGTAAAATTGTAAAGAACCTATTTATTCAAACATAAAACAACAAAACTTTTGTTGTTCTCTTAATATGTTGTTTCATCTGTTTAGAAATAAACCTGAACATGCCAGGAATTATATTACTTGCAATTTAGAATTTATTAATTTTTCCGCACTCACCGTATTCAACCATTCTTTTATTTATTGTCCAAGTGGCAATTCAACGGTTTTAATTTCCATTTAATTTCGATTTCTTCTAGAAAATTCCGAGGAGCGTTGTCTCAACACTGAAGAGATGGGTGGACATGCCAACCAATGGCACGGTGACCCTTGAAGCTCCTGATGAACCTACCCATGTCATCACTCCTTCGTCGTACTACATCTGCAAAAACGACGGCCGGATGGTAATAGAAAAGTCTTCTTTCAAAGACTTCATATCAGCTACATCCTTTGTTGAAAAGAATGTTGTTCTAATCACTTTCAAAGAGCGCCATGACCGTTCTGTGTCCATCATCATTCAACGCATTCTGTAGATTCCGCCAGAACCTGCACCTAAAATGGAAGCACAATGTATCTCCTAGGATGTTCAGCGCTCATTTCAAGATCATGCCTCCCAGGAGCAAAACACTGGTTTACTTAAAATAAGTTTGATAGTTAGAATGGTACAGTAATGTAACTATTATGGACCATGTGCTTGCATGAACTATCCGAATGATCTTTTGAAACTTATGTAGCTCTTACGGACCCTCTACTCATAGTTTCAACCATCAGAATGATGATTTGAAACAAATGTTGTTTGAACTATCAGAATGATTCATTCGAAAAAATGTAGTTCTAATCCTTTGAAAAGTTTCAAAAATCAAACGAAACAACATTCAGTTTTTGATCCAAAACCTACGGCAATGCCATGTTATCAAACTTATTCAAACGATCTACTGAAACATACCTCAATTTAAAACCAAACACGACTCCATTTTCAAGTGCAAACTATGTTTACTTCACCAACTTTTCATGAACACACAGGTGTGCACCAAATAACATAACAACAATGCCTCGCTGACCAAGGAAGATTGTTAATTGAAAAAAAAACGTTTTCACAACAAAGGCACGACCATGCATCTGCTGAGTGTTGTACCGTTCACACGACTACTTTCACAGCCAAAGATGGAATACGCACATATGGATCACGCACGCAGCACGCAACGTATAAAAAAATTCAAAGAACGAGATAATTGAAAATCTTTTTAACAAAACAGATAAAACAAATGACTGTTTACAAAAATCTACGCCTGGAACCGTCAGGTGACTAGAAACTGCTCTTTGGCGGTTTCCTCTTTTGCACGACAAAAGATCCCTTTCACTTTTCCGACTCCATTTGCATCTTCTCCCTCCAAAGTTTCTCGGCAGCCACAGTTCACCACCGCACACCTCCAGCCATGGACGACGGGTAAATAACAACATTCACCGAGCACATCACTACCCATGGTACAACCGTGCTGGAGGTGGTGTACACCAACGACCCAAGGACCATGGAGCGGATCATCAAAAAGTACGAGGAATGGCTAAAGGAGGAGAAGAACAAGTTCGTCGGCCTCGACCTCGAGTACACACGTAAGAGCAGTTACGTACAACAAGGGATCGCAATCGTCCAACTTTCCATGCGCGAGCATGTCCTTGTATACCACTACTGCAGGTTCGAGCGCTCCCAGGCGTTAGTTGACTTCCTGCAACGGAAAGCGGTAACTTTCACCAACGTCGACACCAGGAACGACAAGACCATGCTTGCCCGTGCATGCATCAGAATTCCAGACGAGCACCACGTCGACATCCAGAGGCTATTCTGCATCAAGGGTGGTGGAGAAAGGGACTCCATGGCTGACCATGCAGCGGCCATCATCGACCCCTCATACAAGAACATGAAGAAGTCATTCCCAAAGGAGAAGCACCAGTTCTGGGAGTGGAAGCCGCTTTCCCCGATACACCTTGAGTACGCGGCAAAGGACGGGTATGTTAGCTATGAGTTGTACCGTAGAATCCTAATCATCAAGAACGGGCTACGTCACCTCCACCAACAACCAGTGAAAGAAAGACTCCGCCCGCTTAAGAACAAAGACGAGGGATCTTCCAGCGGCTGGAAGCGCCGGAATGGAAGCAGCGGTTGGTAAATTGCGAGAAAATGGATCGTGCCGTGATTGATTGATCTGCCGTGATCAAGTGATCAGGTGCGTGGCAGAACTATTTTGATAATTTAGGTTGAATAAACCCATGTTGTAAATATGTTTGTTCTTGCTCAAAGATGTTGTCTGTATTGTATTACTATTTTTACGTCTGAACTTTGAACACTGTGGTGTGCGTGTCTAAATGTAATTAGTAAGTTATGTCCAAGTATTGAGCAAGCATATATTGTATCCATGACTATAGAACTAGAGATATGTCGCACTACATTGTATTATAATTTTCATACTCAACCTTTACAAGATGCATCATGCACTTACAAGAATATGTGATGGTATCGTTGCAAACTTTCAGTAGAATGCTTATTCAACATTGGCATAAACAATTCATAAATATTGCAGAAGAACATTCGGTACACACACGCAAGGGACAAGAACTTTGCTACTTTGACCACACCGTTCATTCACAGGCTCCTCTCCGTACACCAGTCCTCCATGATGCCACAAAACTGCACTACCGTTTACAACTGACCCATGTACAACCGTGCCTCTCTAAGTGTAAACTCAACCCATGCCTCTAGTGCCACGCACCCATGACCTTAGAGACTTCACACCTGTGCATCCACAATCGAGCCTCTCTAAACAAATATTCGAATCGATGCCTCTGCTGACATACATCCGTGCCTCAAGACACTTGACAGCAGCAAGAGGGTTCAAAACCGTGCATCCACACAACCGTGCTTGTACTGACTGCACTTCGGTTCCTCCGTTTGCTCGATCGACGTGCCTCACATGAAACCCATAGTAACTCTACGTGCTCCGCGCGACTAATCGCCCGTGCCTCCACACAACCGTGCCTGTACTAACTTGAATTACGTGCCTCCATTTCCTCAATCCACGTGCCTCACATGAAACCCACAGTAACTCTATGTGCTCCGCGTGACTGATCGCCCGTGCCTCCGCACAACCGTTCCTGTACTAACTTCAATTACGTGCCTCCATTTCCTCAATCCACGTGCCTCACATGAAACCCACTGTAACTCTACGTGCTACACACACGTGCCTCTCGCATGAAACCCACAGTATCCCTCTGCGTGTTAGGCACCCGTCATCGCCCTTGTAACTTTGCTATTGCACACACGTTCCTCTCAGTATACCCGTGTTCCAAACAACCGTGCCTGTACTGACTACAATTCCATGCCTCTGTTTGCTGAAACCACGTGCCTCACATGAAACCCATGGTAACTCTACGTGCCTCCACACAACCGTGCTGTTCTGACTTCAATTTCGTGCCTCAGTTTGCTGAATCCAAGTGCCTCTCACATAAAAGAGATGCACAACCATGCCTCAGAGTAAACAAGACACGTGCCTCTACTGTATTTATAACTTTGACCACAATTAAATAACATCCGTCCAAAAAAACATCATTAAAAGAGATGCACAGCCAATCCTCTTATACATCAAAATCCATTGTGTTCAAAGGCTAGAACTAACATCACTGCGGCAGAAGATTGAAGATAACAACAAGCCTCCCAACAAGCTGTTTGAAAGTTATCAGCACCAAGCTATTTACTTCAATAGACGATGCCTGAAGAAAATCAAACCTTCCTGTTTGAACACCATTCTATTACCCAAACCAATGAAGTAGGAGCAAGGAGTGCTCACATATACATCATCATCACCAGATTCCAGAGTAACTTCAAGAGTTAAAACGCCAGTTCTAGGAAAAGTCACAAACTCCTTCAAACTCCTCACAACAATACCAGGAATAACCTGACAAAAAACATCAAGCTATCAGAAATAGAATAAAAATTCAAAACTATAAATAGACGACATAATAAAAATAAATAAATAAATAAACAGAAACAAAAAAACAATGGGAAAAAAATCTGACCATATGATGACCATTAACATTCATGGAATCAATCATGTGAACAAAAGGACAACAGGGTATGTAGTCATCATCAAATAGTTGACACCTCATGAAATACATCTGCTGATAATTAAGAAAAACACCACGGGTGTAATAACAACTCCCAACAAGCTCCTTCTTGGAGTCGCTCAAACTATGTAGAGCTACAAAATATAATTACACAGGCTCAAGGGAACAGAAAAATCAAAATGTACAATAAAACAAGATAAAAAAATCCTTAAAAATAAACCTTACCAACAGACGGTAAAGGAGACAAGCATCTCCACGACCAACACGATAAAAATCAATAGCAATCCAAGTTCCATAATGTTCAAGCCTAATGGTCATTATATCACGAGGACGAACACCATAATCACTGACCAATCATTCCCAGGAAGGACCATGGAATTTGCTCCTCACACGACCATGACTAAACAGAACACCATACAAATAACCCTCATTGCACTGAAGAGCCAGATCAGTATCTTCGTCACCCCTCCTTATGGCTAAATCCCTACACTCCTCGATGTAACGAGCAAGATGAGCTCTAACACTGCACGGGAGATACTGCACAACAAATCAAAACAAGGATCATAATCAAAATCTAAACAGCATGGACAGCACCAAAAGAAATAAGCGTGTGAGCCAAAAATTGAACAACTATAAAATGATTTTCTTACAACATGCCTCCAACAACGCCGATCCAGGACCACGCTGAACCCGTCTACAGAAGAACACGGGCCACCAGGCATACGGCAAAAAGTACAAGCCATAACTGCAAGGAACACAATGGTTATCAACAACTAATCCCACAAAACCCAGTTGAAACTTGACATCTGATAGTGTTGGTAGTCCCCACCCGTAACTACCCCATAAATCTCCATATCCCGGAAATATAGTGGGACCAAAAAGAGAAACGAAAAAGGGAAACGGGGAACCCACGAAGGCAACCGGTAGGGAACGACGATATCGCGAACGGGGAAGCGCGCTCGACGCTAAAGAAGGACTACCGTAAGACCAGGCAACAAGCGCGGCGGCCGGAACAACTGCCGCCGTAACCACGCGACAATAGCAGCGGCGGCGACGGGCGGAGACGGCGGCAAAGAAAGAACAATGCGCGATGAGGGTTCGCCCACAACAGAGAGAAACAGATCTCAAAACAGATCAAAAGGTATTACAAAATATTAGAAGTATAAGGACTAAAGTGAAAGAAGGAAAAACCACAAAGGGAAACCAGAAACCGGAAATCACGGGAGAAGCCGTGCGCGCGCCAAGTGTCACACGCGGAGCGCATCCGAAAAGTCTAGGGAGCGCTCCGCGCGTGACACTTGGCGCGCGCGGAGCGCTTCCTGACTAATCGTTGCGGGGAGCGCTCCTCAATTAGTGATTTCCCTCATTGCCGCACTGTCCTTTACGACAAAGGCCTCTAAAAAAACTCCTTAGTTGCATGGGCATTTTGAATATTGCATACTTGATGTCTCGAACATGAAAATGACATTATTTTTGCGGGAAGAATTTTTTTATCTACTTCCGCCGTTTCTAAATATTAGTCATTTTAGATATTTCAATACGGACTACATACGAATGTATATAGACGCATTTTAGAGTATAGATTTACTGATTTTGCTCCATATGTAGTTTGTATTGGAATCTCTAAAAAGACTTATATTTAAGAACAGAGGGAGTATTCATCAACTATGAACATGGACTGACTATGAAGATAGTACAAAGGACCAGAAGGGAAAATTACATCCAGGTCAGTAGACCACCTAGCAACGACTACAAGCATTGGAGCGAGCGAAAAGCGTGTTGTTGACAGTCGGGAACTCATCTTGCTAAGGTCGTGTAGGACCAGCACATCAGAACATCAATCGCTGCTGATGAAGAGAATGTAGATCGGAAGGATCTCCAAAAATGTAGACAAACGAATACACGCGAACGAAGACCAGATCCACGTGGATCCACTGAAGACAAACACGGATTGAATCCTGTGAGATCCGTCAGAGACAAATCTCCACACGCCCCCCATCTCCCCCGACAACACTAGAAGCACCGCCAGGACGGGGACTAGGCAGAAACAACTTTATTCCATCTTCAGAGATCCATCGCCGCCTCGCCTCTCTGGGTAGGACACAGACCTAAAATAAACTATAGAAAACATCCAAACACGAAGCCCTCCGGCCGATAAGGGTGGTCGGAATCCACCATGCATCCATGGCCTTAAGGACACAGGAGACGAGGCGGACCGACGCGGCGCCGACGGGAGGCACAAGAAATCCTAGCGGCGTGCCCTTTCAAGGCTACATGACAGTGAGTTAGTAGTACTCATGTTTGAACATGACATATACCATGCAAGTTGTACTTCATTTTTGTAATCAAAAAATTGAACAATAAGCAGTATAAATTCCATCAATTTTCAACAATAAATATAACACATGCAACTTCTTTTAATAATCATGTTTGATCCCTACATAATGGTACAAATCATATTTGATCTTATTGAATTCATAGTCATACACAATTAGATCATGTCATCAAACATGGACGGGCGTTGCAACGCGCGCCATCATGGTCTAGTAACCAATAAAGAGATAGCAAGTCAGGGCACTCTTGGTAAGATGTTAAGATACGCATTTATTATGAAATTTCTACTAGTACCATAATATTTGAATCGGACGTTAAAAAACACTTCACAGCTTCTGTTGTCAGCTCTTGAAAAGATCATAACTACTTCAATATTCATGAAGATCATGTTTCTGTCAAGTCAGAGTATACTTCTTTTCACCATGGGCGTGAGAATCAGTCGTCGTCTTTCTTCGGCGGCGGCTTACGGTATGTTTCCTCAACGTGCTTTGCCAGGAAAACATACGTGTTGAACAGCTTCTTGACATTTGGAACGTTGTAGTTCTGAGCTACATAGACGCCACATCCCACTCCCACTAAAAATTTGAAGCCGCCACCGAAAACCATTGCAAGAAAACCTGGAGCCGATGATATAAGGGGGGTTATGTACATGCATTTCGACACAGGATGTTTGTAAAAAAACATGGTAAGACAAAATAAAATAAAATGATACAGCACAAATGATTGCTGTCATGTGACAATGTGGCAGAAACAGAGTAAATGATACAATAGTCTTCCAAGTTAAGCAGAGTTGGCTGCCAAGGCAGATTAAGCAGAGTTGGTTACAGGTGAAGGAAAGGCCGATGACTGAATGAGTCCTAATCCAATAGTCTTCCGAGTCCATAGCCCAGTCCAGTGAGACAGAGTCACTAATCGGAGTATTTAAACCTACCTGTGTTATATATCAAGCAATGAGAAAATCTCCCTGTCCTAATACTTCCCTCAAACCTCCAAATTCTCTAATACATCACCTTCCAAGAATACCATGCTAGCAACCACGACCACTTGTTACCACAGGCCCCGTCCTCTGCTGAGCTACCCCTCCATCCCTGGTTTTTGGCCAGCACCACCTCTGATATTACTGACCCCAATCAGATTCCAAATATAGGATTGGGCGAATGTAATGAAAGAATCTATCAGATCTGCCAGTAACCTTCATCTTGCAAGGTCACCAAAACCGAATTCATGATCCAATCAGCCAACAATTTCATTTGTAAATTAACAACCAATTATTCTAAGAAATGAAAACTGACGAAAGCTCTATTGTCTTCATCATGTATGACTACATAATCTATTAAATTAGACTAACTACTAAAAATACTGGTGTCAGCTCCTAAAATGTCCTACAAAATTCCCTTCCCTGACTACCCCATAAAGAAAAGAACTGTCGAAATGTAATAACTATTTTTAATGATGGTTAATTCACCTCAAAAGGAAAATAGGATAAGAGGTGAAGATACGATATAACACTCTGAGCTCTAGAGCATTCCTGCAATGCTGCACCAGCAGTTTTGACCCAATCAAGTGCCAAAGAAAATACAGTCTGACACAGCATAATTTTTCTCTTTGAGGAATGACACAAGATAACACAGATATCGAGCCGGGCATAAAACATTAACTAGAGATTCCCAGTCAGCAATTGTAAGTAAAGCTACATGTTTTTGAAAGAAAAATAAAATTATAACCAAATAATGGCAACGTCTTTTATCAATCTGTTACCTCCCCGCTCGTCCTCCCAACCATCCTCACGACCATAGGTACATAGTTTCCTCCGAATGCAAACTATATCCAAAACCATAATTCCCAGGATCAAAACCTGGCTCTCATACTAAGTTGTCACAAGCTAGGTAACGGAGGGGATAGTTGTGAGTGGTAAGAGGGCAAGGGGTTCAGGCTTGGGTGCCGTGACATTTGGGGATAGATCTGTTCTGGAGCTTAACCACCGTACATAGAGCAATGCAAAGCCTGCTTCGAAGACCGATTTAGAGAATGATAAGAAGCTGCATAAACTTAACGGTGCAAAACGTACTGTTTACAAGAATTTCGATTGTATACAAAAAGAATTATATCCAAAGCAAAAAAAATGATGTTTATCTGAAACATGAGATTTTGTTTTTCTTCTCTGGCTAGCTAAGTATACTAGTACATGAGAGAACAGTTTGGCCACACTGATCAATAACAATCCCTCCAGACTGGATTACAGAATGATGCACCTAAAACCAATCATGGATAACAAAGTACAGCACCTGCTAGAACTTGCAGGTGGTTTAACTGGCAGCTCAAATGCATTACTAATAAGGAATATCATGACATTAGACTGGACATAAGACATTGATCTTGTTCCTTACCGGGTTGCAGATGAAGGAGCACGGATCGGTGTCGATTAGCAGCTGCAGGTGGAGGGGGTCGGGCAGTCGGCCGCCGGCGTCGGAGTCAGCAGCGGCAGGTCAGCACGACGGCCAGGCGCAACGGGGGTCCGAGGGAGCCGAGGGCGAGGGGTGACGGCGGCGGGAGTGCGACGAGGTGGGCGGCGCCGCGGAGGGCCCAAGAGCGCGCACGGGTCGGCAGGGAGCGCGGCGGCTAGCGGGGGGTGGCGGCGGCGATTCGCCGGCGAGGGTCGCCGGTAGAAGAGGGAATCGGGAGGGGACCTTCTTTTCTTCTTCTCGTAAATAGCTTTTTTTTTTTAATCACGGGAACCTTCTTCTTGGAAAAAGGACAAAGATCCGAATTGGGCCAACCTCGTGGCTGCAGCCGGCCCGCGGCCCAGAAACGAAGAGAATGTACATTTGGGTGGAGCCCAAATTTTCCAAACTATTGGGAGCACCTCATTACCGCATTCTGCGGCAAATAGACGCCTCTTCGCACAGAGCGTGCGGAACTGGCCAGCCATTTAGGGTAAAACTCTTAGCGAACGATGGGGCGCAAAAGTTTCGAAAAAGAAAATATGATCAACCAACCAGGGATTTGATCTCCAGAACTTCTATTGAGGCTGGCACCTCGCCAGCCGGTCGAACTGACCAATGGTTGTTGAAAATGTGCGGCGCCAAGTCTAAACAACAAACTGCAGCAGCGTAACTCAACATTACTCAATGTTTAAAAAACGCAATCCATTTATTAAATTCCATTTCTTTTGAAAATGGAATCAATGTATTGAAAACATGAACAATCTTTAAAAACTTGGAACACCTATTGGAATTATGAAGATATATTGAAAAATGAGGGCTAACAATTGAAATTCCGAAAAATAAATATAAAACACGAATAAAATTTAATACTCCGAACATTTTTGAAATAACAAGCAAATTTAGAAAATCTGAAGAATTTTTGAGAAATTTAAATATATTTAGAAAGATGAACAAAAATTTGAAACTCTCAACTTTTTTGCAAACATGAACAATTTTTCAAATTCTGAACATTTGTTTGAAACTGTGAACAATTTTTTAAAACACGAACAATAATTCAAACTCCATTTTTTTATGAAAACATCATCAAATTTCGAAATACCAAACATTTTTTAGAAACATGAAAAAAAAACTCCAAACTTGCTTGAAAACACGAATTTTTTTTTAAGTTTGAACATTTTTTGATATTGCGAACAATTTAGAATACAGTAACAAAATTTTGAAACTCCAAACATTTTTTGAAAACATGAACAAATTTCAAATCTTGGAACATTTTTGGACATCGACACAACGAGCGCAACAAACAAAATTTCAAAAATGACACTTAAAAAGAAAACAGGAAAACAGGAAAAGGAAACAAAGAAATTAAAAGAAAACAAGAAAAAAAGAAAGAAAGAAAAATAAAGGAACAGAAATTAAAACAAGAAAAAAAAGAACAGAAATTAAAACAAGAAAAAACAAGAAACCAACTAGAAGGTTCCCAAAACCGATTGGATCCCACTGTGGCCACACTTTAAGAGGGTGGGCCAGATCCCTAACTCCTGTGCGTTGCACAACTAGCGCAACTGCGCTAACCACCTGAGCTACCTCACTTTTGTGTTACTTATAGTTGTTTATTACTTTTCTTATTTCTCCTTTCTTTTTTCTCTTTCCTTTTTATTTTCGTTGGAACAGTTTTGTTCTTTTTTTTCTCTAAATGAGTGCACTTTTTCTTCAAATTCATGAATTTTTTGAAACAGATGAACATTTTTTCCCAGAATCGATGAACCTTTTTGTTAAAATCTATGAACTTTTTCTAGAATTGATAAACTTTTTTCAAATTTGATGAACTTTTGTCAAATATGATAAACATTTTTTAATTTTTGTTGAACTTTTTCCAAATCCGATGAACTTTTCAACTTCGATGATTTTTTTCAAATTTGATCAATGTTTTTTTAATTCATGAAAAATTTCCATTTTTTACGTTTTTTTTCAATTGGTACAAACCTTTTTGGGTTATTTAAATTCGTGATTTTTGTGAATGCTTTTTCAAATTTATGTTTTCTTTGTTCAAATAATTATAGTGAGTATATAATACTAGTATATGTTTAGTTTTTGTACTGAATGAATGGTCAAAAGTGCTTTATTTCCTCCAGTAATCAACAATCTGAGCGTGCTAGTTGTGTTGGAGTAGAGCCCAAAAACTTAGAATTCATTTTGGAGCTCCAGCTACATGGAACTCGTTTAAAAAAATCAAAACAAATGTTTCAATTTTTCGAAAAATTTGAGAGAAAATCCAGAGTGTCATATGTTGTATACTACATACTCGCATATTTTCATGATGAAAAAAAATTGACATGAGAGTTACACAAAAAGACAAATCACTGACATTGAAAACAGCGAATAGTGTCTGCACTGTTGTATATACAACCAACGATTTTCACTTTTTTGTTGGCTCACGAATCAATGTATTTTCTCATAAAAAATTTACGCACGTGTAGTATACATCCATATGTCAATGTGGTTTTAGAATCTTTTTAAACTTTGAAATGTTATTTTTGAATGTTTAAAAAAAAAGGACTCCATATAGCCCGATCACCAAAATGCCGCACTCTGAAAAACTGCATCTTGTAAGTTGAAGACGAGGAGGAAACTCAACCCACCTTGAGCTTCAACAAGTCCGCCAAAGC
The DNA here is from genome assembly GCA_904067115.1 of Aegilops sharonensis. Classification (NCBI taxonomy): domain Eukaryota; kingdom Viridiplantae; phylum Streptophyta; class Magnoliopsida; order Poales; family Poaceae; genus Aegilops; species Aegilops sharonensis. Next base: position 13,223,510 of record LR880970.1, on the reverse strand, counting down.
CTTCTATTCCGAACATCATATGTATCCCTCTAAACATTATGAAACGAAAAGCTTTACACCCCTCACAAAAAAGAGTTCGCCGTGCCCGATGACACGTTGGATTTCAGACCAGATGGCGTATGACTAATTGCTATGATCAATGGTGATGCCAGTGTAGATGTTAAGTTGAGTGATCCACATCCCCTCTCAATAACCTCATTAACTCTCTCTTTCAACAATCTAGCCTCTGTTATCATTCAAACTGATATTATTCACCAAGATTGCCCGGATATATTATGTTGGGATCTAACCCCTAATGGTACTTGTTCTCCCAAATCCACTTATAAATTGTGTTTGCAGGATATTCATGCAAATCCAAGAAATACTCCTTCCCAAGTTTCTTTGCAGGTCAAAAATCTTCTCAAGTTGATTTGGAAGCAAAAGTTGATGATCCCCAGAGTTCAAACTTTCGCTTGGAGACTCCTTCAAAAAGCACTTCCCACAGGTTTGAGGGCTGGGCGCTTTTCCATACATATTTCTCATTGTTGTTGCAGACGTGGTCAACAAGAGGATGAGGTTCACCTGTTTTTTCTTTGTGACTTTGCTAGAGCTACTTGGTTTTCTCATCCTTGGTTCATTGGAACAGATGCTTTAGTTCAGAACTATCCCAATATTGAAAGTATTATTCTTGCTTTACTTGATATGAACCATCCACATGCTTCTATTGTAATCATTCTAAATTTTATGGGGTGTCTTTGGAAAGGGAGGAATGATTATCTTTTTGATAGAAAGAAAGCTGCCCCTCACCAAGTTAATACTGCTGATGCTTCTCTATGTGCTGATTTCTGTGATCTGCTTAATAATTCTTCACACCATCAGTCTCAAAACTCCAGCTGTATCTTAATCCATACTAATCAACTTCCCTTGCAGGGACAAACGCTTAAATATGATCTTCTTATCACAGGACCGAAAGTGTATTGCAAAAAAATCCAGGTTTATTGCAGGGAACATCAGCCACTAGAGTTGGTATCTTCATTTCTTTGTTGCAGGATCAGAAGGAAGTCAGTGTTCAGATTCGAGCTTCCACCTCCATTACAAGTACACCTCTTGGTTGCAGCTTTTGCTCTTCTCTTGGCTGCACAAGTGGTCAAACGTCTCAGCATCAGCTAGCCGGTCTTCCTCACAAACTGTCTCTCTTTGGATTCATTTGCGGCTAGTAGGAAGATTACTGGAACTACTACCCCTTGGACTATCAGGAAAGTTTTAGCCGATTTCTTATGCTACTCTTCAAACCTTCAACATAGGGTGTTCCATATTTCCAAGGAAATTAATGGAATTGCTCACAATGTCGCTCATCAGGTTCTTAGATCAAATGGAAAACCTGACATATGTTGTTTTGCTTTAGCTCACAGGAACATGACTTGCCCGGTAGTTTCTCTCCTCTCCAATTTCCAGTTCGAGGGCTTTGTAATCCATGTTGTACGTTGCTATTGAGCTGAGCTGAATGAAAGTTTGGCACTTCGTGCGCCATTTGTTGTTAAAAAAACACCCCCTCTCAATGCATGTTGATCGACCAACCGATTCTTCCTATTAAAGATTATAAAGATGTCTCATGTAATGTCCTAGGGGTGTTGCTCGTTGTCCGACGAAGAGGAGTGCCAAAAGTCGGTTTGCTTGCCACCCCCAATGATGATTCTAGTGGCTTCGCAGTTCATATTAGACTTACGGTTATTTTTACAGGAACTAACGGACCAACCCTTCTCCCCTCACTAAGGGCATGTGCAACAGTCTAGGCGGGTCATGTCTATACCCTCTCTTCATGTCAGATTACAGATGCACACAACCCAACAAAAAAGGAAGGGGAAGAAAAAAAATCCCGCTACGGTGATCAAAACCGTGTAGTTGCAACAAAAACCACTGCGAAGGCGGCACCCAGAGTCCAAATTCTTCAAAAGAGATGCCTCCAAGAAGGAAACAGTGCACAAGCGCCGTCGCCACCTGATCATCGATCTCTGGCTTTCATCCTGGAGAAAGTCCTCTCTCAAAACAATGCCTTCAACAAGGTCATTGCCAGGCACAACCACTTTAAGGCCAGACCTTGGATTTTCACCATGGAACATAAGACTATGTACTCCTCCTATGCTGCCGCCCCCGCTTGCTGATGTTGCTTCTACAAGTCAGGAAACACCAAGCAAAGTCCTCATCGCCTCGAGGACTCAGTTCGCTGTTACTAGACCTCAAACCTCAGCCGCCATGACATTCTCCGCCACTATCTTCACCATGGAAATCTAAACACCGACATGTCCCATGATGGCAACACACAACGAAGCTTCGCATCACTTCCTCTTGAAGCCGCATGGCCAAAAATACGGGTTCACACGACCGAATCCCATCCAATCCAGCAATCTACAGGCATCAGGCGCGAAATGGAGATCGCCGACGGAGCCTTCTGGAACTTCTCACCGGCCAGATCAATGAGGACAGGCATCAAGTGAACACCGTATTGACGTGAGAAGAACACTAGGACCACCTCCTTTATTCGGCAGGCCCCCACGCCGCCGCCCACTGGTTCCTGATCAGCATTCTGGAGAACTCAGCGGGCACCGCAACCACCACCCGCATCACGCGGAGATGAGGGGCTGGGCCGCATCGAGACCCTCGAACCAGGCGCCATGCTACCCACGTGGCCACAGCAGTCGCGGAAGAAGTCCGGGGCCGCCGCCCCGGTGTCCAACTCCGGCGGACGAGCCGCGCCATCCAGGGCCGCCACAAAACTCCAACGAGAGATCCCGCCACGCGAGAAGGAAGAGGCCCGGACGCTGCCAGTTGCGCTTGGGGATGAGAGCCCGCCACCGCCGTCAGTCGGACGGCCTTTGACCGGCAGCATCCTTCGGCGGTAGTGGGGGGAGCAGGGGCGGAGGAGAGGGAGGTGGCGGCTCTAGGGATCCGCTCGAGCCACCCCACGTGGGAGCGATGCGGGTGTCACGAAAAAGAATATGACCAACCATCTTCTCAATGCTAGCTAGTTTTGCATGTAAAGCCTCCATGGCAATAAAATGGCGCAGGTTAACAAGCTTGTTGCCTTTCGGCAAATCTGTACTAGCTCCCCAATCATTTATATCCAGCACATGTAGATGATACATCCTACATCACTAGTAGAAAAAGGGGATTTCGTTCGGGCCTGGCAAGCCCATTAGTCCCGGTTCTTATACGAACCGGGACCAATGGGTGCATTCGTCCCGGTTCGTGAGCCCAGGTGGCCGGCCGGGACCACGTGGGCTTTGGTCCCGGTTCGTCTGGACCCATTTGTCCCGGTTCTAGGCACGAACCGGGACCAATGGGCCTCGCTCCTGGCCCACATCCATTGGTCCCGGTTCCAGCCACGAACCGGGACAAATGATTTTCCTATATATAGCCCATCGCCGGCGAGAAGAGCACTCCACACTGCTCTGTTTTTTGCTGGCCGGCGAGGGGAGGGCATTTGGGTGCTCTAGCTCACCTCCTATGCACATGAGGTGTTCGATGAAATGTCCGAGCCACACTAGTTAATATTTCTTGTCTCAAAACTCGACCTCCGAGCTCCATTTTCCCCGAGATTTTTCTAGGTTTAGCGGTCAGTCACGTCCCGTCCATGTCTTCACCGCCGTCGATCGCCCACGCCGATCTCGTGGCCGGCACCACCGTGGTGAGCCTCTTGTTCTTATCTTCTTTGTGAAAGAAAAAAAATTCTTACTTGAGATAGATACTTGTCTAATTTTCTTACTTTCATTATTCCTTGTTATTATATAGTGCGATGGTTCTGGTATCCGCCCCTGTCGGCCCTCGTCCTTTCTATGATTCAGATGTGGTACATATTATCTTTTTATAACTATTTGGTTCATTTATTGTTTATGATAATTATGCCGACCAACGTGACATAGATTTTATTTATGTAGGAGGTGGTTGAACCGAAAATTCCAACCGACCCTATTGTCGAGAGGTTAAATTTAGTTGAATAAGAAAACAATTACTTGAAGGAAAAAATAAAAAAAATTGAGGAGGAGAAGATGATATTGGAGTTGCATGTTGCGGATGGCGTCGATGATCACAAGATCAAGATGGATGCAATGCGGTAGAAGATTAGAAAGATTAGAAAATATTCCATTCATACCGAGGCTTGGTATCATTATGCCGTTGGATCAACTGTTACCTTAATTGTGATTATGATCGCATTTGTTGTTGCATTGAAAGGTTTTACATAGTTTCAATGTATGGTTTAACTAGATGCTCTCGAGAGCTATATGTTGTTCAATTTGAACTATGTATGTACTTTGGTTTTAATGTGATGATGAACTACTATTAATTTGGTCACTTATCTATCCATGTTCATTTGTAGTGCTTTTCAATTTCAGGGTCTTATAGCTGAAAAAATCAGTAAATGCATGAAAATAACAAATGAAGCCAGAAAGGGTTAAAAATTGATGATGTGGCTTTGAATGGTTCATTTTGAACACAGAAAAACTATGGAGTTCAAATAAGTTCAAAAAATGAAATCCCTTTATAACAGACGAGTTTCCATATGAAACCCTGATACTTCCAAAGAGATTGTCCGTTTTGTACACGAAGTGCGTCCAGTTTTTGCCGTAAGCCTCTCTACTTTCTTGCACATGCTATGTGGGTGAAATGATGATACCATGCAACCTTTCAACCTTTTCAGAGTTCATTTGTAGTGCTTTTCAATTTCAGGGTCTTATAGCTGAAAAAATCAGTAAATGCATGAAAAATAACAAATGAAGTCAGAAAGGGTTGAAAATTGATGATGTGGCTTTGAATGGTGCATTTTGAACACACAAAAACTATGGAGTTCAAATAAGTTCAAAAAAATGAAATCCCTTTGTAACAGACGAGTTTCCGTATGAAACCCTGATACTTCGAAAGAGATTGTCCGTTTTG
>LR880970.1:13167698-13190298 GCA_904067115.1 Aegilops sharonensis | reverse complement strand
TCATACGATCACTGCAGCTAGAATCGTTTATATTGACTAAGTTGACAAAGCCCTTGGTACGCGTCAACTTAGTAGGCCCACAGCTCGGATTTGGCAGAGAACATATAGCCCATTTGCGATTTGTAAGAATGTACAACCCATTTTTCAATTCTAATGGAATTTATTACAGCCCATTTACAGTTTGTTAAAAGTACAACCCAACTTCTAGCTAGGACAACGATTAATAATTTCAAACAACCGCTCAAAAAAGAATTCAAAAGAAATTCCCACATTTTGATGGGATCCAAAATATTTTTATCCGAAATTTCTAGTCAGGTTAAATATAATTTCAAAATAAAGTTGTATTACGTTAAAATCCAATGAAATATTGCGCGCGCAACAAGTAATGAAATTAAAATTTCCAAATTCCAAAAATAATATATTTTTCAAACTAATTACGTGTTTGGTGCATAGTAATTGCCCAGTTATTATAATTACATCCCATTTATTATTTCTTAAAGTCCATTTTCTTGTTAAGCCTAATGCATACCTCCTAGGAAACTTTGCAGCCCAGCGGGGCGGATAACAAGTTGACCCGGATATTGTGTACAACTATCGGCCCAGTTGCATTGCTGATGTTGAAAAAAAAGGCCTGTGTAGTACAGTACAACCTAACATGGTTACTCAGCCCACATTCAGCGACGCCGGAAAGGCCCAAACAAGGCTTCTGTACAACTTTTTGAAGTCACTGAGCTCAATTAATAACTTAAGAAAAAAGTTAGATTACAGTGGAACCTAATTAAAAGCTATCACGAGCAAATAAATAATTCAACGGGTCCCACTTGTGCGTGTGCGCGTGTGTGTGCGTGTGTGTGTGTGTGTGAGAGAGAGAGAGAGACCCATCGGTCGATGCTCATAAATACATCTTTCAGCCATATGCATTGCTGATGCTCAGTAAAAACTTATATAGTTGACACAATCATATAGAACATCATAGAACACTGAACTTGCATACAAAAATTTCACGCAGGCGGCACAATTAGGATGGAAGCAGTGGATCGCTACGGGAAGGGCTATGTTGAAACCAACAAAGTCGTACATAACGGTTCATCGTCTTTATAAATGACGGGGAAATATCTTGAATGTTGTGCAAAGAAAACAGATAGACAACACAATAAGTTATGCTAGCACATTAAGTTGACGTACAGACCTTTCTAAAAAAAGTTCAGGTACAAAATTAGAACAGGTCACAATCAAATGTACTGGCATATCAGTGCTTCAGACCCATAGCTCGGATTTAACTAGTACTATCTGACAAGATTCAGTTGTTACCTCAAATTAGAGCACATCCAGGCAGCCAGCCCTGCCTCTTCTCCCAAAGAAGCAGTGGCCTCCGTCGTGCAATGGAGTTGGCCCTGTGCCATCCATCGTTCCGAGCAACACGGGGAAAGTCTGACGTTGACTCCTGTAATGGATGTTGTCGACGAACCCTGGCACCAGTGGCGGCGGCACGACTTCGATTGATGGATTGACCACTTCTTCGACATGCACGAACACTCGATACAGGTACATCCCTAACGTGGTCTGCGGCGGCCTTGGTGGCGACGAATAGTACAACCCCGGTTCCTGCACCGGTATCTCAACACCAATCACCTTCGGTATGGTGGACGGCTTCTTCATCCATGCCATAACCGTCAGAGCCCATCTGTCTGGGGGAACAAACATACTTACGAGCTCACCTCCAAGGTCGTTGATAAGCTTGTTCATGGACTCGCTGATCCAAGCACGTCGAGGCATGCCATGGAAGGTAAGCTTTGTTAAAAACTCAAGCTCAGAGGGCACCGAGCCCCATCCTGGTTGCCATCGATCAAAGCTCACCAGCGCGCCATCGCAGAACAAACGCCTGGAAGATTCGAACACACGACCGCAGTCGAAAGTTGTCCGGAACCTGACAAAGAAATCAGCCGGTGGCGGACAGACTTCGACGAGCAAGTCACTTATTTGGATGCCGTGCGCAATGCCAAGAGCTTTGACAAGGTCGTCCGGCGAGACGGGAGGCCGGTCGCCGTTGATGGTTACCATCAGCACTTTGCCGGCAAACTGGTCGTCAAGCGCCGCCATGCCACTGTTGAGCGACAGCACGCAGCGACCGAAGGTAGGACGGAGCTCAGGATCTCCGGCTCGGAGATCCGCGTTGACCGGCAACATGATAGTGCGCTTGAGTACAGGGAGTACAGGAGGGGGATTTGGGGGAACTGGAGTAGGAATCGAGATTCCAGAGGTGGGCGAGGGGCGGGAGACTGGGGATGAAAAGTTAGCATGAATTTCGAGCACGCGCCAATATGCTCTTGGCGCGCAAGCACACGAAAACACCGGTGGCGCCCACATGTCGGCCTAAGAGTCCTTATTCTTTCTTTTTTGGAGAGCCCGGCCTTTTTTTCTAGGATCTTTTGAGAGCCCGGCCTGAGAGTCATAATTGACCTGTTTGGCATTGCGTTACTACTCGGCCCATATTCAACGACACCTCACTGGCCCAAACAAGTGTACATCATCGAAAAGACAGTGAGCTCAAATTATATAACTTGAAAAAAGGAGATATACTCTGAACACTGGAGAATGGTGATGCCCTCATTTAGCCCACCAGTAGTTCGAGACAATAAACAGTTTGAAACAACGATATATACAACATTCAAACACTGACTAGTGACTACTACTGACATAAACAACAAGACATGATAGTTCATAAGAAGTCTTGCTACACCACCAAAACGCACCCATCTGCAGCGCTCAGACTCTCGTGATCCAGACGAGAATGACATTCTAAACAGAAGCAACTATTACATAGGAAGAGTGAGATAGACGAGGATGACCAAATGACAAGGAATATGCATAACAAAAGAAAGAACTACCCGTTGATACGTCCATTTTTCATCATGCTTTTATATCAATATTTATCACATTATGGGTTGTTATTTCACGTTATGTCACAATACTTATGGCTATTCTCTCTTATTTTACAAGGTTTACATGAAGAGGGAGAATGCCGGCAACTGGAATTCTGGGCTGGAAAAGGAGCAAATATTGGAGACATATTCTCTGCAACTCCAAAAGTCCTGAAACTCCACGGAATGTCTTAAAATAAATAAAGAAAAATCGTCACCAAAGATGAAAGCCAGGGGGCCCACACCCTGCTCACGAGGGTGGGGGGCGCGCCCTACCCCCCTGGGAGCGCCCCCTACCTCGTGGCCCCCCTGGTGGCTCTCCGATGCCCATCTTCTCCTATATGAAGTCTTTCGATGAGAAAAAAATCGTAAGCAACCTTCCAGGACGAGACTCCGCCGCCACGAGGCGGAACCAATCTAGGGCTCCGGCAGAGCTGTTCTGCCGGGGTCACTTCCCTCCGGGAGGGGGAAATCATCGTCATCATCATCACCAACGCTCCTCTCATCGGGAGAGGGCAATCTCCATCAGCATCTTCACCAGCACCATCTCATCTCCAAACCCTAGTTCATCTCTTGTATCCAATTCTTGTCTCCAAGTCCGGGATTGGTGCTAGTAGGTTGCTAGTAGTGTTGATTACTCCTTGTAGTTGATGCTAGTTGGTTTATTTGGTGGAAGGTTATATGTTCAGATCCTTTATGCACATTATTACCCCTCTGATTATGAACATGAATATGCTTTGTGAGTAATTACGTTTGTTCCTGAGGACAAGGGAGAAGTCTTGCTATTAGTAGTCATGTGAATTTGGTATTCATTCGATATTTTGATGAGATGTATGTTGTCTAGCCTCTAGTTGTGTTATGTGAACGTCGACTACGTAACACTTCACCATTATTTGGGCCTAGAGGAAGGCATTGGGAAGTAATAAGTAGATGATGGGTTGCTAGAGTGACAGAAGCTTAAACCCTAGTTTATGCGTTGCGTCGTAAGGGGCTGATTTGAATCCATATGTTTCATGCTATGGTTAGGTTTACCTTAATACTTTTGTTGTAGTTGCGGATGCTTGCAATACAGGTTAATCATAAGTGGGATGCTTGTTCAACTAAGAACAGCACCCAAGCACCGGTCCACCCACATATCAAATTATCAAAGTACCGAACGCGAATCATATGAGCGTGATGAAAACTAGCTTGACGATATTCCCATGTGTCCTCGGGAGCGCTTTTCCTATTATAAGAGTTTGTCCAGGCTTGTCCTTTGCTATAAAAAGGGTTGGGCCACCTTGCTGCACTTTATTTACTCTTGTTACTTGTTGCTCGTTACAATTTACCTTATCATAAAACTATCTGTTACCACTTATTTCAGTACTTGCAGAGAATACCTTGCTGAAAACTGCTTATCATTTCCTTCTGCTCCTCGTTGGGTTCGACACTCTTACTTATCGAAAGGACTATGATAGATCCCCTATACTTGTGGGTCATCACCCATCCAGAACCAGCAGCAAAGACAACAAAGTCATTCGAAGAGATGATCCAACACCATCATAATTTGCACCCTTGCTTCAGCGACCAGTGATTCGGAGACACCAATACTCCACCCTTTCGATGCAACAGCCCAATTACCTATCAACCTCAAGGCTTGAACCACATCATTGCCTGTCGTAATTGAGACATCCAAGGATCAAAGTTAATCCGGATGCCTTTGTCATTCTCACCTTCTTTTGGCTGCAGGCTGTATCGTTGACAATCAGGAGAGTTTGCTCCCGAACTCCTAGGGCTCGCCGTGTAGACACAGTTTTCCATAGCAAACAGAGCCTCTCTGCCATCAAGGTCCTTGCCAACGGTGATCTCCTGGTTAATCGGATAATTGAGTCCGAGAAACAGAGAGTGTGAACCAAGGTTGTTTACCCGCCTCCAACTAAAAAATCCTAAAGGCCCCAACATGCCGGTATCCTGCTCATAGACGTAACAGCCGATGTCCGGATACTCACGTATTACACGGTGCTTGTATACAGTGGGGTTTTTGCAATATAACTTTTCCGGCTCATGTGTCTGAATGATCATCAGTCTTTTGCCGTCGTCTGATCGAGCGAGGAACCAGTTGTGCTTCCCTGTTTTTGGCAAAGGTGGTGTGATTACATAGGGCAGTAACTGTAGGGACACTGCATCATATCAAAAAGGACAGGCATTGTTAATGTAAGATCAGCATTGTTCAGAGTATGAGTAGGATAATGCAAGAAACAACAGTGATATGTCCCTGTTGGAACTGGGAGGAAAATACAGGGAAATGTATACTGGGTTCGAAAATATAGAAGTGCCATGCATGGTTATACTGATGTTATCTCGCAATCGATTCTTCACAGGAAACTACCATGTCATGCATGTTATGCAATCATGTTCTGTCCTCACAAACAAAATCTTCAAGGTAACTAACAGACCATGCATTGTTATATACTCGTGTTCTGTGGGCAAAATTTTTGTGAGGATATTATTCTAGCCATTGATTGCTGAAGGGCGAATATAGGTATGTACACATGGTAAGCATTGCAGGATTTCACTACTTCCAAATATAGAGTTCTCCATATGCACATTTACTTCCCTAATGTAGTAGTAGTAGTATATATATATATAGATTATTGTAAAATAAGGATAATATCCATATATTCCTAACCGTTTGATTATTCAGGGTACAAATTGGCTGTAATGACATGGTCAAAATCGCATGAATTAACTCATTCCAAATATAGCTGATTTACGACGTCTCTCATATATTGCCATAGTTCTACTCAAATTCTGCTCAAATAGGGATATGCCAATCATCAGAAAAAGTTCAAACAGTGTCATGGCGTCATCATTAACATGAGACGGAAACAACTTACACGCGCCGTCCCAGCAATACGTGGTGCCATCTGCTTTGTCGATCGCGTAGATGATGCCATTGTGTTCAATAGCATCACAAAAGTGTGTATCAGCTTTGACGATGATCCACTGCAAGCCGAGTTGTCTCCAGCTAAAGAAGGCACCGGCGTAAAGATAGGCGAGTCCGCGGTCGAACAAGGCAATTAGCTTGAAGTCTGCGTAATTCGCATGTCGTGTGGGCACTTGGCAGATTACAATCTTCTGCAAAACAAGGTCCGTCCAACTGACGTAGTAATCTAGATGACTTGGACCGCGATGGTAATACTCTATATAATCCACCGGAGGAAGGATAATCTCATGGGAGGTCTGGAAGTTCACGAGCACCAACTTTTTACCGTCTTCTCTGAAGGCAGCCATCCAGTGGGAGTTCATGCCGACCCAGTACATACCTGCCAAGAAGTTTCGGGCGATGGTGATCGGATCGATGTCGAGGGAAATGATGTACGGCGACACACTACATACCTGCAAAGAAGTTTCAGCTAATGGAGATCGGATTGAAGCCGAGGGGCATCATGCACGCCTCCGTATCATGGTGAACCAATCTCGCAATACCAGGTAGAAGCAAGCAGGGTGTCTTGAAAAGCTTAGGCCTCACTTCGGCGATGGCCGTGTGCATGTCCCTCGAGCATGCAGCTAGCCGCAGGGCGGTCAACATATCCATACACGAACAACAGAGGTCGAGGATGTCACTGGGGAGATTGCTCCAATCGCGGCTCATATGGATGCTGCGCGGTTCGCGTTCGGCTATGGTGGAGTTTGGAAGGGGGCTTGATTTACGGGGGAGAAGGATGTCGGTGCTGGAGCGGCTAGCGAGGAAATAGTGGTACTGGGGGAGGCGAGTGAGGCGACAGTACACGGGGGCAAAGTGAGATGGAGACGAAGAAGGAGACGGAGAAGGAGATGGAGATGGAGTGGTGCTATGGGAGCGGAGAGGGAGACGAGGCGAGGCGCTAATGTGCTGTATAGCGGCGGTGACAGACTGCACAGTGCACAGGGTGAGGCTGACTTTGGTAACCCGAACACGCCGCCTTGCCTGGACTAGTGTCAGGTGCAGGGTGTTGTCACTTCACAGTGAGGATCGGATGAATAGTATTTTGACCATCAAGTGTACCACAGTTGTACTACTACTACGGCTACTACTAGTAGGAACATGAGTACTCCAGTATTGTATAGCGTAAATAGGTCTCCCGTGCTAGCATGCCTGTTCACTTCATCATTCAGGTATCATCCATATTGCGAGCAGAACCAAATTCTCGTGCATGCCCAATCAACGCCCTGCCGTGATGCAAGCAGTGGTCGTTCTGGTGCATCAAGGACGGCATGCAGATCATTCCACATTTGAGAAGAGGAAAAATGGAAAGGTAGAACGCGGCAGCAGAGGAAGAGAACGCTGGCTAACGAGGCTGGGAGGGGATCGAGCAGGAAGTTAATGCTCCACGCTAAAGGTTTTGGGAAAACCTGATTTTCATAAGGTGACTTATACTCACCTAAACGGAGGGAGTATTCCTTAACCAGAGAATGTTGTGTCCTCCACTCACGCGCTCAAAAAAAAGCTATGACACATTTTTTTATCTGTTTGCATAGGTCCCACCTATCAGGAAGGATGGACACGTACACGAACAGGTACGACTCCTCAGTCTACCCGCATAGCCTTTTCGTTTAGTCTACCTAGCCGTCTAATCAACTGCCTGCACGCTACTTCTCCCATTTACTTCTCCATCGGGAACCGATTCGCCTCGTCTTCTTCACCTCCCCTTCGTCTTCATTTGCATCCAAACCCCACTGCGTTCACATTGTTTTAACCTCTTTAAATAATCATCTACTACTTCAATTAGACTAGCCATCTAATCCTAATTCTCCAAACCATAGCCCTCTGTTCCAGCGGTTCCAAATGGCGAAAGAGATCGAGATGCAGGTTTTTAGCGTCCAACATGTCCTCGTCGAAGGCTCGATGCGCATAGTTGCCACCGTCACCGTCCACCCAAGGGTTGTTCGGCAGTGGATCAACAATGTATCCACCTCCCTCAAAAAGGTAGAGACGAGGGTCATCGGTCTCGACGTAGAGTACACGGAGCGTGCCCCTGGGAAGATCCAGCGCGCCGCCGTCCTTCAGCTGTGCCTCGAAGATGATGTTTTGGTGTACCACATCATACACTCGCCCACCATACCAGGTGAGCTTCACAGTTTCTTGTCTCGGGAGGACGTATACTTCTGTGGGGCAGCCATCAAAGGGGACAAACAGAAGCTGGAGCCGTACAACCTTGATTTGAAAAGCATCGCTGACCTACAAACCAGAATCAAAATTCATGTAGAAGATTGTGCTAAACAGACACCATCCCTAATCGACGTAGCAAATATTGTGCTCGGTACAAATCTTCAGAAGGGTGACGAGACGGTGGCATTAAGGTCGTCTGGATGGGAGAATTATCCCTTGACATACGAGCGGATAAAATATGTTGCCCTCGATGCCCGTGTGAGTTTAGAGATAGCTGAAAGGTCCAAAGAGCTTGTTGCTAAGCCGTCTCCCACAGAGAATGAGAACAAGAAGAAGAAGAAGAAGAAGAAGACGAAGAAGAAGAAGAAGAAGAAGAAGAAAACGCTGCACCAGCAGGAGGGCATTATGGATGGATGAACTATTTCCTCTCTTGTAAAAAAAATTATTTCCTCTCGGTGTATATTGATATAGATGGACTATTTCGATGGTGTGCATGTCTTTGGAACAGAGTAGTAGCGTGGGTCCGCTTGACTATAAGGAACTATTTATCCGCATATATAGCTTTCTCTGCTACTCCTTCGAGTGATCGGTATGCAGTGCATGTGTCCGTAGACATGACAGCTTGTCCATGGAAGTTCAACTACGACGACCATCACGTTTCATCTCGCGATTCCCACGACGCCTCTCCAACCCACGACACCACGCCCCCGACGTGCGGCTCACCCCTCTTGGCCGCACCGCCCCTCTGCCTTTGTGTGCATGACATGTGGGCCACCTAAAATGCGGCGAGCATCAAGTTTCTACCACAGCCACCCGTGATTCCCATGACGCCGCTCGAACCCATGAAACCACACGTCCCCCGACCTGCGGCTCACCCCTCTTGGCCCCACTGCCCCTCTGCCTTCGGGAGCCATGTGGACCAGTCACCTATCGGGTCCACATGTTATTGACTCAAAGGTAGGTGTAGTAAGGCGCTGAAGCTCAGTCCCGACGGCCCTGAGAGGGAAATGTAACTCCTGCGCCAGGGCTTGTGGTGCTCCCGCAGCACGAACTCGTGCCAAACTCGATATTTGTTTCTTTACTATACATGCACGCAACGATTTAATGGACATTGTAATCTCAACATGTGATGGGGAGCTCTAAATTTGAATTTGAAACTTATAAAACGAATAAACTGGGAGAGAGGGAGTATATTGTAGGATGTGTTCCATACAAAATAAGTCCCCTGGTTTGTCACCGCGAAGATGCGGTTAGAAAGGAGCACAACGTCTTCCTACTCGTACGACAACAAATCGGGCGCAGACAGCATGGTCCGCCTTGGACCGCCATGTGCAAGGTTCGTGCTATCTTATTCAATCTAACTGTGGTTCCATCGTACCAATTCATGCGGTGGCCCATTGCATGGTTGATCCCAATGTTGGACAAAGATTCTACGGGAATGGTGTCACCGTTGTAAATGTTGTGCAAATTGATGTTGGTACCCTCCGTAGATATGCAAGCCAATCTCCACTCGCACCGAGCCTAGCCTGTGAAACAGTGGGCAGGGGGAGAATTAGGAAATGGACACGGAAGTAGTCTTTAGAATGCATTTACTACGTGATCAAACTCATCTTACCTGCTCATCGGAGGAAATCCGAGTGCCCCTCAACGTCGGCATCTCAAGGGGCGTCAACTTGCAACTACGGCCACGCCGCGCTGGAGAGACCCCCAAGGAAACATCCTCATGCGTTCCACGGAACATCAAGATGCATTTGTATGAGTAGTTTATCTTGTGAGAGAAAAGGATGAACGAGGGAAGGCCTCTAGAGATAGAGATACACTACTACTACCAATGTGCTGGCCCGTGCATTGCAATGGATCCAAACTAGTAGAATAATACTTGTTCACGTGCTTGAAATATAAACACTCTAGTTCTGATATACATGTGTCAGCAGACACGACAGCTTGTCCATGGAAGTTGAACCACGGCGACCATCACGTTTCTTGTTTCTACCACTGCCACACCCACACGCGATTCCCACGACGCCGCTCCAACCCACGACACGACGTCCCCCGGCATGGACATGGATCCTCTGACATGGCTATCACTGCCTTGCCCTGCCTTTCCTTCGCTGACAGGTGGGACCCACGCTTATTGGTCCCACATGTCAGTGACAGAATGGTAGGATTGTTCATGCCCCTCATCCCTCTCGGCCCCACCGCTCCTCTTCCTTTGTGTGCATGACATGCGGGCCAGCTGAACTGCGGCGACCATCAACTTTCTACCACAGACACACCCGATTGGACGCGGTTTGCCTGCTCCGCCGCTGTGCTCCGATCCGTACTCCCGCACCATCGAATTTTCATCCAGCGGCTGTGACACATTTCGTCCCGGGCATCAATCCTCAGCTGGAGTACTTATGTAATACAGCTAGTACCCGCCGGTGTGGCCATCTACGCCTCGTAACGCCCCGACGCCCAGCTGTGGCACCCTCGCCACGGCCGCGCCACCACCGGCCGGTTCATCTCGAACGAGTAAGTCGCGAACCACGCCACCACCATGAGAATGACATGTGGGCCAGCCGCATTTAAGGTCCGCATGTCATTGACTCATAGGCCGGGCACTAAGCCGCCGAAGTTCGGTCCCATGGGCCCCGAGAGGGAAATGTAACTCCTGCAGCAGGCCTTGTGGTGCTCCCGCAGTACGAGCTCGTGCCAAAACTGGAATTTGTTTCTTACTAGTACTACCAACTGGAGTAGTACTAGTAAGGTACACGTGCATTGCACGCATGAGATTCTGGTGGTTTGTGCATTATGCTTCTACATGTGGAGTTTTCTGGATTCTAACATGTGGCAAAATCTGGTGGAATGTAAGGTTAGGCAAGTTTGATTAACTTAGGTGAGTGTTTGGTTCAAGCCACAGCTTAGGCAAGCCACACTAAGGCCCCACATGACATACACACAAAAAATGTGGCAAGATTCCCTTAGGCTTGCCAACTTGTGGCTCTCATTTTGAAGAACTAATAACTTTGCCTAAGCTTAGTTGTGGCAAAGTTAGTCATGAATTAAGTTCAACCATGGAGTCTTCTAGATTATACATGTGACAGAATCTGGTGGATGATATCCAACGGCCAGTAGTGCTCGGATTTGCCATCTTTGTACCGTCAGATTGGCTTCATCCAACGATCAACTTTCAAAGTTTTTCACACACTATCTAGGGGGTATAGATATAGATGTGGGGTCCGTTGCAATGGATCCAAAGTATATCTATTTAGTGGAGTGCACTCTGAACACATTATCTATTTATTTTTCTCTAACCTTCCGTAGCCATGCAACCAAGCCACATAAGCTTCATGGGTGCCCCCCACATAATATTATTCATACTACGTTGATTGAAAAAAAGATAAATCACCCAAAACAAGATCTTCCCGTTTTTTGTTCCTACGATGTTGTGCCGTGCACGTACCTACTAGTTGTATAGTGGTAGTACTAGTAATATAGTATTAGGAGTACAAACTTGGTACTAGTAGGAGTAGTACTAGTACGGAATGCTCCTACTCTATCAACGAGCCCCGTCTGACAACAAATTTCTTGGCTTCCGTGCAACAGCTAGATCTTCCCCTCGTTTCTGTTTTCCAACCCGGCGGCGGGTGGGGTGTCGGTTTGCTCAACGGCGGTCCCACATGAAAGTGAAAATGCTAGGCAACACGCCTTCCCTAAGCTATGTGTCGTGTCGGACGGGCCGTGTTGTACTCCCGATTCCCGGGCGTGTGGGGGTGCGACGCGAACGCGGCAGGCCTTGTCCTTTTACTAGCAATGTGCCCGTGCGTTGCGACGGATCCAATGTAGTAGAATAGTAGTATTTGTTCACAAACTTGAAAGAAATCACTATTGCTTTGATATACTCCTAATATATTACTCCCTCCGTACCTAAATATTTGTCTTTTTTGAGATTTCAAATGGACTATCACATACGGATTATATAGACATATTCTAGTGTTTCTAGCAAGATGCCCGTGTGTTGCACGAAGTTAATGGAAAAGGTAAGCACAACTTATAAATTGACGGATGGAGTACTAGTTACAGCGATGCATATAATTAAGCAAAGGGATTGCACATGTCAGTATTGACTGGAACGAGAATACAACAGCACAATAAGAATTAAGGCCACGATGATGCGATTGCAGTGGTGGTTACAGAAGGCAAGAAGAAAGATGGATCCACGAACGTACGACCTCCTCCTCCTCAACTTAGTGCGCCGGGACACCGACCGGCGGCTAACGAGCAGCGGGTTTTGTGGCGAGGTCGAGGTGCTTCTCAGCAAAGGCATCCAAGGCTTCCAGCCGGTTGAGGAAGGCCAACATCGTAGCGTCCTCACTGGCCTTGTAGATACCTATGTACACGATTTGCTCGTACACTAGGATGTGTAGGTCGACGAATTCTTGCAGGGCGAGGCGCCTCGCGGCGAGCGCGACCTCCAAGTGGACATTCTTCATGGCGTTGGTGGGCAGTCGCAGGGCCACCAGTGCTTGAAAGAGGTTCCGGCCATGGAGGCCGATTACGGTGGCAGGCAATGAGGAGCCCGGGCGCACGGGCTGGAGGAGTACGGCGATGTCGTCCGCAAGCTTCTTCAGGATGGTGAACTTGTTGCTGGTGGTAACGATCATCTGGTCCAACTGAGAGTCGTAGTTGGCGTCGACGGTGGCCATCCACCAGCCGGTCTCCAACACCGTCTGGAGACGATCCTCGGCGCCATGCCGCAGGCCGGCGTCGTGGACCATCTGGCGCAGCCGCTGGCCGCTCACGCGCATCGCCGCCATGGGTCTGGAGTGAGCTCTTTTGCGCTTAGTGTAGGTGCTTAGGCAAATGCTTGGGTGCGTACGATGTGGTAGATGCATTGGAACGGAGGGGTGCCTTTATATGAGGGCAATGAGGGCAAACTGCGTTGCATTCACATCTTGCAGCCTCTTTTCCCGGACCTCCTCCCATTACTTCCCTCATGCATTAATTGAAGGAGGATGCATTGACCGTTCAACATATCGGGAACCGCTACTCCCTCCCTCGTCTGCATTAAAGCCGTATCGGGAACTACGCCGCCCGCTGTCAAATCGAATACTCCCTCCGTCTAGGTGAGTATTAAGTGATCTTACGAAAACCAAATAGTAAACACATAGGCGTGGTGCATTAACTCTCACGTTGTTTCTTATTTTTTGACATAAATAGAGGAATGACTTGTATGCTTTTAATGACTTGAGACTATCAAACATGACATGCAGTGGTCAGTTCGTTGCACAAGAACAAATACAACCCACATCAGCACACACGCATCTTATAGCAACACATCCAATGGCTATAAAAGATGAATGAGACCAAATTATATCTCATCTAGATGAGTTCTAGCAAAACTGTATTAATAATACTTAGGCTGGTCATAGTGGGGAGTAACTTAGACTAGTAACATGTATATGTTACTAGTCTATGTTACTACCTCTATAGTGCATAGTATCATAGATTAGAATCGTAGGTGGTCTCATTTATTGCCATGCATGACACATAGTAGCATCGCATCTATTATGTTACGGTATCTACCTATGTTACTATAACCATCTTTCTCTTCTTTAATTGCCTGCCACATAAGCATGTTTGCGAGTCCCAAGTGCATGTTACTACTTATGTTAGCCCCACTATGGCCAGCCTTAGTACTCCTGCGCCATGTATCATATATGTTGGGGAACGTAGCAGAAATTCAAAATTTTCCTACGAGTCACCAAGATCTATCTATGGAGAGACTAGCAACGAGGGGAAGGAGAGTGCATCTACATACCCTTCTAGATCGCTAAGCGGAAGCGTTCAAGAGAACGGGGTTGAAGGAGTCGTACTCGTCGTGATCCAAATCACCGGAGATCCTAGTGCCGAACGGACGGCACCTCCGCGTTCAACACACGTACAGCCCGGTGACGTCTCCCATGCCTTGATCCAGCAAGGAGAGAGGGAGAGGTTGGGGAAGACTCCATCCAGCAGCAGCGCAACGGCGTGGTGGTGGTGGAGGAGCGTGGCAATCCTGCAGGGCTTCACCAAGCACCGCGGGAGAGGAGGAGAAAGAGAGGTAGGGCAGCGCCAACAGGAGAAGAACTTCGTGTGTTGGGATGCTCCTTTGCCTCCACTATATATAGGGGGAGAGGGGGGGCTGCGCCCCCACCTAGGGTTCCACCCTAGGGGTGGCGGCCAACCCAAGATCCCATCTGGGGGGGGGGGGCGGCCAAGGGGGAAAGAGGGGAAACTTGCCCCCCAAGTTAGGTGGGTGCGCCCCTTCCCCAAACCCTAGGCGCCTTGGGCCCTTGTGGGGGGGCGCACCAGCCCACCTGGGGCTGGTCCCCTCCCACACTTGGCCCATGCAGCCCTCCGGGGCCGGTGGCCCCACTTGGTGGACCCCCGGGACCCTCAAGGTGGTCCCGGTACGTTACCGATAAAACCGGAAACTTTTCCGGTGACCAAAACAGGACTTCCCATATATAAATCTTTACCTCCGGACCATTCCGGAACTCCTCGTGATGTCCGGGATCTCATCCGGGACTCCGAACAACATTCAGGTAACCACATACAAACTTCCTTTATAACCCTAGCGTCATCGAACCTTAAGTGTGTAGACCCTACGGGTTCGGGAACCATGCAGACATGACCGAGACGTTCTCCGGTCAATAACCAACAGCGGGATCTGGATACCCATGTTGGCTCCCACATGTTCCATGATGATCTCATCGGATGAACCACGATGTCGAGGATTCGATCAATCCCGTATTCAGTTCCCTTTGTCTAGCGGTATTATACTTGCCCGAGATTCGATCGTCGGTATGCCGATACCTTGTTCAATCTCGTTACCGGCAAGTCTCTTTACTCGTTCCGTCACACATCATCCCGTGATCAACCCCTTGGTCACATTGTGCACATTATGAAGATGTCCTACCGAGTGGGCCCAGAGATACCTCTCCGTCAACCGGCGTGACAAATCCCAGTCTCGATTCGTGCCAACCCAACAGACACTTTCGGAGATACCCGTAGTGCACCTTTATAGCCACCCAGTTACGTTGTGACGTTTGGTGCACCCAAAGCATTCCTACGGTATCCGGGAGTTGCACAATCTCATGGTCTAAGGAAATGATACTTCACATTAGAAAAGCTTTAGCATACGAACTACGATCTTTGTGCTAGGCTTAGGATTGGGTCTTGTCCATCACATCATTCTCCTAACGATGTGATCCCGTTATCAACGACATCCAATGTCCATGGTCAGGAAACCGTAACCATCTGTTGATCAACGAGCTAGTCAACTAGAGGCTTACTAGGGACATGGTGTTGTCTATGTACCCACACATGTATCTGAGTTTCCTATCGATACAATTATAGCATGGATAATAAACGATTATCATGAACAAGGAAATAATAATAATAACTAATTTATTATTGCCTCTAGGGAATATTTCCAACAGTCTCCCACTTGCACTAGAGTCAATAATCTAGTTCACATCGCCATGTGATTAACACTCACAGGTCACATCGCCATGTGACCAACATCCAAAGAGTTTACTAGAGTCAATAATCTAGTTCACATCACTATGTGATTAACACTCAATGAGTTCTGGGTTTGATCATGTTATGCTTGTGAGAGAGGTTGTAGTCAACGGGTCTGCAAAATTCAGATCCCTATGTATTTCGCAAAACTTTATGTCATATCATAGATGCTGCTACCACGTTCCACCTGGACCTATTCCAAATTGTTGCTCCATTATACGTATCCGGTATCTCTACTCAGAGCTATCCGGATAGGTGTTAAGCTTGCATCGACGCAACTCTTTACGTCGAACTCCTTATCACCTCCATAACCGAGAAACATATCCTTATTCCTCTAAGGATAATTTTGACCGCTATCTGGTGATCCACTCCTTGATCACCTTTGTACCCTCTTGCTAGACATGTGGCAAGGCACACATCAGGTGCGATACTCAGCATGGCATACCGTATAGAGCCTATGACAAAGGCATAGGGGACGACCTTCGTCCTTTCTCTTTCTTCTGCCGTGGTCATGTCTTGAGTCTTACTCAATACTCACACCATACAACACTGCCAAGAACTCCTTCTTCGCTGATCTATTTTTGAACTCCTTCAAAATCTTGTCACGGTATGTATTCATTTGAAAGTACTATCAAGCGTTTTGATCTATCCTTATAGATCTTGATGCTCAATGTTTAAGTAGCTTAATCCAGGGTTTCCATCGAAAAACACTTTTCAAATAACCCTATATGCTTTCCAGAAATTATATATCATTTCCGATCAACAGTATGTTAACAACATATATTCATCAGAAATGCTATAGTGCTCCCACTCACTTCTTTGGAAATACAAGTTTCTCATAAACTTTGTATAAACCCAAAATCTTTGATCATCTTATCAAAGCGTATATTCCAACTCCGAGACGCTTACTCCAGTCCTTACATGGATTGCTGGAGCTTTGCACACTTGTTAGCATCTTTCAGGATTGACAAAACCTTCTGGTTGTATCACATACAACCTTTCCTCAAGGATATCGTCGAGGAAACAATGTTTTGACATCCTATCTGCAAGATTTCATAAATCATGCAGTAATTGCTAACATAATTCCAACAGACTCTTAGCATCGCTACGAGTGAGAAAGTCTCATCGCAGTCAACTCCTTGAACTTGTCAGAAAATATCTTAACGACAAGTCAAGCTTTCTTAATGGTGACACTTACCATCATTGTCCATCTTCCTTTTAAAATCCATTTGCACCCAACGGCCTTACGACCATCAAGTATTTCTTCCAAAGTCATGGATCCTTTCTCGGATTTTATGGCCTCGAGCCATTCGTCGGAACCCGGGCCCAGCATCGCTTCTCCATAGCTCGTAGGTTCATTGTTGTCTAGCAACATGATCTTCAAGACAGGATTACCGTACCACTCTGAAGTAGTACGCATCCTTGTCGACCTACGAGGTTTGGTAGTGACTTGATCCGAAGTTTCACGATCACTATCACAAGCTTCTACTTCAATTGGTGTAGGTGCCACAAGAACAACTTCCTGTGCCCTGCTACACACTAGTTGAAGTGATGGTTCAATAACCTTATCAAGTCTCCACCATCCTCCCACTCAATTCTTTTGAGAGAAACTTTTCCTCGAGAAAGGACCCGTTTCTAGAAACAATCCCTATTGCTTTCGGATCTGAATTAGGAGGTATACCCAACAGTTTTGGGTATCCTATGAAGATGCATTTTATCCGCTTTGGGTTCGAGCTTATCAACCTGAAACCTTTTTCACATAAGTGTCGCAGCCCCAAACTTTTAAGAAACGACAACTTAGGTTTCTCCAAACCATAGTTCAAACGGTGTCGTCTCAACAGAATTACATGGTGCCCTATTAAAGTGAGTGCGGTTGTCTCTAATGCCTAACCCATGAACGATAGTGGTAGTTCGATAAGAGACATCATGGTACGCACCATATCCAATAGGGTGCAACTATGATGTTCGGACACACCATCACACTATGGTGTTCCAGGCGGTATTAATTGTGAAACAATTTCCACAATGTCTTAATTGCGTGCCAAAGCTCATAACTCAGATACTCATCTCTATGATCATATCATAGACATTTTATCCTCTTGTCACGATGATCTTCAACTTCACTCTGAAATTACTTGAACCATTCAATAATTCATACTTGTGTTTCATCAAGTAAATATACTCAGTATCTACTTAAATCATCCGTGAAGTAAGAACATAACGATATTCACTGCATGCCTCAGCACTCATTGGACTGCACACATCAAAATGTGTTACTTCCAACAAGTTGCTGTCTTGTTCCATCTTACTGAAAACGAGGCTTTTCAGTCATCTTGCCCATGTGGTATGATTTGCATATCTCAAGTGATTCAAAATCAAGTGAGTCCAAACGATCCATCTGCATGGATTTTCTTCATGCGTATACACCAATAGACATGGTTCGCATGTCTCAAACTTTTCAAAACGAGTGAGTCCAAAGATCCATCAACATGGAGCCTCTTCATGCGTTTTACACCAATATGACTTACATGGCAGTGCCACAAGTAAGTGGTACTATCATTACTACCTTATATCTTTTGGCATGAAAATGTGTATCACTACGATCGAGATTTCAATAAACCATTCATTTTAGGTGCAAGACCATTGAAGGTATTATTCAAATAAACAGAGTAACCATTATTCTCCTTAAATGAATAACCATACTGCGATAGACATAATCCAATCATGTCTATGCTCAACGCAAACACCAAATCTCGATGGTAGAGGGAGCGTGCGATGCTTGATCACATCAACCTTGGAAACACTTCCAACACATATCGTCAGCTCACCTTTAGCTAGTCTCCGTTTATTCCGTAGCTTTTATTTCGAGTTACTAACACTTAGCAACCGAACCGGTATCTAATACCCTGGTGCTACTAGGAGTACTAGTAAAGTACACATTAACATAATGTATATCCAATATACTTCTATCGACCCTGCCAGCCTTCTTATCTACCAAGTACCTAGGGTAATTCTGCTCCAGTGGCTGTTCCCCTTATTACAGAAGCACTTTGTCTCGGGTTTGGGTTCAACCTTGGGTTTCTTCACTAGAGCAGCAACTGATTTGCTGTTTCATGAAGTATCCCTTCTTGCCCTTTCCCTTCTTGAAACTAGTGGTTTCACCAACCATCAACAATTGATGCTCCTTCTTGATTTCTACTTTCGCGGTGTCAAACATCGCGAATATTTCAAGGATCATCATAACTATCCCTGATATGTTATAGTTCATCACGAAGCTCTAGCAGCTTGGTGGCAATGACTTTGGAGAAACATCACTATCTCATCTGGAAGATCAACTCCCACTCGATTCAAGTGATTGTTGCACTCAGACAATCTGAGCACAAGCTCAACGATTGAGCTTTTCTCCTTTAGTTTGCAGGCTTAGAAAATCGTCGGAGATCTTATACCTCTTGACGTGGGCACGAGCCTGAAATCCCAATTTCAGCCCTCGAAACATCTCATATGTTCCGCGACGTTTCGAAAACGTCTTTGGTGCCTCAACTCTAAACCGTTTAGCTGAACTATCACGTAGTTATCAAAATGTGTATGTCCGATGTTCGCAACATCCACATACGACGTTTGGGGTTCAGCACACTTAGCGGTGCATTAAGGACATAAGCTTTCTACTGTCCGCATAATCGGTGCTGTCAACTTTCAACTATATTTTCTCTAGGAACATATCTAAAACAGTAGAACTAAAGCGCGAGCTATGACATAATTTGCAAAGGGTTTTTGACTATGTTCAGGATAATTAAGTTCATCTTATGAACTACCACTCAGATAGACATCCCTCTAGTCATCTAAGTGATTACACGATCCGAGTCAACTAGGCCGTGTCCGATCATCACGTGAGACGGACTAGTCATCATCGGTGAACATCTTCATGTTGATCGTATCTACTATACGACTCATGCTCGACCTTTCGGTCTCTTGTGTTCCGAGGCCATATTTGTACATGATAGGCTCGTCAAGTTAACCTAAGTGTTTCGCGTGTGTAAATCTGGCTTACACCCGTTGTATGTGAACGTTAGAATCTATCACACCCGATCATCACGTGGTGCTTCGAAACGACGAACTTTCGCAACGGTGCACAGTTAGGGGGGACACTTTCTTGAAATTATAATGAGGGATCATCTTATATACTACCGTCGTTCTAAGCAAATAAGATGCATAAACATGATAAACATCACATGCAATCAAAAAGTGACATGATATGGCCAATATCATTTTGCTCCTTTTGATCTCCATCTTTGGGGCTCCATGATCGTCACCGGCATGACACCATGATCTCCATCATCATGTCTTCATGATGTTGTCTTGCCAACTATTACTTCTACTACTATGGCTAACGGTTTAGCAATAAAGTAAAGTAATTACATGACGTTTATCTTTTGACACGCAGGTCATAAATAACTTAAGACAACTCCTATGGCTCCTGCCGGTTGTCATACTCATCGACATGCAAGTCGTGATTCCTATTACAAGATCATGATCAATCTCATACATCACATATCATTCATCACATTCTTTTTGGCCATATCACATCACATAGCATACCCTGCAAAAACAAGTTAGACGTCCTCTAATTGTTGTTTGCATGTTTTACGTGGCTGCTATGGGTTTCTAGCAAGAACGTTTCTTACCGACGCAAAAACCACAACGTGATATGCCAATTGTTATTTACCCTTCATAAGGACCCTTTTCATCGAATCCGATCCGACTAAAGTGGGAGAGACTGGCACCCGCTAGCCACCTTATGCAACAAGTGCATGTCGGTCGGTGGAACTTGTCTCACGTAAGTGTATGTGTAAGGTCGGTCCGGGCCGCTTCATCCACAATACCGTCGAAACAAGATTGGACTAGTAACGGTAAGCATATTGTACAAAATCAACGCCTACAACTACTTTGTGTTCTACTCGTGCAAAGAATCTACGCAATAAACCTGGATCTGATACCAAGGTTAGGGAAGACTCCACCCAGCAGTAGCAAAACAGCGTGGTGGTGGTGGAGGAGCGTGGCAATCCTGCAGGGCTTCGCCAAGCACCGCGGGAGAGGAGGAGAAAGAGAGGTAGGGCTGCGCCAACAGGAGAAGAACTTCGTGTGTTGGGCTGCTCCTTTGCCTCCACTATATATAGGGGGAGAGGGGGGGCTGCGCCCCCACCTAGGGTTCCACCCTAGGGGCGCGGCCAGCCCAAGATCCCATCTGGGGGGGCGGCCAAGGGGGAAAGAGGGGAAACTTGCCCCCCAAGTTAGGTGGGTGCGCCCCCTCCCCAAACCCTAGGCGCCTTGGGCCCTTGTGGGGGGGGGGGGCGCACCAGCCCACCTGGGGCTGGTCCCCTCCCACACTTGGCCCATGCAGCCCTCCGGGGCCGGTGGCCCGACTTGGTGGAGCCCCGGGACCCTCCCGGTGGTCCCGGTACGTTACCGATAAAACCCGAAACTTTTCCGGTGACAAAAACAGGACTTCCCATATATAAATCTTTACCTCCGGACCATTCCGGAACTCCCCGTGACATCCAGGATCTCATCCGGGACTCCTAACAACATTCGGTAACCACATACAAACTTCCTTTAACCCTAGCATCATCGAACCTTAAGTGTGTAGACCCTACGGGTTCGGGAACCATGCAGACATGACCGAGACGTTCTCCGGTCAATAACCAACAGCGGGATCTGGATACCCATGTTGGCTCCCACATGTTCCACGATGATCTCATCGGATGAACCACGATGTCGAGGATTCGATCAATCCCGTATTCAATTCCCTTTGTCTAGCGGTATTGTACTTGCCCGAGATTCGATTGTCGGTATGCCGATACCTTGTTCAATCTCGTTACCGGCAAGTCTCTTTACTCGTTCCGTAACACATCATCCCGTGATCAACCCCTTGGTCACATTGTGCACATTATGATGATGTCCTACCGAGTGGGCCCAGAGATACCTCTCCGTCAACCGGAGTGACAAATCCCAGTCTCGATTCGTGCCAACCCAACAGACACTTTCGGAGATACCCGTAGTGCACCTTTATAGCCACCCAGTTACGTTGTGACGTTTGGTGCACCCAAAGCATTCCTACGGTATCCGGGAGTTGCACAATATCATGGTCTAAGGAAATGATACTTGACATTAGAAAAGCTTTAGCGTACGAACTACGATCTTTGTGCTAGGCCTAGGATTGGGTCTTGTCCATCACATCATTCTCCTAATGATGTGATCCCGTTATCAACGACATCCAATGTCCATGGTCAGGAAACGTAACCATCTGTTGATCAACGAGCTAGTCAACTAGAGGCTTACTAGGGACATGGTGTTGTCTATGTACCCACACATGTATCTGAGTTTCCTATCGATACAATTATAGCATGGATAATAAACGATTATCATGAACAAGGAAATATAATAATAACTAATTTATTATTGCCTCTAGGGCATATTTCCAACAATATATTAGTATCATGTAGTATTTATTGCCATGTATGACACATAGTTCACGAGCGCTCTCTATATGTACCACCTTTTTTTTAATTTCAAGTTTTGCTCCATGGCGCAATCCATCGATACTACTACTATAAAAAAGTGGAGTATATACATTTTTTAAAAGGCTAGAGGGCGGGGCAGTCTAGCTCGGTCGATTTCACGAGAGGCGAGGGCCTTTGTGATTTGATGGCTCATTAATGCTGTCAAATCGAATAGTATTGCGTCGCCCGCTGCACGCCCGGCACCTCCATTAAACGCCTCTGTTAAACCCGCATGCAAACCGATAATCCTACTCCGGCCACACGTCCGTTCATGAGCGGGCCGGAATTAACCGCAACACCGGCCGAGCTCCTCCCGTCCGCCCTCAGTTTAAACGAGGCCAGACGCCGGCCAAGCTCCTACCGTCCGCCCTCTATTTACACGAGGCCAGACAGACAGCGGGCAAGAATCGCACCCCTCCGCCGCTCCCCCATCTCCTCCTTCA
>LR880970.1:13127715-13138324 GCA_904067115.1 Aegilops sharonensis | reverse complement strand
CGGGGCAGCGGCGACTGGGCCGGCTGGGCCTTGGCCCAGGCGGGGCGCGCGGTGGTGTTTTTTTTTTAAACAAAACTTAAACAAAATAAAAATCAAACCAAACGAACTCCAAATTAAATAAAATTAATTTTCCCCGACTCCTAAAAATGAGTCGAACAAAATGAACTTTAAAAACGGGGCAAATATGCATATTTTTAAAATGCTCTTTTTTTTGCCTAAAGCAAATAAATCCTCAAAACCAAAATTTGATTTATTTATAATATCTTCATTTTTCCTAAATGTTGGGAAAGTCATATTATTCCCTCTCTTAACTTTTTGTATCGGAAAAACTTTATGAAGATAATTAAATAAATCCAAATGATCCTATTTTCAAAATTTGAGAAATCCCAAATATGAAAATAATGAAATTGCCAACTCTCTCCGAGGGTCCTTGAGTTGCGTGAAATTTTCTAGGATCGGAAAAATGCGAGAAAATATGATATGCATGATGACCTAATGTATAACATTCCAAATTGAAAATTTGGGATGTTACAGTGGAGCAACAGGGGGCCCACGAGGCAGGGGGCGCGCCCTAGGGGGCGCCCCCACCCTCGTGACCGCCTCTCTGGTTCCTTGGCGTAGGGTCCAAGTCTCCTGGATCACGTTCGGTGAGAAAATCACGTTTCCGAAGGTTTCATTCCATTTGGACTCCGTTTGATATTCTGTTTCCTCGAAACACTGAAAAAGGCAAAAAAACAGCAATTCTGGGATGGGCCTCCGGTTAATAGTTTAGTCCCAAAAATAATATAAAAGTGGAAAATAAAGCCCATATAGTCCAAAACAATTGATAAAGTAGCATGGAGCAATCAAAAATTATAGATACGTTGGAGACGTATCACCTGTCCATGGCCGCAGATCCGCATCGTCGACACCACCCTTAACCCAACCACTGGAGCAGCTTCTGACGCCCCGTCCACGGCCGCATATCCGCATTGTCGACACCATCCTTAACCCAACCACCGGAGCAGCTTCTGACGCCCCGTCCACGGCCGCAGATATGCGTCGTCGACACCATCCCTAACCCAACCACTGGAGAAGCTTCACTTACGCCCTCGTCCACGACCACAGATCCGCTTCGCCCACACCGTAGTCCACCCTACCGGAGCCGCTCCACAAACACCCTACTCGACGGTTCTAGATCTCCTTACCGGACCCCGACAGCCAGCGCAGCGTCATCACCCTCGACGTTTCTAACCTGATTCCCACCGTCTGGAGAGATGCCAAGCACCTGCCACGGCCTAGGTACTTGTCACCTTTAAACCCGTCCAGCATCACCTGCCCGATGTACTTCAAATATACTAACCGGTCGCTGTTACCTGTTATGCAGCTGGCAAAAACTACAAGGACGATGTTTCTTCTGGATCTAACAGCTTGGCCAACCGAGATCCTGGACTGAGGCATTGCTATGATCTTGTAAGCGCGTCTCTCTCTCTCTCTCTTGTATTGTTCTGTGCCTGCCAGTGTGCTTTGCTAGGATTTTTGACCAGTAATCCCTTTGTGCAGACAATGATTTCTACTACTGGATGCTAAATTAGATATGTAGATGTCATACATGATACTACCTCTTACCTCCGTTCCTAAATATAAGTCTTTCTAGAGATTCCACTATAGGCTACATACGGAGCAAAATGAGTGGATCTACACTCGAAAATGCATCTATATACATCTTGTGGTCCATACTGGAATCTCTACAAAGACATATATTTAGGAACAGGTGCAGTACATTACACAAAATCGTAGGTGGCATGTAGGAATTCCAGTGCACTACATTAGGCTCCCTTAGAGTGCCTGCTAGTCCAGCATACAGAGTCTTGGCTAGTTTATGGTACGCACACAATCGTTAATTGGTGGTTTAAATATGCGCAAGGGATATGCAATGTAGTATCATGTAGAGATGTCTGAAATTAGCCATGTCAACTTGCAGATAGGGTTACACAATGAAAAAGTACAAGATGTATGTGGCAATTTCATGGAACATCGCAAAAAAAGGAGAGGCAGCGGTGAGCCTATACAGTGTGCTATGGTACGTCACTCCTCCATTGCAATCATCGTGACATGTTATTTGTATGCCGGTTCTATTAGCCAAGTTTCTTAGG
This sequence comes from Aegilops sharonensis, assembly GCA_904067115.1. Taxonomy (NCBI): domain Eukaryota; kingdom Viridiplantae; phylum Streptophyta; class Magnoliopsida; order Poales; family Poaceae; genus Aegilops; species Aegilops sharonensis. Next base: position 13,136,189 of record LR880970.1, on the reverse strand, counting down.
GACAGTTATTACAAGTTATCCTAAGAAAATAAGCACATGTGAATATAAGCTCCATGTAATAAGCCAACCAGTTCTTTTCATTGCGTTTTCATCTTATCTTTGGTATGATCAGTGGAAAGTCTAGATTGCATTATATATTTTTCATTTTGCTGCCCATATGGAAATTAATTTGACTTGGAAACATCACATATTGAACCCAGTGCAGTAATTAATATGATAGGAAAACAGACCATCACTATTTGCTCAAAATGCAAATACAAAGATACCATCTACTTGGCACAATCTACTTTGGTCAATTTTTTCCATAGAGATCCCATTGCCTAATTTAAACAAAGAACGCATGACCCACATTTAAATGAAGAACAATTATTTATTGAAATTCGATGGTCCAAGTGGCTGGTTATTATCATATAGCAGCACCACCTGAAAGCATCATATAGCAGCAGCAACAGCTCATAGCAACTCATCATACAGCAGCAGCAGTCTGCAATTCATCATATACCAGCAGCAGCTCATAGCAATTCATCATATAGCAGCAGCAGGAGCAGCTCATAGCAATTCATCATATAGCAGCAGCAGGAGCAGCTCATAGCAATTCATCATATATCAGCAGCAAGAGTAGCTTGTAGCAACTCATCATATAGCAGCAGCAGCAGCTCATAGCAACTCATCATACAACAGCAGCAGCTCATAGCAATTCATCATATAGCAGCAGCAGGAGCAGCTCATAGCAATGCATCATATAGCAACAGCAGAAGCAGCTCATAGCAATTCATCGTATAGTGGATCAGAATGAAAATTTGGCAAAAAATCAAAGGAGATCCTCACCTTGTTGGATGAGCTCATCCTTCAACAGCACCTCAAGGCCATGGCCTGGGAGGAGGGGAGGGGGAATAAGGTGCCTTCTGCCGCAGTGTGGTATCAGCCGTAGTTGTGCAGCGCCCACCGGAGTAGTGCGTTGGATGAACCACAGTGGAGCAGCTGCTGGAGACCATGAGAATGAGGGGCGGCGCCAGAGGGAGGAGCAGCCAGGGAGATTTTCCCCTACCCGCCGTCCATGAAGCCTAGCTGGACATAGCATCGTTGAGGACCAGGCCAGATGGGACCAGTGGCGACGGCTCGCTGGAGGAACCCTAGTGCTGCAGGCAGGGGATCGAGGTAGAGGGAAAGGGGATAGGAGATGCAAGCGGGCAGGGCAATGAATGCTTGCGTGTTTGTTTTTACTTGAGGGTCAGGTGTGACACGGGCATCAGCAGTTGCATTTTGAGTGTAATATAGGCAGACAACAGAGTCATTTCACTATTCCCCTTCCCTTCAATTTTTAGTGAGGTTCTACCCGAAACACCCCCCTCCAAAGCGAAATTACTTAAGCCCAAGCCCATAACTCAAAAATGAGTTCTTTACATCTTTTATGGCTTATTTTGACAATATGCCCTGAAAAGGCAGAATCGAACTGGCCCTTAACCTGCAATTCAATTGTGCGTGCAATGATGAATCACTCCTGCCTGCTATCTGTACATTTAGGCATCATCATACATAGCATAACCTAATACATGTGCATTCCATTGTAGAATCTGGAATATGCAATGTTTATGTTAGTTCATACGTTGCACATGATGTTTAAATGCCCCTTAAATCTGGTCAGTCAAGTGATGGTCTTTAAGCCTCCTTCTTTGCTTATTTTCTTGATATGTAAGATTTGCTCACACATCTGTTCAATTGCTTGTTTGGATCAGCCAGCCATACTAGGACTTTTTGCTTTGATTACTTGTTGTTCTTGACCTAACACTCTAACAGAGCTTGTCAACGATTTAAACACTAAGGGCTGCTGTAGTGGGGCCTTGTCTAACTCATAGGTGACATAAAGGTTTGGCTGTACACTACAGTAGGCTCTCCAAGAGTACCTGGAGATCCAGTTCGAAGGTATGCCTAGTTTTTACATAGTGCAGACATAGTAAATGCTCATTTCATTGTGTGCAAGTGCAAGAGATGCGGCATGTTTCATTATGTGGTGTTGTTTTGCTATAATCTCATCCTTTTGTGTTCACAGACTGGAAAGTATGCATATTTATCTTCCAAGGAGACGAGTAACTAGTTTGTGTCACCTTGCAGAGGGGGTGCAATGAAGATAAGATTGAGGATTTCCAAGTACAAGATGTTAGGAAGGAGCCTTGCAAGATAAGTAGGAGCTGCGCTGAGCCTCTCCAACCTGCTAAGGTAAGTCACTGTATGCAACTCAACAGTTAATTTCCTTGTTTGTTTCAGGCATAGTTAATTTTCTCTTTTCAATTGCTTTATTTGTCCTCACTTAATGAGATGCCCAAATAATCATGCCTGATGTTCGGTACTTGTATCACTATTAGTTGACATAATTAAAGGCCTTGCCATTTAATTACTCTGCCGAAGTGTGCCTGAAGCTTTGAAGTCTATTAACCAACTATTATTGCATGAGGCTCACAATCTATTTTATACTACGCTAATGATTGCATAGTTTTGCCTGCTGTAGTATGTTTGTATGAAACCCTCTGCTGTTCACTATGCTCCCTAAGACTTTAATTGAGGTATAGAATGGCCAACTGCTTGCTTACTTATACGCAACGTGCTGTCTAAATTTGCAACTTGTCTGTGTTTTCGATTGGGCCCCAACATCATGCTCCTCTGGTGAGCTAAGAGGGAATTCTGTATGCAGGCTGCACAGACTATCTTTTTTATAATTTTTAAAATATCACCTGCTTATGCTTCATGACGTGTAACATTTTTTGTGTGAATGTGACGTGTAACAGTATTGTTAGTCCTGTTTTGCCATGTAGTAAAAAATAGTATCTTGTTCGCTTCACTGTTGTAACTATATTTTTGCCCTAGTCATGTGTACTTACAGAAACATTTCAGGATGAAGTGACATCAACACAAAAATCTGCGAGCAGTGCGGCATGGCCGTTACCGAATGATTATGGATTGGAATTGGAATGTGTTGATGTTCTCGAGCATCAACTAGAGGTGGCAAGACAACGTGTACATGATTGTCAACGTATAATCAACAAGTTGAGACTGGACATGCATGTATTAGATGCAGGAGTCAAAAAAATGAAACAAGACACCAAGGTAACCATGAAGGAATTGGAGATTTTGCAGACTGAAATTTGTGCTATCTAAATCCGGCCAATCCTATTTTCTGAAGAGATTATAGTTCAAATGGAGTTAAGTTGATGCGTGTCCATGATGTATGAGATGTATTTGCCCAGTGTATGTAATTTGCTGTTTGTGTATGCTTTATTATCACCTGTGCCGAACCATAATGCCCAGTGGGTAAAATCGGCTGTAATTTCTTTATTGTATAGGGTAGGACTATTCTACTTTTCTATGCCTTGATCTCTTTGTTGTATAGTGTATGCTTTTTAGAGGTGATAGTATTGAGTAGGATAATTCTTTGAATATGTTATATCGTTCAAACGGGGGCCAACTCGCCCGACCATGGGCCTTCACGGGCCGTCGGATCCATGGGCCTTCTACGTCTCGTAGAATCCATGGGCCTTCTACGTCTCGTAGGATACATGGGCCTTCTACGTCTCGTAGGATCCATGGGCCTTCTACGTCTCGTAGGATCCATGGGCCTTCTACGTCATGTAGGATCCATGGGCCGTCGACTCATTTATGGGTCTTGTACGGGCCTTTAATGGGCCGTAGACGGGCCTACCATGGAAATTGTACGTTTTATGGGCTGACCATAACGTGCCATTAATAGGACGTATTTGGTGATGCTATGAAAATGGCCCAACAGACTAACGGACCACAAACGGGCCGACTGTAACGACAGGCTGAATTTGGCCCACAAGTAGAAAATGACAGTAACGGGCCGTAAGTAACCGAGTGCTGCAAATGAGCCCAAGAATAAATGGGCCCTCTGAAGGCCGAATGTTAACTTGGGCTGGAAACGGCCCAAGGGAATAACAACCCGTTAATGGGTATATAGTGTTACACTATTCATCATGGGCCAGTTTCACCTCGGGCCGTTAATGGGTGTAAAGTAATACACTGTTCATTACGGGCCAGTTTTAATTAGCACGGGCCGCTAATGGGCCAAGAGTTACAATGGGCCTCATATGGGCCGAAAGACGTCATGGGCCATACATGGGCCAGAAGTGAAAACGGGCTGGAATCATATTGGATGGCCCAGATGAGGCTACTGGGCCTAATTCGCATAGGGCGTAACGGGCCTTGGGTTAGCGGGCTGTAAATGGGCTATATGCTAACAGGCCGTTAACAGGCTTTCCATGGGCCGGCCCGCCAGCTTTTGACCAAGTCAAACGGGCCGGCCTTTTCATAGGAATGGGCCACTGTTGGGCCGTGCCATGTGTCGACGTATCATAGGCGCCTTCTGTCCAGTGAGTGGATGACATCCGCCCTAATGATGAACCGACACGTGTTTCCTCCAGCCAATGATGATTTTACACGTGGAAAATCCCCATTGGTCGGGGCTGTTAACGGGTTATCGGATCCAAAACCCGACTCGATAGCTTAACGGCGTTCCGTTACGGTGGATGCCACGTGTCGGTCACCCTTGACGAAAGCACTTCTGTGACGCGCGATTTATCGTCATGGAAGTGGACACTTTCGTGATGATAATTTTGGTAATGTCATGGAACACTTCTACGACAGCACATGTATGACTATCTTGATTCTGTCATAAAATCGTCATGGATGTACATGCAGGACAAAAAACGCGACCTACTGTGACAAACACGTATCATCACGGAAGTGTATTTTTTTGTAGTGCTTCCGGGGCATCCCCAAGCTTTGTCTTTTTGGTGTCCTTAGATTATCTTGGGGGTGCCATGGGAATCCCCAATCTTAGGCTCTTGCCACTTCTTGTTCCATAATCCATTAAATCTTTCACCCAAAACTTGAAAACTTCACAACACAAAACTTAGCAGAAAATCTCGTGAGCTCCGTTAGCGAAAGAAAACAAAAGACCACTTCAAGGTACTGTAATGAACTCATTATTTATTTATATTGGTGTTAAACCTACTGTATTCCAACTTCTCTATGGTTTATAAACTCTTTTACTAGCCATAGATTCATCTAAATAAGCAAACAACACACGAAAAACAGAATCTGTCAAAAACAGAACGGTCTGTAGGAATCTGTAACTAACTCAAACTTCTGGAACTCCAAAAAATCATCCAAAATAGGACGACCTAGAAAATTTGTTTATTGATCAGAAGCAATTGGAATCAATATTTTATCACATTCTGGTGATTTTTAACAATTATTTGCGTGAACAGAAAGTTTCTGGAATTTTCTGCAAGATCAAATAACTATCAACCAAGAAGATCCTATAGGTTTAACTTGGCATAAACACTAACTAAAACATAAATACACATCTAACCAGAGCGTATATCAAATATTCATTCGTAAACAGAAGCAAAAAAAAAAACTAAAAATAAAATTGGGTTGCCTCCCAACAAGTGCTATCGTTTAACGCCCCTAGCTAGGCATAAAAGCAAGGATAGATCTAGGTTTTGCCATCTTTGGTGGGCAATCCATAAGTGGCTCTCATGATAGATTCATATGGTAATTTTATTTTATTCCTAGGGAAGTGGTCCATGCCTTTCTTTAATGGAAATTGGAATCTAATATTCCCTTCCTTCATATCAATAATTGCACCAATCGTTCTAAGGAAAGGTCTACCAAGAATAATAGGACATGAAGGATTGCAATCTATATCAAGAACGATAAAATCTACGGGCACATAGTTCCTATTTGCAACAATAAGAACATCATTAATTCTTCCCATAGGTTTCTTAATAGTGGAATCCGCAAGGTGCAAGTTTAAAGAGCAATCATCAAAATTACGGAAACCTAACAAATCGCACAATGTTTTGGAATCGTGGAAACACTAGCACCCAAATCACACAAAGCATAGCATTCATGATCTTTAATCTTAATATTAATAGCAGGTTCCTACTTATCATAAAGTTTTCTAGGGATAGAAACTTCCAACTCAAGTTTTTCTTCATAAGATTGCATCAAAGCATCAACGACATGTTTAGTAAAAGCTTTATTTTGACTATAAGCATGAGGAGAATTTAGCACGGATTGCAACAGGGAAATACAATCTATCAAAGAGAAATTATCATAATTAAATTCCTTGAAATCCAAAATAGTGGGTTTAGTAACATCTAATGTTTTGATCTCTTCAATCCCACTTTTATCAATTTTAGCATCAAGATCTAAAAACTCTGAATTTTTGGAACGCCTTCTAGGTAAAGGTGGATCATATTCAGTCCCATCATTATCAAGATTCATATTGCAAAACAAATATTTAGTAGGGGACACATCAATAACTTTTAGATCTTCATCTTTATTTTCATAAAAATTTAAAGAACACGCTTTTATAAAGCAATCTTTCTTAGCACGCATCCTAGCGGTTCTTTCTTTGCACTCATCAATGGAAATTCTCATGGCTTTGAGAGACTCATTGATATCATGCTTAGGTGGAATAGATCTAAGTTTCAAAGAATCAACATCATGAGAAATTCTATCAACGTTCCTAACCAATTCATCAACTTTAAGCAATTTATCTTCAAGCAAAGCACTGAAATTCTTTTGCGAATTCATAAATTCTTTAACACTAGTCTCAAATTCAGAGGGCATCTTATTAAAGTTTCCATAATAATTGTTGTAGGAATTATCATAATTATTAGAGGAGTTGCTAGGATAAGGCCTAGGATTAAAGTTTCCTCTATACGCGTTGTTACCAAAATTATTCCTACCAACAAAATTCACATCCATAGATTCGTTATTATTCTCAATCAAAGTAGACAAAGGCATATCATTAGGATCAGAAGAAACACTCTGAGTAGCAAATAATTTCATAAGTTCATCCATCTTTCCACTCAAAACATTAATTTCTTCTATCGCATGCACTTTTTTGTTAGTAGACCTTTCAGTGTGCCATTGAGAATAATTAATCATAATATCATCTAGGAGTTTAGTAGCTTCTCCTAAAGTGATTTCCATAAAAGTTCCTCCCGCGGGCGAATCTAAAAGATTCCTAGAAGCAAAATTCAATCCGGCATAAAAGTTTTGTATAATCATCCACAAATTCAAACCATGAGTAGGGCAATTACGTATCATTAATTTTATTCTCTCCCAAGCTTGTGCAACATGTTCATGATCAAGTTGCTTAAAATTCATAATATCGTTTCTAAGAGAGATAATCTTAGCAGGAGGAAAATACTTAGAGATAAAAGCATCTTTGCACTTATTCCAAGAATCAATACTATTTTTAGGCAAAGACCAAAACCAAGCTTTAGCACGATCTCCAAGCGAAAAAGGAAATAGCTTCAATTTAACAATATCGTTGTCAACATCTTTCTTCTTTTGCATATCACACAAATCAACGAAGCTATTTAGATGAGTAGCGGCCCCTTCACTAGGAAGGCCGGCGAATTGATCTTTCATGACAAGATTCAACAAAGCAACATTGATTTCACAAGATTCAGTATCAGTAAGAGGAGCAATCGGAGTGCTAAGGAAATCATTATTGTTGCTATTGGTAAAGTCACATAATTTGGTATTATCTTGAGCCATCGTGACAAACAAGCAATCCAACACACGAGCAAACAAGACGCGGGCAAAAAGGGGCAAACGGAAAAGAGAGGGCGAATAAAACGGCAAGGGTGAAGTGGGGGAGAGGAAAACGATAGGCAAATGGCAAATAATGTAATGCGGGAGATAAGGGTTTGTGATGGGTACTTGGTATGTTGACTTTTGCGTAGACCTCCCCGGCAACGGCGCCAGAAATCCTTCTTGCTACCTCTTGAGCACTGCGTTGGTTTTCCCTTGAAGAGGAAAGGGTGATGCAGCAAAGTAGCATAAGTATTTCCCTCAGTTTTTGAGATACAAGGTATCAATCCAGTAGGAGGCTACACGCAAGTCCCTCGCACCTACACAAACAAATAAATCCTCGCAACCAACGCGATAAGGGGTTGTCAATCCCTACACGGTCACTTATGAGAGTGAGATCTGATAGATATGATAGGATAATATTTTTGGTATTTTATGATAAAGCAAAGTAAAGAAAGTAAATAAAAATGGCAAAAGAAATAGCTAAGTGTTGGAGGATTAATATGATGGAAGATAGACCCGGGGGCCATAGGTTTCACTAGTGGCTTCTCTCAAGAGCATAAGTATTTTACGGTGGGTGAACAAATTACTGTTGAGCAATTGACAGAATTGAGCATAGTTATGAGAATATCTAGGTATGATCATGTATATAGGCATCACGTCCGAGACAAGTAGACCGACTCCTGCCTGCATCTACTACTATTACTCCACACATCGACCGCTATCCAGCATGCATCTAGAGTATTAAGTTCATAAGAACAGAGTAACGCTTTAAGCAAGATGACATGATGTAGAGGGATAAATTCATGCAATATGATAGAAACCCCATCTTGTTATCCTCGATG
>LR880970.1:13093729-13111936 GCA_904067115.1 Aegilops sharonensis | reverse complement strand
CCCCCCTTCGGTCCACCAACGTACCCCCTGCACCCATATATACCTACGTATCGTAAAACTTCCAGAACAGAAGATAGATCGGGAGTTCCGCCGCCGCAAGCCTCTGTAGCCACCAAAAACATCTCGGGAGCCCGTTCCGGCACCCTGCCGGAGGGGGAATCCATCACCGGTGGCCATCTTCATCATCCCGGCGCTCTCCATGACAAGGAGGGAGTAGTTCACCCTCGGGGCTGAGGGTATGTACCAGTAGCTATGTGTTTGATCTCTCTCTCTCTCGTGTTCTCTCTATGGCACGATCTTGATGTATCGCGAGCTTTGTTATTATAGTTGGATCTTATGATGTTTCTCCCCCTCTACTCTCTTGTGATGAATTGAGTTTCCCTCTTGAAGTTATCTTATCGGATTGAGTCTTTGATTTGAGAACACTTGATGTATGTCTTGTTGTGTTTATCTGTGGTGACAATGGGATATCACGTGCCACTTGATGTATGTTTTGGTGACCAACTTGCGGGTTCCGCCCGTGAACCTATGCATAGGGGTTGGCACACGTTTTCTTGACTCTCCGATAGAAACTTTGGGGCACTCTTTGAAGTACTTTGTGTTGGTTGATGAATCTGAGATTGTGTGATGCATATCGTATAATCATGCCCACGGATACTTGAGGTGACAATGGAGTATCTAGGTGACATTAGGGTTTTGGTTGATTTGTGTCTTAAGGTGTTATTCTAGTACGAACTCTTTAATAGATCGATCCGAAAGAATGGCTTTGAGGTGGTTTCGTACCCTACCATAATCTCTATGTTTGTTCTCCGCTATTAGTGGCTTTGGAGTGACTCTTTGTTGCATGTTGAGGGCTTGTTATATGATCTATCTATGTTATTATTGTTGAGAGAACTTGCACTAGTGAAAGTATGAACCCTAGGTCTTGTTTCCTATCATTGCAATACCGTTTATGCTCACTTTTATCGCTTGCTACCTTGCTGTTTTTATAATTTCAGATTACAAATACCTATATCTACTATCTATTTTGCACTTGTATCACCATCTCTTCGCCGAACTAGTGCACCTATACAATTTACCATTGTATTGGGTGTGTTGGGACACAAGAGACTCTTTGTTATTTGGTTGCAGGGTTGTTTGAGAGAGACCATCTTCATCCTACGCCTCCTACGGATTGATAAACCTTAGGTCATCCACTTGAGGGAAATTTTCTACTCTCCTACAAACCTGTGCACTTGCAGGCCCAACAACGTCTACAAGAAGAAGGTTGTGTAGTAGACATCAAGCTCTTTTCTGGCGCTGTTGTCGGGGTGGCTTGGTAAAGGGCACTCACTCACACCCCGTCAACTAAGCTCTTTTCTGGCGCCGTTGCCTGGAGGTGAGTGCTTGAAGGTATATCTTTAGATCTTGCAATCGAGTCTTTTAGTTACTTGTTTTATCACTAGTTTAGTTTATAAAAGAAAATTACAAAAAAAATGGAGTTAAGTTTGTCTCATACACTTCATCTTTTTTTAATATCTTTCGTGAGTTTGACAGAAAGGAAAATTGTGCTCAAGTGCTAGAAGAAGAATGCATTAAAGTGCTTGGTACTAAATCTTTGAATGATGAGCATGATTGCAATGTTGTTAGTATAAACTCCTTGAATATCCATAATACTAATGATGATTGCTCTAGTCATGATGAAAATATCTCCCATAAGTATGTCAACTTTTGTGGAGTGCATGTTTGCATTAACACACCAAATAAAGAAGATAAATATTGCAAGAGGCATAAGTATTTAGAAACTAAGAGGTTTCAAGAAAGGCTAGATAAGAGTGCGGAGAATTTAAGATATCTTTCCCGTTGTGAATTTTGCAATAAACAAGATCATTTACATCTCCAATGCAAATTGTTTCATGATCGGATCGTGTCCAAAAATTGTGATGATTTGATCTCCCTTTATCATTACAATGAACTTAGATTGCTTTTGGGTTGTGAAGAGCTGAAATGTTTAACTAAGCCTATTCCAAAATTTAATCTTAAGCATTTTCTTGATATTGATATAGAAAATATTTATATGTTTTGTGCGGAGAATTGCCTTGAAAATCCTTATATTGCCAATTACCTAAAGAAAAGAAAGCAAATAGAAGATGAAGATAATACTAATGAAAGGGAAGAGACTTCCCAATCTCCTCCTATTATTTCTTATGATGAATCAGGTGACAAGGAGGAGCTTTCTATTCAACCAATCTCATCAATAAGGAGCTCAAAGAGGAAGGTTGAACCCACACATAATGTGAAGAAGAAAAAGAAAAGAAGGAGCAACAAATGTAGAAAGGTATCCCTCCCAAATGATGTTGCTCCTACTACTCATTGTGATGATGATAATTGCTTTACTATTGGTGCTATCCATATTTTTAATGATGAAAGTGATTATGCTTATGACATGAAAGAGCCCAAGCTTGGGGATGCTATGTTTAATGAAGATGATATTTTTAGCACCCCAAGTTTTGATATGCAAAGTTGTTATGATGATAGCATGCCTCCTACCTATGATGATTATATTGATGAAAGTGGGTTCGGAAGAGTGTCAACTTTAGGAAGTAGTGATCCCACTATTTTGGAGGATGTTTAATTTAATTGTGATGAAAATGAAAGTGGATTTGGAAGAGTGTCAACTTTATTTAGTGATTCCACTATCTTGGGAGAGGTTTCAATCGATTATGATGAGAACGAAGTTGCTACTTATGATGATTATTGTGATGAAACTTATGCTATAAAAATTAGTGATGATTATATTTGCAAATCTTGTCATGATTATGATTACCCTTTTTCTGAACATTACTCTTCTAATGTGGAAACAACTTTTAGTGTTCAAGTCTCTTATGATACTCCCACTATTCCGAATGAGAAGAATTTTGCTTATGTGGAGAGTAGTAAATTTTCTATGCTTGTAGATCATGAAAAGAATGCTTTAGGTGTTGGTTATATTGTTGAATTCATTCATGATTCTACTGAAAATTATTATGAGGGAGGAACATATGCTTGTAGGAATTGCAATAATATCAAGTTTCCTCTCTATGTGCTTAAATTTTTGAAGTTATGCTTGTTTTGTCTTCCTATGCTTGTTGATTATTGTTCCCATAAGTTGTTTGCTCACAAAATCCCTATGCATATGAAGTGGGTTAGACTTAAATGTGCTAGTCATATTCTTCACGATTCTCTCTTTATGTTTCAATTCTTATCTCTTATGTGAGCATCATTGAAATCATCATGCCTAGCTAGGGGCGTTAAACGATAGCGCTTGTTGGGAGGCGACCCAATTTTATTTTAGTTTCTTGCTTTTTGGTTCTGTTTAGTAATAAATAATCCATCTAGCTTCTGTTTAGATGTGTTTTTATGTTTTAATTAGTGTTTGTGCCAAGTAGAACCTTTGGGAAGACTTGGGTGAAGTCTTTATGATCATGCTGTAAAAAACAGAAACTTTAGCGCTCACGAGATTAGCTTCAACTTTTTACTGGAGAGTGCTATTTAGTTGATACTTTTTGAATATGATTACTAGACAAATTCCTCAGGTCCACCAGTTTATTTTAGAATTTTTGGAGTTCCAGAAGTTTGCGTTAGTTACAGATTACTACAGACTATTCTATTTTTGACAGATTCTGTTTTTCGTGTGTTGTTTGCTTATTTTGATGATTCTATGGTTAGTAAAATAGTTTATAAACCATAAAAAAGTTGGAATACAGTAGGTTTAACACCAATATAAATAAATAATGAGTTCATTACAGTACCATGAAGTGGTGTTTTGTTTTCTTTCGCTAACGGAGCTCACGAGATTTCTGTTAAGTTTTGTGTTGTGAAGTTTTCAAGTTTTGGGTAAAGATTCGATGGACTATGGAATAAGGAGTGGCAAGAGCCTAAGATTGGGGATGCCCAAGGCACCCCAAGGTAATATTCAATGACAACCAAGAGCCTAAGCTTGGGGATGCCCCGGATGGCATCCCCTCTTTCGTCTTCGTTCATCGGTAACTTTACTTGGAGCTATATTTTTATTCACCACATGATATGTGTTTTTCTTGGAGCGTCATGTCATTTTCTCTAGTTTTGCTTGCTGTTATTTATAATAATTTTTTGCATCTTTATTTTCAATAAAAAAGTCAAGGATAGCCTTTGTCATGCTTATTTTGCTAGTATACGTGTTGCTGTTTGAAAACACAAAGTTTACCGCTGTTGCAAAAATTCCCTAGAAAATAAAGAGAGTGGTATAATGTTGAATCTTTTTGCATATTGAGCTCTGATAAATTTATTACAGTGGGAGTTTTATTTCATAATTTTTGGAGTTAAGGAAGTATGATGAATCTTGCATTCTTTACAGACTATACTGTTTTGACAGATTGCTGTTATGGTTGCATTGTTTGCATATGTTTGCTTGTTTAATGGTTCCATTTGAGGATAGGAGTATTAAAAATGCAGAGGCATTCAGTATGCAATGTTGAATAATAATTTTAGAGATTTTTTACAGTAGAAAATGATAAGGTTTTGCATTGGTTTATACTAACCTATCTCATGAGTTCTTGTTGAGTTTGTTGTGGATGAAGCTTTTGAGAAATAGAGAAACCATGATATGAGAGGAATTAAGGAGACAAAAAAGTTCAAGCTTGGGGATGCCCAAGGCACCCCAAGATAATATTTCAAGAAGTCTCAAGCATCTAAGCTTGGGGATGCCCCGGTAGGCATCCCACCTTTCTTCCTCAACAACTATCGGTTAGTATCGGTTGAGCCTAAGTTTTTGCTTCTTCACATGAGTTGTGCTATCCTTGCAATGTCATTTTATTTTGTTTTGCTTGCTATTTGAATACAATACCAAGATCTCAAATTCCTTAATGTTAGAGAGTCTTCACATAGTTGTATAATTATTCGACTACTCATTGATCTTCACTTATATCTTTCGGAGTAGTTTGTTGTTTGCTCTAGTGCATCACTTATATCTTTTAGAGCATGGTGGTGGTTTTATTTTGAAGAAATAGATGAACTCTCATGCTTCACTTATATTATTTTGAGAGTCTTAAATATCATGGTAATTTGCTTAAATAATCTTAATATGCTAGGTATTCAAAAATAGTTAAAACTTTCTTATGAGTGTGTTGAATACTAAGAGAAGTTTGATGCTTGATAATTGTTTTGAGATATGAAGATGGTGATATTAGAGTCATGCTAGTTGAGTAGTTGTGAATTTGAAAAACACTTGTGTTAAAGTTTGTGATTCCCGTAGCATGCACGTATGGTGAACCGTTATGTGATGAAGTCGGAGCATGATTTATTTATTGATTGTCTTCCTTATGAGCGGCGGTCAGAGACGCACGATGGTCTTTTCCTACCAATCTATCCCCCTAGGAGCATGCGCGTAATACTTTTCTTTGATAACTTGTAGATTTTTGCAATAAGTATATGAGTTCTTCATGACTAATGTTGAGTCCATGGATTATACGCACTCTCACCCTTCCACCATTGCTAGCCTCTCTAATACCGCGCACTTTTCGCCGGTATCATACACCCACCATATACCTTCCTCAAAACAGCCACCATACCTACCTATCATGGCATTTCCATAGCCATTCCGAGATATATTGCCATGCAACTTTCCACCGTTCTGTTTATTATGACACGCCCCATCATTGTCATATTGCTTTGCATGATCATGTAGTAGGCATCGTATTTGTGGCAAAGCCACCGTTCATAATTCTTTCATACATGTCAGTCATGAGTCATTGCACATCCCGGTACACCGCCGGAGGCATTCATATAGAGTCATATCTTGTTTTAAGTATTGAGTTGTAATTCTTGAGTTGTAAGTAAATAAAAGTGTGATGATCATCATTTTTAGAGCATTGTCCCAGTGAGGAAAGGATGATGGAGACTATGATTCCCCCACAAGTCGGGATGAGACTCCGGACGAAAAATAAAAAAAAAGAGAAAAAAGAGGCCAAAAAAAAAGAGAAAAGGCCCAAATAAATAAATAAAAAAACAAAAAAAATGAGAGAAAAAGAGATAGGGGACAATGTTACTATCCTTTTACCACACTTGTGCTTCAAAGTAGCACCATGATCTTCATGATAGAGAGTCTCTCATTTTGTCACCTTCATATACTAGTGGGAATTTTTCATTATAGAACTTGGCTTGTATATTCCAACGATGGGCTTCCTCAAATTGCCCTAGGTCTTCGTGAGCAAGCGAGTTGCATGCAAACCCACTTAGTTTCTTTTGATTGAGCTTTCATATACTTATAGCTCTAGTGCATCCGTTGCATGGCAATCCCTACTCACTCACATTGATATCTATTGATGGGAATCTCCATAGCCCGTTGATATGCCTAGTTGATGTGAGACTATCTTCTCCTTTCTGCCTTCTCCACAACCACCATTCTATTCCACCTATAGTGCTATGTCCATGGCTCACGCTCATGTATTGCGTGAAGATTGAAAAAGTTTGAGAATGTCAAAAGTATGAAACAATTTGTTGGTTTGTCATCGGGGTTGTGCATGATTTAAATACTTTGTGTGGTGAAGATAGAGCATAGCCAGACTATATGATTTTGTAGGGATAACTTTATTTGGCCATGTTATTTTGAGAAGACATAATTGCTTAGTTAGTATGCTTGAAGTATTATTATTTTTATGCCAATATGAACTTTTGTCTTGAATCTTTCGGATCTGAATATTCATACCAAAATTGAGAAGAATTACAATGAATTATGCCAACTAGCATTCCACATCAAAAATTATCTTTATTATCATTTACCTACTCGAGGACGAGCAGGAATTAAGCTTGGGGATGCCTGATACGTCTCCAATGTATCTATAATTTTTGATTGCTCCATGCTATATTATCTACTGTTTTGGGCAATATTGGGCTTTATTATTCACTTCTATATTACTTTTGGGACTAACCTATTAACCGGAGGCCCAGCCCATATTGCTGTTTTATTGCCTGTTTCAGTATTTCGAGGAAAAGGAATATCAAACGGAGTCCAAACGGAATGAAACCTTCGGTAGCGTTATTTTTGGGAAGAATATGATCCTGGAGACTTGGAGTTCAAGTCAGAAGATCCTCGAGGACTCCACAAGATAGGAGGGCGCCCCCCCCCCCCCACTACAGGGTGCGGCCCCTGTCTCATGGGCCCCTCGAGCACCCCCCGACCAACTTCTTTCGCCTATATAGTCCCACGTACCCTAAAAATATCCACGGAGAAGATAGATCGAGAGTTCCGCCGCCGCAAGCCTCTGTAGCCACCAAAAACATCTCGGGAGCCCGTTCCGGCACCCTGCCAGAGGGGGAATCCATCACCGGTGGCCATCTTCGTCATCCCGGCGCTCTCCATGACAAGGAGGGAGTAGTTCACCGTCGGGGCTGAGGGTATGTACCAGTAGCTATGTGTTTGATCTCTCTCTCTCGTGTTCTCTCTATGGCACGATCTTGATGTATCGCGAGCTTTGTTATTACAGTTGGATCTTATGATGTTTCCCCCCCTCTACTCTCTTGTGATGAATTGGGTTTCCCTCTTGAAGTTATCTTATCGGATTTAGTCTTTGATTTGAGAACACTTGATGTATGTCTTGCCTTGTTTATCTGTGGTGACAATGGGATATCACGTGCCACTTGATGTATGTTTTGGTGACCAACTTGCGGGTTCCGCCCGTGAACCTATGCATAGGGGTTGGCACACGTTTTCTTGACTCTCCGGTAGAAACTTTGGGGCACTCTTTGAAGTACTTTGTGTTGGTTGGATGAATCTGAGATTGTGTGATGCATATCGTATAATCATGCCCACGGATACTTGAGGTGACAATGGAGTATCTAGGTGACATTAGGGTTTTGGTTGATTTGTGTCTTAAGGTGTTATTCTAGTACGAACTCTTTAATAGATCGATCTGAAAGAATAGCTTTGAGGTGGTTTCGTACCCTACCGTAATCTCTACGTTTGTTCTCCGCTATTAGTGGCTTTGGAGTGACTCTTTGTTGCATGTTGATGGCTTGTTATATGATCTATCTATGTTATTATTGTTGAGAGAACTTGCACTAGCGAAAGTATGAACCCTAGGCCTTGTTTCCTATCATTGCAATACCGTTTACGCTCACTTTTATCGCTTGCTACCTTGCTGTTTTTATAATTTCAGATTACAAATACCTATATCTACTATCTATTTTGCACTTGTATCACCATCTCTTCGCCGAACTAGTGCACCTATACAATTTACCATTGTATTGGGTGTGTTGGGGACACAAGAGACTCTTTGTTATTTGGTTGCAGGGTTGTTTGAGAGAGACCATCTTCATCCTACGCCTCCTACGGATTGATAAACCTTAGGTCATCCACTTGAGGGAAATTTGCTACTATCCTACAAACCTGTGCACTTGCAGGCCCAACAACGTCTACAAGAAGAAGGTTGTGTAGTAGACATCAGTGGCTTTTGCTGCCGTCGCCGGCGGCCGGGGCATTGCTCCTCTCTCTACCGACGGCGTGGAGGAGAGAGACAGAGGAAAGGAAATGAGAAAGGCTAGGGTTTCGGATCGTTGGTCGGCGTTGTTTTGTTCACGCTATACGCGCGCGTGGCCGTAGGATCCCCACGGATGGGCCACATCTAAACCCTAGAGCGGCGACGGCACATCAGGCCTTTTGGGCCAAAGAGGAGGCGGCCCAGGCCGAGGAAAGGCCGTCTTGCGCGGTGCGGCTCAGAGAGCAGGCCGTGGGCCGTTTTCCTTCGCTGCGGGCCTCGCGCGCCAGGCCGACGCTTGGGCTCAGCTGCCGTTTCTATTTTTTTCAGTGTTTTTGTCCATATTTTGGGAAGATTTACAATAGTTTTTCTATGCAATTTTTCCAACGAAATTTTTTTTTTAGAAAAAAAGAAAAGTAAACAGAAAAAGTTTCTATATATGAAAATAAAAAAATTTCAGAAAAAGAAATGTTCATGAATTTTTTATAAAGAAAATAATAAAGTTCATGAATTTTTATGTAGTCAAAGAAAAGTTTCTGTAAATTGTAGAAAGTTCATGAACTTTTATTCATGTTTCTCCACTTCAAATAAAAAGAAAAGTGCTCTTTTAAAAGTGTATAGAACTAAACTAAAAGATTAAATTGTTGCTTCTCTAATGTTTTTTTGAACCAACCAGTTAAAATTGCTTAGAGAGTAAAAGAGTACATAATTGTTTTTGAATAGAATATTGTAAAGTTTCCGCTGCAAAGTAAAAGTCTTATCCTCCAATTAAATTGGAACCAACGGGAAAATTTAATTGGAAGAAATGTTCTTAGTAACATTCTCCTCTGCCCAACAGTGATATGGAAAGAAATAAGATGCAGATAGTTTCCGCTATGACAAACGAAAGATATTTGTTTTAAAGTTAAAATATGGTATTGTTATTTTTTGACCAACGTTGATGATAACAGTGCTATAATTCTATGTCTTATGTTCAAAGTTTAAATCTCTGATAAATTTTGTATCAAAGTGATCAATTTTTCAAATAACGGATAAAGATCAAGAATGCTCTTGACTAGAGAAATGTATATTTCTTGTTCCCGCTGCAATAACGTTGATGATGATGATTAATTTCTTGTTTATGAGTTATATGCATTATTTATATTTCCATCAACGGTGATATGGAACTAATGTAGAAGGATGTTGTTTATTCTAATTCTGCCACAATGGTGATTTAGGATATAAAAGAAAGTTTCAAAAGTTTAATGTGCATTTTTTTAACCAGACCAACGTAGGGTTATTTTTATGCCCATTATTGTTGATTATTGGCTAAGTTTTCTCAGACTAAAAGTTTTCCATGCTTTCATTCGTGAAAGCGAATGGCTGGGTACTTGTGACCCGAAAGATGACCAAGAAAGGTCATAACGTGAGGGAGTATGTTCTTTCTAAAGACTGACATCAAAAGAAAAGAGATACATCATTGAGAGTCTTGGTTGATGAATGTCTTTCATGTACTCTCTATGAAGAAGATTATCCAGTCAACATGATTTGAGATGAAACAAGCAACATGCGTGTTTAATTTGACCAACGTCGGATCAAGCATGTGTATCAAAGAGCATTCGGATTTATTCCTAAATAAGATGATTGAATATGCAGTTAAAAGAGCCAATTCTGGCATTTATGTTCCCTTATAGGGAATTACCCTCATGGCGGGAAAAGATGATTATGATAAAACCCGCATGGCGGGAAAAGTCTGGGAAAATACCTGCGTTACGGGGTAAAGCTGACATAATATTATGTCAAAAATCCCGTATGGCGGGAGAAATTCTGACAAGAGAAAGATATGATAACTCATGTGCTTTTAATGTATCCTACTCTGGGAGAAAAGAATGGAGTAGCTAAAAGGTGCAACCGTACACTCATGGATATGGTGCGCAGCATGATGAGATATTCCAACTTGCCATTGGGATTATGGATGGAGGTGCTTGAAATCGCCATTCACATTCTCAATAGAGTACCAAGCAAGTCGGTGCCCAAAACACCGTACGAGCTATGGACAGGAAGGGTGCCCTCCTTACAACACTTCAGGGTGTGGGGGTGCCCTGCTGAGGCCAAAATGTTTAATCCAAACATTGCAAAGTTAGGTCCCAAAACAGTGAGTTGCCACTTCATTGGCTATCCAGACAGATCAAAAGGGTTTTCGCTTCTACTGTCCAGACAGATATACAAAGTTTGTAGAAACAAGACATGCAGTCTTCTTAGAGGACGAAATGATGAGGGGGAGCATGGTAGCTCGGAAAATTGATCTTGAGGAGAAGAGGGTGCATGCACCTAATCCGATGATTCAGGATCCATTTTTCTCACTACCAGTTGCAACTCCATCCATGACAATTATGGGAGTAGACCCGGAACCTGTCCGTCAGGAGCCGACTGGACCCATTATTGAGCATGAAAGGGAGGTGCAACAACAAATTTTAGAAGAAGTGCCAGAAGTTGAGGCACAGAATGTGCCAAAAACTGAGGCCCTTAGAAGGTCTACAAGACACAAAAAGCCAGCTATTTCTACTGATTATAAAGTTTATAACACGAAAGTAGTTCATACAGAAAAAGATCCCATCTCATATGAAGAAGCCATGAGAAGCCCTCATTCATTAAAGTGGATGAAGGCAATGGAAGACGAGATGAAATCGATGAGTTCCAAAGATGTTTGGGACTTAGAGGAAATTCCTAAAGGAGCCAAAATAGTAGGCTGCAAATGGGTCTACAAAATTAAGTATGACTCTAAAGGGAATGTAGAAAAGTATAAAGCACGACTCGTGGCAAAAGGATTTAAACAAAGAGAAGGGATATATTACAATGAGACATTTTCTCCAGTCTCATGTAAGGCTCCTTTAGAATCATAATGGCATTAGTTGCTCATTTTGATTTAGAGTTACGTAAAATGAACGTAAAGACGGCATTTCCCAACGGGGATTTAAAAGAAAATGTCTACATGAAAGTGCCTAAGGGTTTTATTATGGAAGGCAAGAAAAATATGGGATGCCGCCTGAAGAAATCCATTTATGAATTAAAACAAGCCTCTAGATAGTGGTATCTAAAGTTTAATCAAACGGTTAAAAGTTTTGGACTTAAAGAAAATATTGAGGATAACTGCATTTATGCAAAGTTTAAAAATGGGAAATATATTTTCCTAATCTTGTATGTGGATGATATCCTGCTTGCTAGCGGTGATGTTAGTCTACTACAAGAAACAATGAAGTTTTTATCCTCAAATTTTGACATAACAGATCTTGGTGAAACATCATATGTTTTGGGCATAGAAATTCACCGAGATAGGAACAATGGAGTCTTAGGACTATCGCAGAAGGCATATTTAGAAAAGGTTCTTAAAAAGTATAATATGCATGCGAGTAAAGCCACACCTGCTCCTATAGTCAAGGGCGATAGCTTTGGGAAATTCCAATGTCCCAAGAACCAGTACGAGATCGATCAAATGAAAGAAGTACCATATGCTTCGGCAGTTGGCAGCTTACAGTATGCACAAGTGTGCATTCGCCCTGACTTAGCTTTTATCACCGGGGTACTCGGTAGATATCAAGAGAATCCTGGCATAGAGCACTTGAAGATGGTAAAGAAAGCATTGCGTTATGCGCAAGGCATGAAGGACTACATGCTAATATACAGGAGAAGTGATTCCCTAGAGATAAAAGGGTATTCAGACACATATTTTGCGGGGGACAGAGATGATTAAAAAATCCATGTCAGGATACGTATTCACCCTCGCCGGGGGAGCTATTTCGTGGAAAAGCTCCAAGCAGTCGAGAATTGCATCATCCACGATGTATGCAGAATTTATAGCATGCTTCAAGGCCATGGGGCAGGCGATATGGCTAAAGAAATTTATACCCGACTTGAAAGTGGCAGATTGTATTCACAAACCACTAAAGATGTACTGTGACAACCAGCCCGCAGTATTCTATGCTCACAACAACAAGTCGAGTAATGCTGCCAAAACAATAGAGGTAAGGTATTATGTTGTGAAAGATAAAATCCAGGATCAAACTATAAGTCTCAAGCATATAAGGACAAAAGATATGCTTGTGGATCCGCTAACGAAAGGCTTACCACCCAATTTGTTCAAGGAACACTTAGCCGGCATGGGTTTAAGGGAAAGCCTTATGATTCCTGGATAGGCCTGAAAGGAACAGAACTTGTTTCTAAACAAAACGTATGTTGTAGCTGTATGATTCTATCGGCAATTAAGCTGTGACGATGAAACATGCTCTATGTACCAATATGTGATGAAACAAATAAACTAGAAGGTATAAGGTTAAAAGTAAAGTTGAGATCAAGGGGGAGAATGTTAGGTTGATCTCTTCCCAATCGAGCCCAATGGCTCGTCGGGCCCTTGACCCGCGCCCTGATCAGGGGCGCCCAACCAAACCATGGTTGATGGGCCCCTGTCGCTGCGCTATATAAAGGGGTGGGGGGAGCCTGCCGCACACGACACGAGGTTTACCGTGCGTCCAGAACCCCACCTACATCCCTATCGATCTAGGGTTAGCGCGATACGAGAGGAAGCTCCACCACCGCCGCCACCCACACACACTCGCGCTCACGCCGTTGCCCCTCCACCATGGCCTCTGGGTAAGCTCGTCTGGACAAACAGAAGGTAGGACCACTGATGATCTGACCTACTCGATCCGCAAGGTCTAACAGGACTACCATGTCCAACTTCAACACTCGGACATATCTCCTCACTGAATCCTTTTCGGAATGTTTTTGCACACTCCAGGTCATGAGGCCCAAATAGCGTCAACGGTGCTTAATTTATTTTGCTGCAACTCGACGAAGGAGTTAGAGAACACCTGCAGCAAAGTCTCATTACGGTGGACGGTGCCATCCAACTGTGCATCGTACTCCCATTTTGTGATTATGCTGACATGACGAACAAGCCGTGATGCAGCTCTAGGCACTTTGTTCTCTATGCTGAAGCTCTCATCAGATGAAACATTCTGCGCCAAATCATGAATGATATGGGTGGCAGAGACGGCGGCGCCGGTGGCACAAGTTTGGACGTTGTGGGCTCGTTCTCTGAAGTGGATAACTGGTTGGGGAGCAGCAGCTACGCGACGCAGGCAGGGTTTACTAAGTGTGGGAAAGCTCTAAAACCAAGTCTTGAGATGACATCCAGGCGCCGGTGATGACTGGGCGAGCGGTGCCTCCGGCTGCTGAAACCCTACCTGCGTCGCGTAGCTGCTGCTCCCCAACCAGTTATCCACTTCAGAGAACGAGCACACAGCGTCCAAACTTGTGCCACCGGCGCCGTCGCCGCCGCCACCGTCCGGATTCACCGACGCCATGGCGGCCGCCACCTAGGTCAGACAGAGGACAGAGGGAGAGAGTGAAGCGCGAGAGGGGAATGGATTGGATCAGGTCTTGACCTAGCCGACCGACAGCAGCCGTTTTCAACTACGGACGCGCCGTTAACGCGCGGCGGGTGTCAGTTAGCCACTGTGGCACCTGAAACATGGGACCGGCTGGTCAATTTGGTGCTTAGCGCGGGCGAAGCGGCCGGTTTCGACACTTGGTAGTTTTTTGCCATGGATTAGGACAAATCTGTTAGTTTTTCGCACAAAATCGTAAAGTGATAGTTTTCTGTCATGTTTCCGTGAAACGAGGTAGTTTTTGGTTAAATACTCCAACACATCTCCATTTCCGATGGTGGCATGGAAGGAGAGGTTTGTCTTGTGGCCTTTTAACTTACTTATTATGAGGCCCTTCTCACTATACCTGGCCAAACGGGCCAGCACGGCCCGGCACGGCCCGGCCCGCGGCAATCGTGCCTGGCACGGCACGACCCGCCACGGCATGATTATTAACCGGGCCGTGCCGTGCCGGCCCACGGGCGGGAGCTCGCAGCCCAGGCATGGCACGCAGCCTATCTGGGCCGGAATGCGGCATGCCCAGGCACGCCGGCCTGTTATGGCACGCTGGGCCGCCTGGCGCATATTTACCTCGGCTGGCGCATTTTCCCCTCTGTACAGCAAAAAAATGTCCAAAGAAATGTAGAAAATTGCAAAAGAATGTAGAGTGTTATTTGGGATGAATCTAGAGTTTTATTAGCGCTTGCCTCATTAAAACCTTCCATTTCAAAGAAGTAAAAGAGTACAAGCTATGCTCTAGAAATACTAAGAGATTAAAAGAAATAGAAAGAAATATATTAGAGCATTACAAATGTAATCATGCACTACAAAATTATTGAACATATTAAGTACTAGGTATTTATATAAGACACATTTATTTATATATTCAAAAAAAGTTAAACGGGCTGTGCCGTGCCTGTCCGTGTGCCCAGCCTCCATGCCTAGGCATGGCCCATGGCGTGCCGCATGCCGTGCCTGGCCCGTTTAGCCCGGGCCGTGTCGTTCCTGCGTGCTACCGGGCCGGGCCGGTTAGCACGGCCCGTTTGGCCAGTTATACTTCTCACGGGCTCCGCCGTAAACTTTGAGTTCGATTGGAAAAGACGTCCAAAAGCTCTGTTGTTTCTGCGCAGCACGGATACGATAATCCAGGTGTTCAAGAGAGCCTTGCAGAGATCCCTGGCCATTGTGCAGCATTGCACAGCAAGGTCAGCCATCTCACGCGTGATGCCAAGACGGGGCTCTGGCACGGTGTGTCTTGCACTGACAGGGACAATTGGGTTGGCGACATAGGGCACAACCTCTACTTCATTTGAATCTTTCCATTTGAATTTGAATAAGTTAACTTGTAAACCAAGAATTTGTAATATTCGTGAATTATACGAATGTATGTTACTATTTAGGATTTCAATATGTGCGCAAATAAGTATTCCCTCCATTCATAAATATAAGATGTTTTGGGTATTTTATAGATACAGACTGAAATGAGTAAAAACACACAGTAAAATATGTCTATATACATCTGATTCAGGAAAAGTTGAAAGCATCTTATATTTGTGAGCGGAGGGAGTAGTTGAAAATCTACATTTAAAACTAAAATTACAAATACTTGAGAAACAAAATTTGAAAGGATCTCCAATATTCCATGCTTCGGCTTCACTGGCAAAACGGCCGGTGCGTTGCAACGGGAGAAAAAAAATCATAATCTCCAATGTCCATGATCATATTTTGTTGCATCACCGAGATACATTATCACTCTCATTTTCGTGAAATCATGAACAATTTTTAAAAATCACGAACATCTTTTAAACCCGCAAACATATCTGAAATCACGATCATTTTTTAAATCCGTGAACATCTTTACAGATTGACGAACATTTTTTAATTCGTGAACATTTGATACTATTTGCAAACATTTTTTAAAAAAATTGAACATTTTTTAAAATATATTTCTTGAATAGGCGAACATTTCTAGAATCAACGAACATTTTTTTTTGGAAATTGGTGGAACAATTTTTGAAATTGACAAACATATTTTGAAATGCAAGACCATTTCTTGAATC
Organism: Aegilops sharonensis; assembly: GCA_904067115.1. Classification (NCBI taxonomy): domain Eukaryota; kingdom Viridiplantae; phylum Streptophyta; class Magnoliopsida; order Poales; family Poaceae; genus Aegilops; species Aegilops sharonensis. The sequence continues at coordinate 13,096,000 of LR880970.1, read as the reverse complement.
GGCGAACATTTTATGCACAAATAAACTATTTTATAAGTCACCAACAATTTTGAATTTTCAAGATATTTTTCAATTGATGAACACTTTTTGGTTTGGAAAACTTTTGTTCAATTTCATTAACATTTTTTAATAAACAAAAGTTTAACATAATCATGAGCATATTTTGATTTCCCGAACATTTGTGTCCAAAATTGAAAACATTTTTTAATACAAAATAGTTTTAAAAAATCATGAGCATATTTTGATTTCCCGAACATTTGTGTCCAAAATTGAAGGCATTTTTTGAATTTGCAAGCATTCTTTAAAATTGCGAACATTCAAAATCCACAAATATTTATGAATTATTAAAAATTTTATTTCTAACTTCTGGTTTAAAAAAAATCGGAACTTGTCGAAGTCCCAAATTATATAAAATAGAAAAAAAAGACAAAAAAAATAATATTTAAGAAACAGGTAACCCGGATATGGGCCGGCTCAAGCAGGTGTTGTATGTCTTCTCCCAGCGTGCAGAGCACGGTATAGAAGATTCCTACTGCATGGGCCGGCCCAGACGAGGGTTCGCCTGTGTGAAACATTTTGTGTCACTTATAGTTGACATCCGTGGGCCCCTAAAAAGTGACATCGGTGGGTAATATTTTGCAACTTTGGGGCAATTTCGGTGACGGTGACGTACCGCCAGAAGCAAAAGCCCCTTTATTATTAGGTATAGATATAGATAAACTACTTTGATATACCACACACCATACTAGTGTTGGGGAACGTAGTAATTTCAAAAAAATTCCTACGCACACGCAAGATCATGGTGATGCATAGCAACGAGAGGGGAGAGTGTTGTCTACGTACCCTCGTAGACCGAAAGCGGAAGCGTTAGCACAACGCGGTTGATGTAGTCGTACGTCTTCACGATCCGACCGATCAAGTACCGAACATACGGCACCTCCGAGTTCAGCACACGTTCAGCTCGATGACGTCCCTCGAACTCCGATCCAACCGAGTGTTGAGGGAGAGTTTCGTCAACACGACGGCGTGGTGAGGATGTTGATGTTCTACTGACGCAGGGCTTCGCCTAAGCACCGCTACAGTATTATCGAGGTGGACTATGGTGGAGGGGGTGGGGGGCACCGCACACGGCTAAGAGATCAATGATCAATTGTTGTGTCTCTCGGGTGCCCCCCTGCCCCCGTATATAAAGGAGCAAGCGGGAGGAGGTGCGGCCAGGCTTGGGGCGCGCTAGGAGGAGTCCTACTCCTACCGGGAGTAGGACTCCCCCCCTTTTCCATGTTGGACTAGGACTTGGGGGGAAAGAGGAGAGAGAGGGGAAAGGAAAGGGGGGGGGGGGCGCCGCCCCCCTCCTTGTCCAATTCGGACTTGGGAGGGAGGGGCGCGCGGCTGCCCCTTGGCCTCCTCTCCTCTTCCACCACTAGGCCCATTAAGGCCCATTAAGTTACCGGCGGGTTCCGGTAACCTCCCGGTACTCCAGTAAAATGCCGATTTCACCCGGAACACTTCCGATGTCCAAACATAGGCTTCCAATATATCAATCTTCATGTCTCAACCATTTCGAGACTCCTCCTCAAGTCCGTGATCACATCCGGGACTCCGAACAACCTTCGGTACATCATAACACATAAACTCATAATAAAACTGTCATCGTAACGTTAAGCATGCGGACCCTACGGGTTCGAGAGCTATGTAGACATGACCGAGACACGTCTCCGGTCAATAACCAATAGCGGAACCTGGATGCTCATATTGGCTCCTACATATTCTACGAATATCTTTTATCGGTCAGACCGCATAACAACATACGTTGTTCCCTTTGTCATCGGTATGTTAGTTGCCCGAGATTCGATCGTCGGTATCTCAATACCTAGTTCAATCTCATTACCGGCAAGTCTCTTTACTCGTTCTGTAATACATCATCCCGCAACTAACTCATTAGTTGCAATGCTTGCAAGGCTTAAGTGATCTGCATTACCGAGAGGGCCCAGAGATACCTCTCTGACAATCGGAGTGACAAATCCTAATCTCGAAATACGCCAACCCAACATGTACTTTCAGAGACACATGTAGAACACCTTTATAATCACCCAGTTACGTTGTGACGTTTGGTAGCACACAAAGTGTTCCTCCAGTAAACGGGAGTTGCATAATCTCATAGTCATAGGAACACGTATAAGTCATGAAGAAAGCAATAGCAACATACTAAACGATCGTGTGCTAAGCTAACGGAATGGGTCATGTCAATCACATCATTCTCCTAATGATGTG
>LR880970.1:13029277-13042117 GCA_904067115.1 Aegilops sharonensis | reverse complement strand
ACCGGGACCACCGGAAGGGCCCCGAGGGTCCACCGGGTGGGGCCACCTATCCCGGAGGGCCCCATGGGCTGAAGTGGGAGGGGAACCAGCCCCTGGTGGGCTGGTGCGCCCCCCCTTGGGCCCCCCTGCGCCTAGGGTAGGGAAACCCTAGGGGTGGGGGCGCATCCACCTGGCTTGGGGGGGAAGCCACCCCCTGGCCGCCGCCCCCCCTAGGAGATTGCATCTCCTAGCCCCCCCCCCTAGGAGGCCTATATAAAGGGGGGGGGGGAGGGAGGGTAGCCGCACCCATGCTCTTGGCGCCTCCCTCTCCCCTTGCTACACCTCTCTCTCTCACAGACGCTTGGCGAAGCCCTGCCGAGATCGCTGCTGCATCCACCACCACGCCGTCGTGCTGCTGGATCTTCATCAACCTCTGCTTCCCCCTTGCTGGATCAAGAAGGAGGAGACGTCTTCCCCAACCGTACGTGAAAAAGTTTTCTGCGTTCGTGGACGCGAGTACTATATTAGTGCTACAGTGCACGTGTTGGCGCTTCTTTGTTAGTTGGGAGGGTGTACGGGACAGATGTGTTTCTATAGAATGGTTGTTTCCAATTAATTTGAGAAGCTGTCGATCTAGTAAAAATCGTGAATCAAATCCAAAATTAAATACTTGAACTGAATGAGAGAGCTCCGCGAGAAATCGTTGACCTGGTAGAAATCAAGAACCAACGAACTCCTCAGTTGAGCGGGAGAGCTCCAAAAATTAGGCAGCATAGTGCATTAGATAGATGATAAAAGAATTAAAGAGAGAGCCCCTTAAATCATTGACCCGGTCAAAATCAATGACCCAATTTCAAATTAGAGACCTTAATTGAATGTGTAACACCTGAATTGAATGGGAGAGCTCTAAAAATTATGGAGCATGGTGTATTAGATCATAAAAGAATTGAAGAGAGAGCCCCTTAAATCATTGACCTGGTCAAAATCGATGATCCAATTCCAAATTGAAGACCTTAATTGAATGTATGCCTGCCTTAAAAATTAGGAAGCATAGTATTTTAAAGGATATATATTAAATTGAACACCTCAATTAATTGTGACACCTTAAAAATTAGGATGTATGGTGTATAGTATAGAAAAAAAATGATTGAGAGAACTTTGAGAAATTGTTGCCCGGTTAAAATTAGGTGGCCTAATTGTAACTGAAAACCTCAATTGAGTTCTTTAAAATTAGGAAGCTTAGTGTAGTGTTATAGAGGATGATGTACTAGTACTACATGATTGTTTTTGCTGTAGTTTATTAACGGTGGAGCGGGAGCAGAAGGACCGACCGAAGCAACACGAGACGCCACCTGCGGCATATTGTGTTGGTGATGGTGTACTGAGGTCCACCACCAGCATCGTTGTCACCGAGCAGCCATACGGATACGGCTGTTTGTTTGACTTGACTATATATCCCGTGAACGAAGCAGAGATGGACGTAAAATCCGCTGCATGCCATCACGAAAGGCAGTCTAGAGTCTAGGTTACAGAACTGCTTCAACCAGCGGGCATCTGTTGCCCGTATCGATCACATGACCGGCCGGAAAAGCGGGCACGCCACAAAGCTCGCATTGACCCCTTAAACAATAACAGAAATACTCGCGGCGAGGTCTTTCTTTTCTGCACGTCGGTGTATGTCAATCAGTGGAAGGAGGCAGAAGCAACAGCGATGTTGATTGGACTAGGTCAACTGTCCAAATTTTGTATGCAACCTGAATCCATCAACAGGTCAGCGTGGTTCCCATTGGTGAGACATCAGATAAATGCCGTCAGCAGGGATAGCAACACCCTGGCGCCAAAGCTAGAACCTCTAGAGATTTTGTGCTAATCGCGACTGTTCCAGATGGCCTCAGTCAGCTGATGCTCTCTCAATGTAATCACACCACCGAGTGATCTGTACTCGTGGGCCCCAAAAAGAAAAAACAAGAACACGTGTGGACAACTACATTGACTCCTCTATCAACCAGATTATAAGGCATTTACACTAAACATATTTTACTAAGAGCAACTCTATCCTATCCGCTAAAAAGTAGAGGAGTATCCGGCTGAGTAAATCCTAGTGACTCCACTGTATTTCAGCCGGACCTAACTGATCCTCTAAATATAATGGATGATTTTTTTTTCTCTTGTCATCTGCATTTCATTTTTGGCCATTGAAACAAATTCCATTGCTTCTTTATCTCATTGAACGACATTTTGATACATCGAACGAGAACGAAACCAAATAAAACGAGAATCACAGTTAGACACTTTAGTACATATCCAACTTCCATAAATGCTCCCATTGGTTGGATTAATATTTGCACTATGTCTTCATTGTTGATTCTCTCAATTGGCTTCTCGAGCTTGCATACTTTTTTCTTCTTTGGTTCCGACGAATTTGATATTGTGTCGCATCTTGTCTTATCTCTAATCTCCACTCTAGCAAGGAGTGCACGAATATCTATCAGTTTTCTCGCTATCAATAGATCAGTGTAATCTTCTTTCCAATACCAAAACTTGCATCCATCCTACACACAAATTTGAGCAAACAATGAGCTATAAATTTGACCAAAACAAGCACTCACCCCATCTTTTTTGCACTTGAAGAACACCCATCCGGAGCGTTCCGGCGTGGTCGAAAATCGATGCGCCACCTGCCGCGGGCAGTCGTCGCACTTTATGACCGGCAACGGGGAGCCGCCGAGCTGCTGGGCCAATGCCGAGCTCGGCGACGGACGGGTTGTGTCTTTGCCGGTGAACCACCGACGAGTGAGATCAGAGCAGTTAGAGGAGGAGCCCATAACTGCATGCGGCACAGAGTTGTTGCCGGGGCTGAGCGGTTCAGTACCCGACCAATCCATGAGAAACACGCCGTCGGCGGCGGCCGAATGCGTCAAATCTGGCGGCGACGACAGCAACCGTGGATCAGTCGATTTCTGCGCCGCCGACGACGAGAGAGGCTCAAATCTCGGTTGGCGAGGACCGCGGTGGGCCCTACGGAGTGTTCAGTGTGATGGGTGGTAGCCTGTGGGGGCAGGAAGGGTGCGCCGACTTAGATGAGGCGCGGGAGCCGGGGTGGGTGAGGCAGGGGGCAGATTTTCTGCCAGCGGTGGGCGGCCGAGTAAATATAGACGCCGTTTCGTCTGCCGTCCCTGAGGTCCTAGCCCTCGCGACCATGTATCTCCCGGTCTTGAGCGTAAGTTAACTTGTCAGCATTCACAGCATGCACATACAAACATAAGCATAAGCACCAACGCAACTCAGTACGCACACACAGTAAGCAGCCGCCGCTTGGCAAGTTGGCATGGCTAGCGCGAGTGGATGGATGGTGCCGGGGTGTACGTCGTGCTGCCGGTGATCAAGAGCGCTGGCTGCGTCGCAGTACTGATGGGTGTCGGTGGATGCGCAGGAGCTGCGAGAGAAGGCGCATACCAACGCTCTGTCTGCGTGAGATGGCTACATGTGGACGACAGCGGCGACACCAGGACCGGTCGCTCGGCTTGCATGCATGCGCGCGCACCATGGCGGCGTGGCTGCCGGAGCACGACCCGGCGGCCTCCGATCGACGTGTCATGCATGTGTGCCAGGCTGCTAGCGAGTGTGTGCATGCGCATTGTGTGCGAGCTAGGGTGTGCATGAGTGTTGCGTGTTCTGATTATAAGGCCGAGTTCACTTTAGCAATAACTGCTGAACCGGAAAAATGGCTGGCTGGCACCCCCGCGACGCAGCGGCTCTCCCTGCCCTCGCAATCAATGGTCACAGGCCGGACGCATTTTAGGCAAGTTTTCTTGCGAGCAGTTCAAGGTGCAAGCTTTTGGTCAGGGGGAAAATTTCCCAGCAGAGCCATGGAGCAGCGCTCCGAACACAATTAAGTTCACGACTGTACATGGCTAGTAGAAAAGGCTGGCGCTACAAACATACACGGAATCAATCTATTGCGTGTGTTTCTAGCCAAACTCGCCCCCAGCATAGAGCCATAGAAAAGTAGGCTTGGTTTTCATGGATTGTTTCTTTAGATAGATGGGTTCTAATCGTTAACATCTATATTCAACATTTCACCAGCGTCAATTTCCTTTTTAGTTCCATTAAAGATGCGTGGCAGCTGAGTGCGCTACACACTCCACAGGCCTGAACTGTTGAGACTTGAGAGAGGGAGACAAGTAAATAAATCAGGGGGCAGGGACATGGGTTCCGAGTCGGGCAGACGGATTTAAGGAGGCAGCCAAAGTTGGGGGCCAAGGAATGAATGAACAGCACAGTGGCATTGCCATTGTGCAGTTTCTTTGGAGGACGCCAAGGTCGCATGCATCCTCAGCTCTACAGTGCTCAACTCTGGCCAACAGCTCTAAAGTACATTTACTACGCGGCTAATAGCTGGCGTCCTGTCCATGTCGCGCACGCCGCGGCAGCATGGATGAGAGTAGTATTAAGCAGAAAGGAAGCACGCATGGGCACAACCGCACAAGCGGGGTAGGGTAGAATGATTTGCTTCAAAACTTGGTCTCATACGCTTGTTCAATTTCCCCACGCTCATGCTGGCTCGTCGCTCGACTACTTCCGTGCTGTTGTTGAATCCGAATTGAATTGTCGAATCCGAATTGAGAGAGAGGGACTACTTCTAATTATCTCTAGGCATAATAAATCGTCTACCTAATTAATTAAGTGCATTAATGACTCAATTTCCAAATTGATTTCGTGCGAAAAAATTCCTATTTAAATGGACCTAATTAATTGCATGCGTAGTTAACTCTCTATCTCATTAATTGCATTAATGGTTTGATTTCCAATTTGATTTTGTGCTCAATATCCATAATATTTTCGCGTGAATGGCTGCTACGAATGACGAGGACAACTACCGAGTATTGTTGGATGCATTTCCCTAACGATTTTTTTGACATTTAAATGATCACACTTGATTTAAGAATTTAGCCTGTCTGGCTCTCTGTATGACTTATAAGAAATATAATTTGACAACATTCACATAAGCCTGTATGTGGTGGCCCGACGACCCGCCTTTCGCCACAACCATCCTCGACACCGTGATCCACACCCTGGCATTCTCGAGAATCACGCCGGCGTCTTACATGGTGTACGCGCGGATGCGCTCATAAGAAAAAAGATATGTTATTTTTGTTGTATTAGGAAACTTATGATTACCAATTAATAGTAGAGATAATGATAATAATAAATGGCATAGCGCGCAGGAGTAGTGATTTGTTATGCGGGAATATATGATTTTGTTTTGGAAGGTTATCAAGAAAAATCTTATGTCTGTCTTTTAGGAAGGTGATCTCACATATATGATGTGATTTCTTAATTCTTAATTACCTGTTATTTACGTAATTGAATTGAATCAGCATTTGCCAAAGCAAGCACGAAACAAGATCCCCCTTAGGCCTCGCTTGGATTGTCGTATTTCTATTGGATACACTCGTAAAAATATACACGCCTCTGCGGGTCTATATCGTTTCGGCCGGAAATACTCTAGTCCGGTAAGATACACTTGTAAAGTTGATACACCTGTATTAACTTGTCAAGCCAAGCGCGACCTTAATGGGATTTGGTTTTTTAACAGGAGGGAGAAAAACCAGCGGAAGAGGTGGTGAGAGGTGAGACGAAATAAAACCCGACGAAAAAAAGACCGTACCAGGCTACTAACTCCTCCATTAGAAGTAGAGATGCGTTCGGTTCAATCGCTTCGCTCAAGGCAAATTTGACGAATTTGACATGTGGACGAAATCAAATCATAGAATGAACTGCCCACAAAAGTATTTCACACGGCTGACCTTTTTGTGTGGCGCCCGACACGCCGGCGCCACACCCTACGGCGCAGCGCCTAGGTCGGCGGCGTTGCACCTCTGTCCACCGTGGCAGCCCCTGGGCCCGCACCCAGCTGTGCAGCGCCTCCGAGCTTGGCGCCACACACATAATGTGCAGCGCCTAGCGCTCGGGCGCTGCACGGTGACTTAGATGCAGCCGCCACGGCCCTCTCCTCCCCCACCCACCCCATTGCACCAGTTACAGAAGAAGCGGCGGCGGCGGCCCTCTCCTCTGCCCCTCTCAATCCCCTCTCCCAAATCCTTCAGATCTGACGATTTGGTCTGTGGATTCCTTCACCAATCCATCCTAGAAGGTACTCTCCTCCGATCCCCTTCTTTCTATCCATAGAATTTATGCTATTTTGAAGATTTGGGGAACCTTTGTTTGAATCTTGCATGTATTAGATTTGAGGAACCCTTGTTAGATTAGAATGTTGCATGTATTAGAATCTAGCATATATTAGATACCTAATTTAGCAACCCTAGTTTAGTTGATTTTATTTAAAAGATATGGTTTGGATACATAGGTTGACATGTTATTTCTATGGAAAAGATATTTGTATTGAATGTTGCATGAAGTAGGCCTAGTTTTGTTTATTTGTATTGAAATTATATATGTATTGACAAGAATGATTTGGATACATGCGCTTCGAATTTTGCATATAGTAGGGCGTACTTTAGTTTATTTTTATTCAGAAGATAATCGTGTTGACAAGAAAGCTTTGTTTGAAATTGTTAGGATGGTTTGGCTTCTCGATGATCACTGGGACCAACAATACAGGTCGTACGCTATGTCGGTGGAGCAACGGGTAATAATCAAATTGGCCGGTATTATGAATTTCGTGTTTATTTCAAACACAAATGCCCCATATGTAATTTTCTGATTTTCTTGTTTGTAGGAGCTTCATCCTCTGAAGAATCGGTCTCACGGGGTCAACCTTGGGGGGATGCGCTATGATGAGCGATACACACCGTATGTAAGGGAGACAGGATGTTGGGGAACATAGTAATATGAAAAAAATTCCTACGCACACGCAAATCATGGTGATGCATAGCAATGAGAGGGGAGAGTGTTGTCCACGTACCCTCGTAGACCGTAAGCGGAAGGGTTATGACAACGCGGTTGATGTCGTCGTACGTCTTCAGATCGACCGATCCTAGTACCGAAAGTACGGCACCTCCGCGATCTGCACATGTTCGGCTCGGTGACGTCCCACGAACTCACGATCCAACATAGTGTCGAGGGAGAGCTTTGTCAGCACGACGGCGTGATGACGGTAATGATGAAGCTACCGGCGCAGGGCTTCGCCTAAACACTGCAACGATATGACCGAGGTGGATTATGGTGGAGGGGGGCACCGCACACAGCTAAGAGATCAATGATCAACTTGTTTGTCAATGGGGTGCCCCCTCCCCCGTATGTAAAGGAGTGGAGGAGGGGGAGGGGCCGGCCCACCGGGAGTAGGACTCCAACCATTCCAAGAGTAGGAGTAGGAGAGAGGGAAGGAGGAGAGAAGAGGAAGGAAAGGGGGCGCCCCCCCTCCTCCTTGTCCAATTCAGACTAGAGGGGGAGGGGCGCGCGGCCTGCCCTGGCCGCCCCTCCTCTTCTCCACGAAGGCCCAATAGGCCCATTACATTCCCCGGGGGGTTTCGGTAACCCTCCCGGTACTCTAGTATTTGTCCGAACTGGCCCGGAACCCTTCCGAAGTCCAAACATAGTCATCCAATATATCAATCTTTATGTATCGACCATTTCGAGACTCCTCGTCTTGTCCGTGATCATATCCAGGACTCCGAACTACCTTCGGTACATCAAAACACATAAACTCATATTACCGGTCGTCACCGAACGTTAAGCATGTGGAGGATCCTACGGGTTCGAGAATTATGTAGACATGACCGAGACACATCTCCGGTCGATAACCAATAGCGGAACCTGGATGCTCATATTGGCTCCTACATATTCTACGAAGATCTTTATCGGTCAAACCGCATAACAACATACGTTGTTCCCTTTGTCATCGGTATGTTACTTGCCTGAGATTCGATCGTCGATATCCTCATACCTAGTTCAATCTCGTTACCGGAAAGTCTCTTTACTCGTTCCGTAATGCATCATCCCGCAACGAACTCATTAGTCACAATGCTTGCAAGGCTTATAGTGATGTGCATTACCGAGAGGGCCCAGAGATACCTCTCTGATACACGGATTGACAAATCCTAATCTCGATCTATGCCAACTCAACAAACACCATCGGAGACACCTGTAGAGCACCTTTATAATCACCCAGTTACGTTGTGACGTTTGGTAGCACACAAAGTGTTCCGCTGGTATTCGGGAGTTACATAATCTCATAGTCATAGGAACATATATAAGTCATGAAGAAAGCAATAGCAACATACTAAATGATCAAGTGCTAAGCTAACGGAATGGGTCAAGTCAATCACATCATTCTCTAATCATGTGATCCCGTTAATCAAATGACAACTCATGTCTATGGCTAGGAAACTTAACCATCTTTGATTCAACGAGCTAGTCAAGTAGAGGCATGCTAGTGACACTCTATTTGTCTATGTATTCACACATGTACTAAGTTTCCGGTTAATACAATTATAGCATGAATAATAAACATTTATCATGATATAAGGACATATAAATAACAACTTTATTATTGCCTCTAGGGCATATTTCCTTCAGTCTCCCACTTGCACTAGAGTCAATAATCTAGTTCACATCGCCATGTGGTTTAACACCAATAGTTCACATCACCATTTGATTAATATCCATGGTTCACATCGCCATGTGGCCAACACTCAAATGGTTTACTAGAGTCAGTAATCTAGTTCACATTGCCATGTGATTAACACCCAAAGCGTACTAAGGTGTGATCATGTTTTTGCTTGTGAGAGAAGTTTAGTCAACGGGTCTGCCACATTCAGATCCGTATGTATTTTGCAAATTTCTATGTCTACAATGCTCTGCACGGAGCTACTCTAGCTAATTGCTCCCACTTTCATTATGTATCAGATCAATACTCAGAGTCATCTAGATCGGTGTCATCTTGCATCGACGTAACTCTTTATGACGAACCCTTTGTCACCTCCATAACCGAGAAATATTTCCTTAGTCCTCTAAGGATAATTTGACCAATGTCTAGTGATCTACTCCTAGATCACTATTGTACTCCCTTGCCAAACTCAGGGCAGGGTATACAATAGGTCTGGTACACAGCATGGCATACTTCATAGAACCTATGGCTGAGGCATAGGGAATGACTTTCATTCTCTTTCTATCTTCTGCCGTGGTCGGGCTTTGAGTCTTACTCAATTTCACACCTTGTAACACATGCAAGAACTCTTTCTTTGACTGTTTCATTTTGAACTACTTCAAAATCTTGCCAAGGTATGTACTCATTGAAACAACTTAACAAGCATCTTGATCTATCTCTATAGATCTCGATGCTCAATATGTAAGCAACTTCACCGAGGTCTTTCTTTGAAAAACTCCTTTCAAATACACCTTTTTGCTCTCCAGAAAATTCTACATTATTTCCGATCAACGTATACTTATCAGATATTGATGTAGTGCTCCCACTCACTTTCTTGTAAATACAGGCTTCACCGCAAGTCTGTATAAAACTATATGCTTTTATCAACTCATCAAAGCGTATATTCGAACTCCGAGATGCTTGCACCAGTCCATAGATGGATCGTTGGAGCTTGCACATTTTGTTAGCACCTTGAGGATCGACAAAACCTTCTAGTTGCATCATATACAACTCTTCTTTAAGAAATCCATTAAGGAATGTAGTTTTGACATCCATTTGCCAGATTTCATAAAATGTGGCAATTTGCTAACATGATTCGGACAGACTTAAGCATCGCTACGAGTGAGAATATCTCATCGTAGTCAACACCTTGAACTTTGTCAAAAAACTTTTTCGACAAGTCTAGCTTTGTAGATAATAACACTACTATCAGCGTCCGTCTTCCTCTTGAAGATCCATTTATTTTCTATGGCTTGCCGATCATTGGGCAAGTCAACCAAAGTCCACACTTTGTTCTCATACATGGATCCCATCTCAGATTTCATGGCCTCAAGCCATTTAGCGGAATTTGGGCTCATCATCGCTTCCTCATAGTTCGTAGGTCTGTCATGGTTAAATAAAATGACCTCCAGCACAGGATTACCGTACCACTCTGTGCGGATCTCACTCTAGTTGACCTACGAGGTTTGGTAGTAAATTGATCTGAAGTTACATGATCATCATCATTAGCTTCCTCACTAATTGGTGTAGGAGTCACAGGAACAGATTTCTGTGATGAACTACTTTCCAATAAGGGAGCAGGTACAGTTACCTCATTAAGTTCTACTTTCCTCCCACTCACTTCTTTCGAGAGAAACTCCTTCTCTAGAAAGATCCATTCTTCGCAACGAATGTCTTGCCTTCGGATTTGTGATAGAAGGTGTACCCAACTGTCTCCTTTGGGTATCCTATGAAGGCACATTTCTCCGATTTGGGTTTGAGCTTATTAGGATGAAACTTCTTCACATAAGCATCGCAACATCAGACTTTAAGAAACGACAACATTTGTTTCTTGCCAAACCACAGTTCATATGGTGTCGTCTCAACGGATTTAGATGGTGCCCTATTTAACGTGAATGTAGTTTTCTCTAATGCGTAACCCCAAAATGATAGTGGTAAATCGGTAAGAGACATCATAGATTGCACTATATCTAATAAAGTACAGTTATGACGTTCGATAACACCATTATGCTGTGGTGTTCCAGGTGGCATGAGTTTGTGAAACTATTCCACATTTTTTAAATTGAATGCCGAACTCGTAACTCAAATATTTGCCTTTGCGATCAGATCCTAGAAACTTTATTTTCTTGTTACGATGATTCTCTACTTCACTCTGAAAATCTTCAAACTTTTCAAGTGTTTCAGACTTGTGTTTCATCAAGTAGATATACCCATATCTGCACAAATCATCTGTGAAGGTCAGAAAATAACGATACCGCCGTGAGCCTCAACACTCACCGGATCGCATACATTAGTATGTATTATTTCCAATAAGTCAGTTGCTCGCTCCATTGTTCCGGAGAACAGAGTCTTTAGTCATCTTGCCCATAATGCATGGTTCGAAGCATCAAGTGATTCATAATCAAGTGATTCCAAAATCAAATCAGCATGGAGTTTCTTCATGCGCTTTACACCAATATGACCTAAACGGCAGTGCCACAAATAAGTTGCACTATCATTATTAACTTTGCATCTTTTGGCTTCAATATTATGAATATGTGTATCACTACGATCGAGATCCAACAAACCATTTTCATTGGGTGTATGACCATAGAAGGTTTTATTCATGTAAACAGAACAACAATTATTCTCTAACTTAAATGAATAACCGTATTGCAATAAACATGATCAAATCATATGCATGCTCAACGCAAACACCAAATAACACTTATTTAGGTTCAACACTAATCCCAAAAGTACAGGGAGTGTGCGATGATGGTCATATCAATCTTGGAACTACTTCCAACACACATCGTCACCTCACCCTTAACTAGTTTCTGTTCATTCTGCAACACCCGTTTCGAGTTACTGCTCTTAGCAACTGTACCAGTATCAAATGCTGAGGGGTTGCTATAAACACTAGTAAAGTACACATCAATAACATGTATATCCAATATACCTTCGTTCACTTTGCCATCCTTCTTATCCGCCAAGTATCTAGGGGCAGTTCCACTTCCAGTGACCATTTCATTTGCAGTAGAAGCACTCAGTTTCAGGCTTGAGTCTAGCTTTGGGTTTCTTCACGAGAGTGACAACTTGTTTTTCATTTTTCTTGAAGTTCCCTTTATATTATTTTGCCCTTTTTCTTGAAACTAGTGGTCTTGTAAACCATCAACACTTGATGCTCTTTCTTGATTTCTACCTTCGCCAATTTCAACATCGCGAAGAGCTCGGGAATTACTTTCGTCATCCCTTGCGTATTATAGTTCATCACGAAGTTCTAATAACTTGGTGATAGTGACTAGAGAACTTTGTCAATTACTATCTTCTCTGGAAGATTAACTCCCACTTGATTCAAGCAATTGTAGTACCTAGACAATCTGAGCACATGCTCACTGGTTGAGCCATTCTCCTCCATCTTGTAGGCAAAGTGCTTGTCAAAGGTCTCATACCTTTTGACATGGGCATGGGTCTGAAATACTAATTTCAACTATTGGAACATCTCATATGCTCCGTGGCGTTCAAAACGTCTTTGAAACCCCGATTCTAAGCCGTAAAGCATGGTGCACAAAACTATCAAGTAGTCATCATATCGAGCTTGCCAAATGTTCATAACGTCTGCATCTGCTCCTGCAATCGGTCTGTCAGCTAGCGGTGCATCAAGGACATAATTCTTCTGTGTAGCAATGAGGATAATCCTCAGATCACGGATCCAATTTGCATTATTGCTACTAACATCTTTCAACTTAGTTTTCTCTAGGAACATATCAAAAATAAAGCAGGGGAGCTAAACACGAGCTATTGATCTACAACATAGTTGTGCAAATACTATCAGGACTAAGTTCATGATAAAATAAAGTGAAGGAAATATGCCCTAGAGGCAATAATAAAGTTATTATTTATTTCCTTATTTCATGATGAATGTTTATTATTCATGCTAGAATTGTATTAACCGGAAACATAATACATGTGTGAATAGATAGACAAACATAGTGTCACTAGTATGCCTCTACTTGACTAGCTCGTTGAATCAAAGATGGTTAAGTTTCCTAGCCATAGACATGAGTTGTCATTTGATTAACGGGATCACATCATTAGGAGAATGATGTGATTGACATGACCCATTCCGTTAGCCTAGCACATGATCGTTTAGTATGTTGCTTATGCTATCTTCATGACTTATACAAAGTTCCTGCAACTATGAGATTATGCAACTCCCGTTTACCAGAGGAACACTTTGTGTGCTACCAAACGTCACAACGTAACTGGGT
>LR880970.1:12997253-13020462 GCA_904067115.1 Aegilops sharonensis | reverse complement strand
GGGTCCGCACGCTTAAGGTTTCGATGACAGTTATATTATGAGTTTATGAGTTTTGATGTACCGAAGGAGTTCGGAGTCCCGGATGAGATCGGGGACATGACGAGGAGTCTCGAAATGGTCGAGACATAAAGATCGATATATTGGACGACTATATTCGGAGTTCGGAAAGGTTCCGAATGATTCGGGTATTTTTCGGAGTACCGGAGAGTTACGGGAATTCGCCGGGGAGAAGTATTGGGCCTTATTGGGCCCTGCGGGAAAGGGAGAGGGGCTGCCTAGGGCAGGCCGCGCGCCCCCCCAAGGCCTAGTCCGAATTGGACTAGGGGAGGGGGCCGCACCCCTTCTTCTCTTCCCCTTCCTTCTCTCCTACTCCTACTAGGAAAGGAGGAGTCCTACTCCCGGTGGGAGTAGGACTCCCCCCTTGGTGCGCCTCCTCCCTTGGCCGGCCACCTCCTCCTTGCTCCTTTATATACGGGGGCATGGGGCACCCCATGACACACAAGTTGATCTACGGATCGTTCCTTAGCCGTGTGCGGTGCCCCCCTCCACCATATTCCACTTCGGTCATATCGTCGCGGAGCTTAGGCGAAGCCCTGCGCCGGAGAAGTCATATCGCCGCGGAGCTTAGGCGAAGCCCTGCGTCGGTGGAGCATCATCATCGTCACCACGCCGTCGTGCTGACGGAACTCATCCCCGACACTTTGCTGGATCGGAGTCCGGGGATCGTCATCGAGCTGAACGTGTGCAGAACTTGGAGGTGCCGTACGTTCGGTGCTTGGATCGGTCGGATCGTGAAGACGTACGACTACATCAACCGCGTTGTTATAACGCTTCCGCTTTCGGTCTACGAGGGTACGTGGACACACTCTCCCCTCTCGTTGCTATGCCATCACCATGATCTTGCGTGTGCGTAGGAATTTTTTTTGAAATTACTACGTTCCCCAACATAAAGTTCAGTTAATCATATTACTTAAGAACTCCCACTTAGATAGACATCCCTCTAGTCATCTAAATGATCATGTGATCCAAATCAACTAAACCATGTCCGATCATCACGTGAGATGGAGTATTTTTAAATGGTGAACATCACTATGTGGGTCATATCTATTATATGATTCACGCTCGACCTTTCGGTCTCGGTGTTCCGAGGCCATATCTGCATATGCTAGGCTCGTCAAGTTTAACCCGAGTATTCTGCGTGTGCAAAACTGGCTTGCACCCGTTGTATGTGAATGTAGAGCTTATCACACCCGATCATCACGTGGTGTCTCGGCACGACGAACTTTCGCAACGATGCATACTCAGGGAGACACTAGTAGAAAAACACCTATTAGTCCCTGTTCGTAAGGGCCTTTAGTCCCGGTTCATGAACTGGGACTAATGGGTCGTTACTAATACGTCCCCCCTTTAGTCCCGGTTCTAACACGAACCGAGACAGATGGTCCTCCACGTGGCCGGTGCGCCGAGCCCAGGCAGGGGGGCCTTTGGTCCCGGTTGGTGGCACCAACCGGGACCAAAAATCCATGTTTTTTTAGAAAAGTGGCTTCTTTAGGGGTTTTGGGGGTTATTTTTAGGTTGTTATTAGCTAGCTAATAGAGAGAAGTGTCCTCTCTTATATCTTCGTCCTTGGTTTATCAACGCTGCTGCTACGTTCATTTCACCCGCTGATATAACATGCTCATGCATATGCTCGCATCATACATCATCATATATAATAACAAGTCCTACTAATCATGCATCATCATAGAACTTCTACTCGTTATTAATAATAAGTCATACGATCATCATCCTCATAGTCATCGAACCCAACCCTACATAATTGTTCTTAGCACATGATCATCAGTATCAGGTAGGACCTAAACACCCTTAAGGTAAAATAGCATAAAACAATATAGACCCTGACTCTCCATTATGAAGAATGGAGATCATCCTGTCTCCAATTCTTTGCCATAGTGATCATGCGGAGACCCCGCAGAGCAGCAGTAGGGGTGTTATCTCCACGGAGAGCCTTGAAGCTGGGTAAGATCCGTCAGCGTGCATGTCTTCGCCTCATCCCGTTTCCAGGCACCGGCGAGGTTATACTCGCCCCCACCATGATAAGCCATCCCTTGGCATATGTCGCACCCAACCCCCGACAACCATTCATCAACCTTGGGTGGAACTTGTACTTGTACTTGCGCTTGTTCTCACCCGCTATCTGTGCATCCGTTTCCATCGAGTACTTTAGAAAGTACGCATTCATCTTGTCAAATGTGTATTGAATTATTGCCGTCACGGGTAATCCACGTGCACCTTTGAGCACCTTATTGAAGCATTCGGCCATATTGCTTGTCATTTGACCGTATCTCCGGCCATCTTCATCAAAAGCACGTGCCCACTTGTTCCGGTATTGAATGTGCCTGTTGAGAAAGTCTTGACCCCTGGGATCAAGTTTTTTGTGTGCGAGCAATTTGTTGTACAAAGTGGCGAACCGCTTGTCGGAGAAAGCGAGACAACAATCTTGAAGATCATCGGCCAACTCCTTAAGGCCACATGCCCTATAGAAGTTCGAACAGAAGTGCCTCATGCACCATTGATGGTGCAATGGAGCATGCCCAGGAATGTCAATCTCCACCGCGTTAAGAATTCCTTGATGCCGATCCGATATGACGTAAATTTCCCTCTGAGCAGGTAACACCTTCGTCCTCAAAAGACACAAAACCACTCCCAGATGTCATTGTTCTCCACCTCAACCAAAGCAAATGGCAATCGCAACCCCCGGTTATTGGCATCACTTGCTATCGCAACCAACAAGGTGCCCTTGTATTGTCCGGTCAAGAACATTCCATCAATAGCGATGACCGGCCTACGGTGTTCGAAAGCCCTCATGCATTGCTCGAACGCCCAAAATGCACGGACAAATACTCGGACATTCCTTCCTTCATGAACCATTGTTTTTTCCCCATGAGGCTCGACCACATGAACCATGCGCGGGTTTGTCGTCGCCATGGCTAACAACAACCTAGGGATTCGGTTGTATGCTTCCTCCCAAGTACCATACAACATCTTAAATGCGGCTTGCTTCGCCTTCCATGCCTTGCCGTACTTCACCTTGTAATGAAAGATGGCTTTCACAAGGTCAATGACATGTTGGATGCTCATTGTTGGAAGTGTGGATATTGAGTTGGAGAGCCTGTAAGCGATGAACTCGGACGTGAGTTGTCTGTGGTCTTGGGACACAACCTTGCCATCCATCCTTTTGCCTCGGCACATGTGAGTTGGCACACAACTCACTACGTGCCAAGTGGGACCTCCTTTCCATGGTCTTGCGCACAATCCACGGACATATTTCATCTTCACATGCACATGCAACCGTGTAGTGCACATTGACGTCCGGGTTCACCACCTTGTGTGGACGATAATGCGTAACCGAGTAGTTGTCGAGCCACATCTTCAATTCCAAGAAGGTTTCGAACTTAGACCCTTTAGCAATCCGGTTCTTGTCGTCTTCCAAATCAGGTGAGAGCTTGGCCTAACCCCAAGAGATATACCTTGGCCACCATCTACCACGGCTTCATCCGCGAGACTAACATCCTTGAACAATGTAGTCCGATGATCCGGACCGAATACCTTCTCGAAAGCTTCGGCCTCCTTCACCGTGAACCCCTCCTCATCAACTTGTTCATCGCGACCTTCATCATCCGAATCCGATGCATAGCCATGGGAATAAGGGATGGAATGGTCCATTGTCTCTTGCAAATGATATTTGTCCAGATCACCCACATTGTTGTCATTGAGATCAACTTATATTGTCATCGTCCGCATACTCATCATTCTCCTCTTGCAAAGCTTCATCTTGGTTGTTTGTAAACGGGCTCAATGTTGGCCTCACTTCTTGGGTCAAAAGAGGTTCAACAATTTCATCTCGCTTCAAGGGTGGGGGGCTACTAGCAACCAAAGGGGAGGGGTTCCGGTGCAAGTCCAAATGCAAACTTGAATCAACCTTCTTCGTTGTAAATAACTCAAGAGCCTTGTGTAGTGATTCGGCCATCGTCTCCTTGTATGCAACCCAACGTTGCTCCGAGTTGACACGCATTGTCTTCCAACGGATGTGCATTCCAAAACCGACATTATGCCTTCCCTTCAACTCAACGATATCACTAGGGTCCATCCAATTCAAATCTTTCCTCACTTGTTGCAAGAGCTCCGCATAGCTAGGACTACTATCAAACACCATGTCAAGCTCATCCGGGTCCGGTTCAATATTGCCTTTCAAGAAGGCGTCTTTGTCCCCATGATGAACAAACACACATGTTCTTCCCATCCCTATAAGCATTCAAACAACACAACGTAACATTGCTTCCATGAGTACTAATCCAAGGTTTAACACGGAATACAAACCCTAAAATATATATGAAACAACAACCCTAACCCTAACCCTAGCACCAACATAAGAACACCCATAAGAATAACCCTATAACATACTAACAAGCCTAATCATAGCAAATTAGCAAACAAACATCTCACATCTCCATGCAAATCTCTAGATCCATACAAAACTAGGGTTTCCCCAAACTAGCAACAAATGAGCAATTTCATAACATTACTTGGATCAAAACAAGGGGATCGGAGAAGATTACCTTGAGGGAGGGTTTGACTTCGAAATCCATGGACAAATTCTTCAAATTTGCAAGATTTGGGAGAGGATTTGAGAGGGGGAGAGGGGGCAAAGCTCGGGTGGGATGCTATGGGGGTTGGGGTGTGTGGGGTGGGGGAGTGGGGGAGGGGGGCCAGCCAACTAGTAACGGACAGTGCAGCGCCCGAGGGCTAGGCGCTGCACATTACATGTGGGGCGCCTAGCTCGGAGGCGCTGCACTGCTGGGTGCGGGCCCAGGGGCTGCCACAGTGAACAGAGATGCAACGCCCCAAAGCTAGGCGCTGCACCGTAGGGTGTGGCGCCTGCGTGTCGGGCGCCACACAAAAAGATCAGCCGCGTGAAATAGTTTCACTGACAGTTTATTATGTGATTTGATTTCGTCCTGAGATCAAAATTGTCAAAGTTGCCTTCGCTCGAGACAGATGAGAGTCGATCTGGAGAGAGAAGAGTTACGCTTCGCTCAGGATTTGTTCCGCGTGGATTTAGAGACGTTTGGGGCCGGGAAAGGCCACACGGGGCTTAAACGAACGCAGAAAGGTGGATGGGGCAGGTTTGTTCCCCAGCGTGTGAGGGTAATCCGCGTGGATCACCGTGGATTAGCCTCAANTGCAAGATTTGGGAGAGGATTTGAGAGGGGGAGAGGGGGCAAAGCTCGGGTGGGATGCTATGGGGGTTGGGGTGTGTGGGGTGGGGGAGTGGGGGAGGGGGGCCAGCCAACTAGTAACGGACAGTGCAGCGCCCGAGGGCTAGGCGCTGCACATTACATGTGGGGCGCCTAGCTCGGAGGCGCTGCACTGCTGGGTGCGGGCCCAGGGGCTGCCACAGTGAACAGAGATGCAACGCCCCAAAGCTAGGCGCTGCACCGTAGGGTGTGGCGCCTGCGTGTCGGGCGCCACACAAAAAGATCAGCCGCGTGAAATAGTTTCACTGACAGTTTATTATGTGATTTGATTTCGTCCTGAGATCAAAATTGTCAAAGTTGCCTTCGCTCGAGACAGATGAGAGTCGATCTGGAGAGAGAAGAGTTACGCTTCGCTCAGGATTTGTTCCGCGTGGATTTAGAGACGTTTGGGGCCGGGAAAGGCCACACGGGGCTTAAACGAACGCAGAAAGGTGGATGGGGCAGGTTTGTTCCCCAGCGTGTGAGGGTAATCCGCGTGGATCACCGTGGATTAGCCTCAAAACCACGTGGGGTGGGCGTAACAAAACGAGGCCTAAATTGGGTTGAGATCCTCTACAGTACTATCCTAACCCTTGTGCGAAACAGCGTACATTTAGAGTACAACAGTTTTGGCAACTTTTTCTGGCGGTGTAGTTGTCAAGCACAAATCGTATGCTGCTCCCCCCGTTGTCGGATTGTCCGTGAATGCATGACACCAACAAGCCTAGCTAACCTGTAAATCATGACACCAACAGCAAGCCAGAGTTGTGGGAAGAAAACAAAACTCAGGACAACGGGAAACCGTGCACATTGAAACTAGCATGGGACACGTCCTGTACGGGGTCTATAATCCGAATCTTGCTTTAAAGTAAGCGGGATCAACGAGAAAAACACGCTATTCCTTGCAAATGGGGAGCCTCAAACCAGTGGCGATTTTACACCGCGGCCGCTGTAAAAGGCAGGCCCTTGCCATGGTTTTCAGTACGTAGCTCATAGTAAAAGGACAAAGACCAACAGATGCTACTACACAGGCGTGTTGAATACGCATTAAAACATGCATTTTTGCAATGACTGCTGAACCGGCCGGCACCAGAAAGATGGCTGGTCAATGGAGCGGCTCCCTGCCTTGGCAAATCAATGGCCATGTCATGACAATCCGGATTGCATTTTAGGCAAGTTTTCATGCGGGCAGTTCAAGGTGCAAGCTTTTGGTCAGGGGGGAAGTTACCCAACAGAGCCATTGAGCAGACCATTATGTTCTGACGACTGTACCATGGCTGGGAAAGGCTGGCGCGTCAGTCCGGTTTTCACGCTACAAACATACACGGAACCAATCTATTGCGTGAGCTTCTAGCCAAAGTCGCCCACAACATAGAAAAGTAGATGAACAAGTGCATGAATGCAACACATCAGCGTTAGCTCGAATAAGGTTAGCTCAATGACGGTCTAGCTAACTCATGCATGGAGGTTCTCAATGGCATTGCTGCATTTCGCCGTAAGCTATAACAATTTGTTGCTACACATATACTCCCTCCGTAAACTAATATAAAAGCGTTTAGAATAGTCTATTAAAATAGTGATCTAAACGCTTTTATATTAGTTTATAGAGGGAGTATTATATAATTAATTTAACCTAGTACGTACCTAAGACCGTCATATTGCTGTAACCTAGTACTTAATCAGGAGTATACGATTAAGTTGCATGCAGCCAGCAACTAGAGTGGTACTTTCTCTGCTTTCAATCCATGTGGCAGAAAAGTTTATTCCAGTGAGCAAAAAATATATATGCATATTTAATTCTACTGCTCATGCACAACACCATAGGATAATAAGAATATCAAAGAAAATGATGTGCCTTATCCAGCTCAGTACCCTTTAGGGACTGAGAAGTAGGCTTGATTTTCATGGACTAGTTCTTTAGATAGTTGGGTTCCAATCGTTACCATCCGTCCCATAATATAAGACGTTCTTTTATACTAGTGTAGTATTAAAAAACATCTTACATTATAAGACGGAAGGAGTAGCATATTGGACATTTCACCAGCGTTAATTTCCTTTTAGTTCCATTAAGGATGGGTGGCAGTTGAGTGCACTACACACTCCACAGGCCCGCTTTTGAACTGTTGAGAGGGAGACAAGTAAAAAAATCAGGGGGCGGGGACATGGGTTCGGACAGACGGATTTAAGGAGGCAGCCATAGTTCAAGCGAGGGGAAGGAATGAATGAACAGCACAGTGGCATGCCATTGTGCAGTTTCTTTGGAGGACGCCAGGGTCGCATGCATGCATCCCCAGCTAGCTCTACGGTGCTCAACTCTGGCCAACAGCTCTAAAGTACATTTACTACGCGGCCAATAGCTGGCGTCCTGTCCATGTCGCGCACGCCGCCGCAGCATGGATGGGATCATGGGATCTCTACAAGGAAAGCACGCATGGGCACAAGTGGGGTAGGGTAGAATAAATTGCTTCAAAACTTGGTCTCGTGCGCTCGTCTCAATTTCCCCACGCTGATGCTCGCTCGTCGCTCGACTACTTCTGTGTTGTATCTCGAATCCGAATTGAATTATCGATCAAGAAGGGGAATCAGCTAGTGAGTAAAAACATTGTATGGAATCAGCCAGTCTACATTGTGACAGTAAAGCAAACCAGTGGCGAATCTTGAAAGAAAATGAAGGGAGGGCTCAAAGTTAATTGTGTGTAGAAAAAGTCAAAAACTCAATTCTTTAGTCCAAATAAGATAAAAAAATTGATATGAATACTAGTAATTTTTCTTTTCCAATTTTTGGATGGGGGGCTCGAGCCTGTCGAAGCCCCCCTGCTAGATTCACCACTGAGGCAAACTCCAACGCGATCGATTCATTTCGTCTGCCCATGTCCGTTTAGGTCCACGCGGCCAAAAACTACAGCCAAACGCGTCGATCCAAATACAAATTTTGTTCGCCCTGTGTCTGCCTGGACACATTTCTACCCTAAATTGAGGCCCGATTTGCATCGAGACGGACGCGGCGCGCGTCCGCTCGGTCTCCGCCTCATACCCGCGCATCGGCCGCCCAAACCAACCACCCACCGGTCCTATTAAATTCTCGGGCTCGCATGTCAGCCACATAAAACCAGTCCACGCGTGTCCTTTTTAATGCCACACGTGCGGTGGGGGCGCACCCAGTCCACTTCCTCCCCGGTCCTCTTCTTACTCTTGCTCCCATCCGCCGACAATCCAGCCCTAGCTGCCACCACCATGGGGTTCTGGAAGCACAACAAGCATGACAACGAGGCTGACAGCTTGTCAGGGCGACGCCTCCCAGCCAACTTCACCATAGGGCCATCAGGTGCAGAGCCACGGCCTTCCGACCGCCTCTACGTGCCGGTGCACGTTGCAAGTACTTCTGGCAGCATCGCGTGTCGGTGTCGTGGCCCGACGTCAACCTGTCGCATAGGTGGCACCTCAACCCAGATAGGGACAACGATGCCGCTGTCAGAACGCGCGCGGCTGGCGGAGATCCATCGCCGCCATGCTCAACTCTAGACCGAACGCTGCAGTGACCCAGCGTAAGCGGTGGATTCCCCGAACTTGAACACGTGGTTTGGCATCGAGCACGAGGAGCACCACCGGTTGCCTTCTATCTTGCGTCCCGTGCACCCGCTCCGCGACCACCATTGGCGTTGGTGAAGGAGGAGGGCCAAGAGGAGGAGGAGGAGGCCTACATTGCGAGGCGGCGAAAAAGCGGGCCATCGAGGAGTTCGAGCGCGAGGAGCTTGCAAGGTGGCCTTGCCTTGCACAGGTTTTGGTCTGTTCGGACGCCGAGATGTAGATCAACGCGCCCCATCGCCACCAGCCCCGCCCACACCCGAGCCTGTGGAGGAGTCGTGGCCGCTGCTTGTGCTGTCGTGGAGGAGTAGTGGTCGTTGTTTGGGCAGTCGTGGTCGTGGACGAGCATGGTGCCGATGTGCACCTCGTGTATGCCCGTGTGGGTGGGTGCAACCGACAATGAGGCCGAGCGGCAGGCGACGGAGCGCGAGATGGAGGCCCAGCGGCAGGCGACGGTGCTGGCAGCCTTCCTGTAGCCGTTTCCATGGATGCAGGCGCCGACGTACGTCAACCTGACTAAGGAGGAGAAGGATGACACCACCGATGCCTAGATATGGCTGTTTTAGTTTAGTGTTTTGTTTTAATATACTTTTAGTTTTATTTAATTTAAGTTGCACTTTCGTCGGTTGTTTATTAATATTTTTTAATTCCAAAATGTGCTCGAAGTGTGAAATACGATGGGCCCGCGTTGGGCGCACCTACGGAACGACGGACAAGACCAGACTTCAACGTTCGTCTGGCCTATCCAACAGACAAAAAACAAATTAAATCTGTGTCCCTTTACATCTCTACATGGGAGTTGGCGTATAGCTAGTCGTCGTAGCCCGTGCCCGAGAAAAAGGTACCCACACTGTTCGATGCATGGGCATGGCACAGGGTGAGGGCAAGCTGCCCAGAGGCTACGAGGGTCTATATAGGAATAAAAAAGATGTAAACAGTTGTCTATGATCTTCATACTGTTCAATACGTCATGTGCCGAGCATGTCCATGTTGAAACTAAACACAGCAACGTGTTATGTTAAATCACGTGTGGTGTCCTATGAGTTAATCACCGACTAGGTTTTGTACTACTCCTTCCGATCCCATATTAACTGACACAGGTTTAATATAACTTTGTATTAAAGATTATGTTGAAGTTACATAAATTAACATGGATCAAATGGATTAGCTAACTTATAGGTAATATTTGTACTCAAGTATCCTTGTAATAAACAACGTGTGAGGAAAAAAGCAATAAAAAATTTAACAGGAGCGACACGCTCTCATGGCTATCAATCACTGAGTTCTCACGTGTGTGTTTCTTGCTACACGGCGATACGATCAAGCATCTAGCTAGAAGCTAGCTACGTAAGCCATAGAATCGATCCACCTCCTTGCCTTGATTTGAAATATTTTAGAAAAAAAATGATTTAAACTTTTTGAAATGTCTAAGCCTGGTGCATGGATTTCCTCGGTGTGAGTTTCTTTTACCGTGTTCATTGCACGGGATGTCCACATCACCTACAAACACACAAAGAAAGCAAAACTAATAAAAATAACAAAAAATATCATTATGCAATGCTTGTAGTCAAAAGAGTAAATACTGGTATGCACATGTCATTGACTCAATGGGACATGATAAACAAAGATTATAGGCAACAACTGAGCTCTAAAAATGTGGAAAATAAGGAGCCACCATCCGTCTCCTCCTCTTCCGGCCCCTCCCCTTTTGATCTATGGCGAGCGACGGCGGCAACATCGTGTCCGGTGGTGGATCCGACGGCCATGACTACTGGGAGTTGCTGCTGTGCGACGCGGAGTCGGACGAAGTGAAGGAGATCGCCCTATGCATCGCGCGACGTTGGTCGCGGCTGGACCAGGGCGGAGCGGAAGCTCTTCTTCCGCGCCGTCCCACATCGCTGACGACGCAGTGCTGGCGGCGTTGCCGACGACGCAGTGCTGGCGACGTCGCCGACACCTCCTATCCTCCGCGCTGCTCCGGCCGGTGCGTGCCCCTCTTCGCCGGCTCTACCAACTCCAGAGGATGTCCCTGGCCATCATTTGGCCCTCGTGCCAGCGCCGGCGCTGCCGCACACGAGGACGCAGGATTCTGAGACATGGGCGGTACGCCGCAAGGTCCAACAGGCAAGGGAGAGGGCAACGGTGGGGGAGGCGCTGTCTGGGCACCGGGCAAGGAGTAGGAACACACGGACAGACGATGACCGACAACATCTCATCCGACGACTCGGACCTCATCGACGGCTCTAGCTCCGACGGCAACATCCCTCCAGCCGCCGATGCCTACATGGAGGGGTGTAGCCACACGGGTGACCGCAAGGGGAAGGAGGCGGCGAGGAAATGGTGATTTCCCCCTGCCCTTCTCCGTCTGTCCATCTTATATAGTTATTTTTTTATGTTTAGTTAGTACTATCCGGCGATGATCGAACACTTGTTCTTTTGGTTGCCCGATGACTCCTAGTATGTGAATTATGTTAGAATTACGTCCGTTTGTTGCTAATTTGTTAATCTACGTAGTTTCATGTTTTACGTTGCATGGATCCAGATTAGCCACTCGCGGATGTAGATGCTTTAAAGAGAAATTATTAGACCATGCATGAGTAGCAAACAGTACGGTGGGAGGTACTACTGTAGTAAATAGGCGTAGTTCTGCAGCCGGGTTGCACGAAGCGCGGTGTGCCTTCAAGAAAAAATTGAGGTCACCCTGACAATAGCAAAGGAGTAATGCCGTGGTAGGTACTGTAGTAAATAGGCAAAGCTACACGCCTCTCCTCCCTTCTTTACTAGCACCCTGTTCTCCATCAGCTACATCCAAAACCAAAGGCACACACACCGCGAGCTGCCGGTTAGCTGCTACAGCCAACACCAGAGGCACAAGCGCGAGCTGGAGGTTTGTTTGCTCGGTAAGTTCTGGAACAGTTGATGGATCTACTCCAGTTGGTATGCTTTTTGTTGTTGTTGCTGGCTTGTTGCTGTTGTGATCTACTGGATCTGGCTAGTAGCATTTTCTTTTTGCATTGTTGTTTTGTAAGCTGGTGGATCTAGCACCAAGAAGCAGTGTGAAAGTCAGAAAGCCTCGTCCCAATCCCCGTCCCAAACACCCTAGAACCATGCAGCAGGAGAAATTTCTTGACCCCAAAGCCACCACCGCGTGCGATTTCTCCGTCGTCGTCCCCACCCGCACCGGTCCCATGGCGCCCCCACCGACACCGACCCGTTCTATCCCCTTCCCACGCCTCGCGGCCCGTCGTAACTGCCTCCTCCATGAGGATGATGCTGCACCACCGCTGCCCGTCTATCATATCCCACTTTGGGACGTGGTTCTCCGGCCCGGCGGCGGCGGGATCCTTCTTCGTGCCCGCTTTCCGGCTCTCACTCTCCGCTACCCACTCGCTTTCGTCAGTTCCTGCTCCGCCGGCTGTGTGGAAATGTCGGCAATGGCGGAACACTGTCCGACTCCGATCCTGAACTCGGGCGGTGGGACAGGGAAGAGCGCGCCCCAGAGGAGGCGCCGGGTCGAACATCCCTTGGCTTTGGCACGCGAGCTACGAGGAAGGAAGAGGGGCCAATGCGAAGACCTTCGCGGACGCGGAGCTACATGCAGAGATTGCAGCCGAGGAGGGCTACGGAGAGGAAGGAGGTGAACGGCGCCATCGAACCCTTCCTGACGTCAGCACGCTCCGCCTATACGGAGCAGAAGAGGGAGATTGAAAAAATGGCCCTGGCCGAGGTATATGCGGAGATTGCCGCCGAAGAGCAGGTCGTCGTGATTTCTAACAGTGACTAAGAAGAAGTTTATCTCCAGTCTAGGTTTAGTTATGTATGGTCCTGGTCTAATTTATCTACAATGGCGTGATGTTTACGTTTCGTTAGGCATGTTTGTGTGAACAAGTTGTCGGATTATGTAATGTACTGTGATGTTCCTGTTCCAAATTTAGCACAAAAATATATTTTTGCGAACTAAGTTTTGGGGATGGATTATGTAGCAAATTAGTAAGTTTTAGGGACGAGTTTTTGGCACCCAACTTTTTGGATGGATTAGAGTTGCTCTAATATAGTGCTACCTTTTTTTTTGCAAGACTAATATAGTACTACCATCCATTTTGGATGGAATATAGTGCTACCATCCATTGAGAATCATGTGTCTACATCTCCATGAACGGTTCTAAGAAGAATCCTCATGCACTAGTATGAAGAACTATTTAAAAATCAATGCAGCCCTCAGTTATAGGACTCGCAACATGCACGTACATGTAACTAGATTTGTGTTGCAGCAGGACATGCTAACATAAGCAGGCTTGATTTTGCACGTATTAAATGTATCACTTCTTGTTGTTACAGCATGGATCTACGACGTCAGCAACTAGCAGCAATTGATCCTGTTCCTGCTCCAACGGACGCTGAACTCGACGAGCGCGCAACACTAATAAAGATCAAACCCACATGTTGTGATGGCTGGATTTGTCTGGCCTGCAGACGTCTAAACGCACCCAAAGACAATCTTCTTTGTAAGATTCCTACTTTCAAGTGTGCTACTCGCAAGTGCAAGGGCCAGGTTACATTTCGTTCCTTACCATGCATTTACATCTAGTAATCTAGTAGTGGAAGTTGTTTCACAGTGGACATCTATTTTTCCTTTTTGCAGTGCCCAGGGACTGCCGGAATGAACATTAATGACTGTATAATAAATGGAGAGAGAACCGAATTTGCGATTAGAAATCAAGGCCCGCACCGTAAGTCTAAAATCTTACTACAGTAGTACTATACATGACAGCTCTTTTCTACATTCCCAGGAGTATCTATTCCCACCCTTCTTAACGGGTCGTTGTTGGTTAATGGGTCACCACATTAATTCAATCACAAGGCTGAATAATATTTAAGTATTTATTTCTA
This sequence comes from Aegilops sharonensis, assembly GCA_904067115.1. NCBI lineage: Eukaryota > Viridiplantae > Streptophyta > Magnoliopsida > Poales > Poaceae > Aegilops > Aegilops sharonensis. Next base: position 13,006,690 of record LR880970.1, on the reverse strand, counting down.
CAAATACATGAATAATGCATGCACGCAACAATCTCCAATAGTTAATATTCTAGGGGGACGGCGGTGCATGTATAATATTGATTGATTGGTTGTCGACGTGTATAGTATTTTATTTAATTCTGTTAAACACAAAGATAAAATTTAGCACAACTACACCAGCACTGTTAGGAGTACCTGGGGCAGATGCACAACTAAGCATGAATATAATGAATTGGATAAGATTAGTCGACAACCCGTGCAGTTGAACAGGATACTCTGTTAATATCGTTTATTTATTATTTTATCAAATAGATTTTCCCTGCTCAAAGGGTCAATGTCGGAGTCACTATAATTTGTTCTGTTGAACTAATTTTGTAAGTTGCCATGGTAAAATAGTTGTCAAAACTAGTTGCCATATATGTTTGGAAAAAACGGACAGAGATCTAGTAATTTGTGATAACGATTGGATAAATTTTCCCTGGTCTATTTTATACCAGAGGTTAATTTTCCTATATTTTATTGAAATGGCTATAGAGAGTAGGTAACTAAAAACTTTTTATGTGATTACAATTACTTTGACTTATAAGTTAGACATAAACAGACAGAATTTTGTACATATGAGAGCATGATCCTCAACTTTAAAAGATGTTACTGAACATACTCCCTCCATTCCACAAGCCTATAGATTTTTTTTCTAGAAGTAAACTTATTAAACTTTCACCAAGTTTATAGAGAAAAACATGTCCATTAAGAATACCAAATGCTTGTGCATGTCATCAGATACACTACCAGAAATATTTCTAATCTAACTCATCCGAGAATCATGATTCACTACCAAAAAAATATTATTTCACATTATTATCTCTTAGATATGCAACTAAGATAGATATTTGATCATGAGTGATAAGAGAAACTAATTGGTACATGGCATAGAGGTATATACACGAGCTCTTGTTTTACTGTTTATCTTAAACTTTTGACGTGTCAAGTTGTCCTAAAAAATGTGCCAACGCTAACCGTACATGCATCTTTGCATCATGTATATGTTCCTAGTTCATTATCCTCTAGTCACCTCCTCAACTTGAACGTCAACATGTCGTCCAGTGAATGTTCTAAATGAACAATGGAATCAGTTTTACGCATTTGCGCATGGAATTTGTCAGACGACCGATTCTCAACTCACTTCTCGTATTCTCTTTAACCACTACTATTGTTTGGCCGACTTCAATGAAACAAACCAATACATATCTTTAGCTTTCCATATACATGATCTAGTTGTGCATATGGGTTTTCCTCAAAAGAAAAATTTGTGCCTGTGGGTGCTTGTTTTTTTTAATACCAATCTGACATTTATGACAAAGGCTATATATAATTATTATATAGACAGATGAGGGAACAGTTGATGGAATACATGATATATGAACTTTGGTCCTTTGCTTATACACTTGAATCAGGGCCACAATTTCTAGTGGTGTCCGTTTCAAATAGACCTCCAGATCTTAAAATAGGTTTTGGCCATGCTTTATATACGAAGCAACAAGCGGATACAGTACATGGCTAAACCATACAAGGTGATGAGATAGCCCTCATACAATGCCAATCACATGATAACTATATCACACAGGACACACGCAACTATGGTACCTAAAGAGAGCACATGAGAAGCTGAGTACAACCCCACACAAACGCGCTAAAATGTCTAAGCTCCACGACAACACAAAGCATCGCCACTTTCGAGTCCAGCATGGACAAGGGTTTTCATCCGGAACCCTGACACAAAGAGGAGCACCACGACGTTGTCTCCATGAAGAGACCGGCACGCGTGAGCATCACAATCGCCGGTGACAAAGCGCGAAGCTTTCACTTAGCAGCTCCACCAGGTGACCACTAGGCCTCCAGGACAGGCCCGACGAGTTCAGATGCCCATATCCGGAATGGGTAGTTGCCACTTCCAATGACAGAGAGCGTGCTAGAGCCACCTACTTCTACCACTCTTGCCACCCACATGACCCAGAGGGAAAGCCACCATCGTTGTCATGGAACCCGCAGGAGAGCTAACCATGCGGACTGCCATCCGGAGCTGCCACTCCTACATCCATGTCCGAGACACCGCCCACCGCCCACATCATGAAGCACTCACCACAGTACGAAGAGTAGAAGGTGGCTCCTTTCACTCCTAGCCAGGCATCAGCCACGGAGTTTGGGTCGGCGCCTCCACGGTAGGAGGTGCCCACCTATCCCTTGACAGAGGAGCGGTGTCCCGACCACCACCATCGACCATCATACCCACAAGGAGAGGGACCTCATCGCTTGTGGGCACCACCTGAACCGAGCCCACAATTGCTTTCCCGGAGCCGGAGTTCTGATCCGCCCCAAGTTGATCAGCCCGAGCACGCGCCCCACATCCTGGCCATCTCTGTCGCACTATTGGCCCAGACCCCGAAGAAGGGAGGAGAAATCACCACCCGCTCCCCGCCTCCTAATGCCAACCGCCGCCGCCCGAGCCGCACCGCTTCACCGATGAGCGCATCCACCTCGCCCGCCACACCTCGTGCCCCGAGCTCCAGAACTGGCCAGAAACAGGCCGCACGCAGCCACCCTCCCACACTGTCATCAGCCACTACCGCCCATAGCCTGCGCCACCCCTCTTGAAAATTAAGGCACATGCAGATTTCCAAAATACTGCATTCTTTGGAAATTTAATACATGGTATAGGATATCGAGAAATAGTTAAGGGTTACGAAGATTGATTGGGAACTTAGGAATGCTCTCTAGCTATGCTATCAATGTGTGAGTCAGGATTCAATGGAAACTACTTTCTCCTTAGTTTCTCTTTTGTAATTATTGTTGGATCATGTAGTCCACACTTCACCGTAGAGCTCTGCTAGTTTAAGAAAACCAAAATATGTAATACCAAAAAACAAATTTCACATATGAAACAATAAGATCTTTTTTCTTGCATTATTACTCTCTCTCTCTCCCTCCCCTTTTTTGTTGCTCCGAATGAAACGATTGCATCATCCATGGTATATGAAGTTATGAACTACAGAAAATTATTGGCACGTGCAATTTTAAAAGCACCTTGACGTACCCTCAAGGGCTTGATTGTTTAATTATTTGCGGGACTGCACTGAGGTTCGTGTATTCACCACTCCAGCCCACTCTAGAGCTCTTCGAGGTACTCCCTCCGTCCCAAAATAAGTGTCTTAATCTTAGTACAACTTTATACTAAAGTTAGTATAATGTTAAGACATTTATTTTGGGATGGAGGGAGTATTAACTAACCATGGACTGTAACAACGTAAGTTAAAGACCACAGCTGAACCAAACGTGTACACTCTTGAAAGGGCCAGCACGCTTCTATCTAGAGCCACATGATCTAGCCGCAGCCCGCAGGGGAGGGTGGATTGTACTTGTAGAGTCACGGTAGGATCAAGGAGAGAGCCGTGAGCTAGCATTGATTTAGATTGAATGGCTGACAATTTCTCGGTGAGGTGTCTAGCTTAGATTTCCTCCCCCGTTGTCTTGCTATTACGAGTGGTAACACTGCAGAATGTGTGTAGCTAGTTCCTCAAACTTTGTTGTTGAATTTTTTTGCAGCGACCTGCGCAGCAAATGCATTAGTGGCCGGCATGGATGCTTCAATAAGAATCGAGGGGGCGCTTCGGAAGGTTACCATATCTCTGCCACTGAATATTGTTGACCTATTCGAAAAGTATTATCCAATCTTTCCGGATGGTGTGGGGTATGAATTAGAAGAAGACGACAGGAAGAGCAGAACTCCTAACTTGTTGAGGATTGCCCAGTTGTGGGGAGTTAAGTATGTGTGTCAGTTGGGATGCGTCCCAACAGGAAGAGTGCTGAAGTTGAAGTCGTGGTTCCAGCTGATCACTAGTAGGACTGAAGTCGACACGCTAGTACGTCTGATAGCGAGCGGGTTCCCCTTAATAGTTGGCATGAGAACTGGTCGCTGTTTCAAGATGACAGCAAATAAAGAGTTGTACAGGGGGCCACCCAAGACGAAAAATCACGCCGTTTTGCTGATTGGAGTAGAAGTAAATCAGAAATTTCTGCCAGATGAAACAACCGGCCAGACTATGAAGGTTCACAAGGTTCTGTTTAGGGCCAGAGATTCACATGGGGATGACGCTCACAAGTGTGCTGAACTGACAGGGTATGGTGGTGATGTGTACCTGTTGCCAGAGGATCTGGGCACCCATATCTTCGGGTTTCACTTGGAGATCCCAAGCTATCTTAAGTCGCTGCCTTATCGTAGTGTCATGAACTAACTAGTCTGGAGACATGTGTTTGCTTGCTGGAAAAATGCCTCTAGTTGTGTTTGCTGGACGAGATATATGGTGATCCTCGATGGCATTACAATGTGTACTATTCATGGCTCCTAAATTAATATTTTATTGTGGACTTTGTTAACCATATTTGCAAGCGACCTGACAATTTAATATTAGATTGGAGATGTCCTTTTCTAGAAGGGTTCAAGGGATTTTTGTCTTCCGACAGATATTTGCTCTTTTATAGTTGTCTGCTATGTATTTATGCATATTAGTCTCCTTTATCCTTTCCTGATTTCTGAACCCTTTTTTGACAAAATATTTTAGTTTGATAGCTTCTTATTAGCTCCACGTGCATTCAGAAATTAACCTTTACTCAGCCGCAAAAGAAAAAGAAAGAAATTAACCTCTACTAGTTAGGTACACACATGTTCTCCAATCTAACCATATGATATTTGCATTTGAGGTCATCTCCTTCTCAGGATAACATGGACCGAACTTTATCAAATTCAACTGGACACCGTCCACATGCAAAAAATACCCATGGTTTAGGAAGGAACAACCAAAAGGCACCAATTGGTGAGAACAACCCTCACCTCATAGGACATAAGAGCATCTACAGCCGGAATTGGCAAATCCGTCCTCTTATACGTCCGCAGATGCGTCCAATGTCCGCGAATGCATCCGGACCGCTCCTCATATTTTGTGCCCTGCAGGCACATACAGCAAATTTGGACTCTCAAATACATGCAGATCCATGCACGTCCATCGTACACGCCAATGTCCCATGTTAATAACAAATGTTGGTAACGAAAATACATGTTCTTACATCAAAATTATTTGAAGTGCACAGCTCAAATTTTAGCTCTTTGGTTTTCATTGTGGTTCCACTTATGCTCCACAAGATCACTGAGTAGCTGCGGCGTGCACCTGATGATCTCAGAGGTTCTGATGCATCTGCAGAAAGTTCATAAGCAGATTTGCATCTTGATCTTCTGGGACTTGAACTTGTTCTCCAGAGGTTCTGATGCATCTGCAGAAAGTTCATAAGCAGATTTGCATCTTGATCTTCTAGGACTTGAACTTGTTCTCCAGACACTTCAAAATTATTGGTTTGGGCTACACCATAACCCCTATCCTCGACAATCATATTGTGCAACATAACACAACATGTCATCAGCTGCCACAAAGTTTCTGATTCCCACATCATTTCCCCAACGAACTTGAAGCACTCTGAATATCCTCTCCGCATCCTTCCTAGTTGTTTTATGCATTGTTGCCTTGTGGCTTTGTTAGCGTAGGGTTTAGAAAAAGATGGTAACAGATACCATGTAGTTAGACAATATTTGGATCAATGAATTGTATTGATCATATGCCGTAGCATATATAGAGTACATAAGCAAGGAGATCTCAACCGTATCCGCTATACATGGAAAGAATCTGGAGATATATGTAGACTAGGAAACAATAAAAGGAAATCCTAGCTGCCTAATGTACTGCAATAATAACCATACTCAACAACATACATAGCATTGCGCGTGTATGCTTCTTGGTTAACGGATTCGTGCATGGAGTCTATGTTTTCTTCATGGTAATATGTGTACCATTTATCTCTACTCCTAATGGACGAGTTGGTGAATCGTCTCCGCGGTTTATTTTCGCTGGGTTTTTTTCGTCTCTCCTCCTACCACCCCTCCCACCCTGGTCCGCGGTTTATTTTCGCTTGGTTTTTTTTGTCTCTCCTCCCACCACCCCCTCCCACCCTGGTCCGTCGGTTTATTTTTCTCTCCACTCTTTATTACAACCAGAACTTTCCTAATGTATAACAAATCACGGATCTAACTTCCTTAAATTATGCAAATCAATCGATTCCTTTTATTGGTTCAATTTGTCTTAGGAAACAAATAACAGATTTTCATGAAACAAATAATACATTTTAATCTAACTTCATTAAATTATGCAAATCAATTGATTCCTTTCATGGGTTCAATTTATCTTAGGAAACAAATAACAGATTTTCAGGAAACAAATAATACATTTTAATCTAACTTTCTTAAATTATGCAAATCAATCGATTCCTTTTATTGGTTCAATTTGTCTTAGGAAACAAATAACAGATTTTCAGAAAACAAATAATACATTTTAATCTAACTTTCCTAACTTATCTAAATCAATCGATTTCTTTTATTAGTGAAATTTGTTTTAGGAAACAAGTAACAGACACGTCACAACTTTCCTCCCAATAAATAGTTTCTTAATATTTGCAAACTTTCCTAATCAGACACGTCACAAACAGGCAGGTACTGATATCATGTTACCAAACAATAAAACCCCATTTGCATAGAAATCAGTTCAAAAATTCTAACTTTCCTAATTTTTTACCTGTCCTTGATAACAACCAATATTTCCTATGTTTTCCACCTATTGAAGGAAATCACCCCTCCATCGATATTAGCATTTTTTAAAACTGAGATCTTCGGGTTATGATTTTTTTTATGATTCTTTCCAATTGTGACCTCTCCTTCCACTCCGGCTCCTTCTCACATAAACACCTCCACCATAGCCAGGTGACACCGCCCCAGACCTCTTGCCTCTCCACACCTTGTCCGCCACCTCCTTCTCGTACTCCATTAACAATCCCTCTGCCAAATTTGTCCACAACGGTGTCGAGGGCATGGCGCAGCAGCGTACCAGCGGTAGAGCAGCGCATAGCAGCTGGAAGCAACACGCAGCAGGCGAGGCGAGCGACCGACGATGGAGGGCAGAGATGCGGCCGGCATGGCTGAGGGGGCGGCCGGCAGAAGATGGCCACGATTGGAGGCGGCGCGAGGCAGGGGCGCGACAGCGGGGTGAGCGAAGGGATAGGCGACAGCAGACGGGGCGAGCGCAGCCAGCGAGAGTGTGGCGCGGCCAGGGTGTGTGTCGCGCGGGGCACAGTGGTGCGGTGGCTGCGGCGAGCGCGACAGCAGCGGCGGGCGCGACTGACACGGTGTAGCACGAGCGTGGGCATGGAGAGGGGGTGGCCCCGCGGGCGCGGAAGAAGAGCGGCAGGCTCGGGCATGGGCGTGCATAGGAGCGGGCATGTGCCACGGGGTCAATCCGAGGAGCTCGGTGGCTACCCCTGCAATGGCCATGGCAGACGGCGGTTCTCGGCCACGGCGAAATACCTAACGAGAGCAAACGAGAGGGGAAACAGAGGAAAGGCAAGAGAAGATCATGGTGGTGTCAATGGCGCCCTAGGGGAAGACATGGGAGCTCGGGGAAGCGCGGATCGAACGGCAATGTCGTGGTGGCCCAAGGTTGAGGAAGATGGTAGCGATGTCGATGCGGGGGTGCTGGACTTGATCTCGTCGGCGCAGACGAAGTAGCGAAAGCGTTCGGAGCTCCTCGACAAGCTCCTAGCCCGCAGGGAGGGCAGTGGCCATGTGGACGGGGTCGGTCATGGTGGCCGTGGTATCTGACTTCGTCCTGATCAACGGGGTCGAGCGAGCGAGGAGGAGAAGTGGATTTGGGAGGGGGCGTCGAGGAGGAGTGAGGCCATGGGGGCAGGGAAGGAAGGGCGTCACCCTTATCCATTCCCCTTCGATGCCAACAAGGTGGTCGGGTGTAACACCCCGGAAGTAACTTTCCATATTTGTAACTCCAACTCTTGCCATTTTCGGCATTGTGATATGATTTTCCCTCCGTGGTTGGGTTTTTCTCCTTTTTGCATTTTGTCCATGTCATGCATTTCTTATCATGTCATCATGTGCATCGCATTTGCATACGTGTTCGTCTCATGATTCCGAGCTTTTTTCCCGTTGTCCGTTTTGCAATCCGGCACTCCTATCTCCCCCGGCGGCCCCTTTTACGTTTTTCCGTGTGCGGGTACTAAACCTTCTCGGAATGGACCGAGGTTTGTCAAGTGGCCTTGGTATACCACCTGTAGACCACCGGTCAAGTTTCGGGTCATTTGGAGCTCGTTTGGTACTCCAACGGTTAACCGCACTCTCGCAAAGGCCTCTTTTAAGTTGCAGCCCAACACCCCTTCAAAATAGTCCAATAACCCATCTAAGTCATTTCCGTGCTCTCCGTCGTTCGATCACGATCGTGTGGGCGAAAACTACACCTCATTTGAACTCTCCTAGCTCCCTCTATGCCTATTTAAGCAAACCCCCATTCCAATATCGGGTCTAACCCTAGCCTTCCCCTACCTCGCGCCCGGACGAAACGTCCGCGCCGCCCGGACACGTCCGCACCACCAGCGCCGCCGCCCTCGACCAATCAGGGCACGCCACCTGTCCCGCCGCCGCCGCGCGCCGCCGCGGGCCCGCGAGGCCCACGGCCGGCCCGCCCCGGGCCGACCCCGCGCCTCCGCCCCGCCGCCTCTCCGCCACGGTCGCCGCCGCGCCGGCCGGCCGCGCCGCCGCCCGCCACCGGCCGGCCGCGCCGCCGCCGCCCTCGCCGGCAGGCGCCGTCGCCGCCCGGCGCCGCCACCGCCTCCTACCGCGGATCTCGCCGCCTCGCCGCCTCCCCGCCGCCCCGGCCACCGGAGTTCGCCGGCCCCGCCTCCTCCTCCTCGCCCGGGGCGAGATACGGCGACCCGCCGCCGCCGTCGCCCCGATCGGAGCCCGCGCGACCGGCCCGATCCCGATCCGGAGCCGTTGACTTCTTCCCCCCTCATTTTTTCTTCTAAGTTTTTAATCCTGTTAATATTTTGTGGCATTTTCAATGTAGCATATCTTTGCATCTGTAGCTCCATTTTGCGCGTACAATATATAAAATGTTCGCCTCGAAGAGTAGATCATTTCATCTCATTGCATCACTTTCATTTGAGCTCATCTTGATGCCCGAAATGCTGTTGGAAGAGGGCTATGTGATGTTAGTTTCTGTTTCTTAACAGAACTTGCACTTTTGTTATTTTTGCTATGATTGATGTGTGCACCCTATGAATTTGAGTCCTACATGTGTTTTGTAATATGCCATGCCATCTTTCCAGGGGTGTATGCCATGTATTTTTGTGATCTATGTGGTGACTAGCACAAGCATGCAAAGTAGGTGTCCTGATGTTGCTGATTTCAGCTCTGTTTTGCTGATATTTTGATGCCATGTTAACTTGATGCTACCGAGAGATCCATGCATATTTTGAGATACTTCAGTAAGGATGTTTTGTTCTACATGTCTTGCTCT
>LR880970.1:12945125-12959290 GCA_904067115.1 Aegilops sharonensis | reverse complement strand
ATGTTAGCATAGTTCAACACGTGCACTAGTGGCACGTATTGACCATAATGTGGAGGAGTTTGATAATACATATTGTAATTCTCAAGATCAGTAATAAATGCGGTCAGATGATTTTTCTCCTAATAAGTTAATTCTGAGCCATCGGTGTAGTAGGTTCTATCTACCATCTTCCACACATACTTTGAAGAATGAAAATAAGCTATCAATGGAAATTAGCTGTCAACTATTTTGAAATAAAAATATGAATTACTTAATAACTATGTTTGAGAAACTCACATAGCGGTAGAATTGGAAGCATATCAACAAGGACCCCAATGTCCAAATTGTCTTCGGCGGTGTCAGGATCACCAAGATCCATGGTGACAAGCATAACCTCATGAAAATCATACATCTTGCAAAGTACTTCCCAATTCGGGCAACCAAAATGGGATACGCTCTCAGAATTGTATAGATATACCTCAAAATCCATACCTTGGTGGGTACTTAGGTGAATTTTCTTTGTTTCCACACTTCCATGATCTTCAAAATCCATCCTCTCAACATAGCATCTTGCATGGCATGGGATAAGCTAGTCGAATTGTAAAAGACGAAAATTACACTTTGAAGTAGTAGAAGTCGAGCTTAATTACGAAAATAAACACTTTGTGTTGTAGCATACCGTTTCAACATCGTAGGTCTCCTAGAGCTTAATGCTGAAGCGCCGATTTTCTACCAAGTGAGGCCTGTCGCAGAAACCCCGGTTGTCGCCGCACTAGGAGCACTCTGCGAGACATTCGCCCAACGACATTTCCTATGTTCATAATTCAAAGATGAAACTTCTAAAATTCAACATATGTACTACAAAAACTAAATTAGATCATTATTATTCAGCACGGCTGACTATCGGTCCGTCGAGTCTTTTTTTTTAACTCTCAGCTCAGGTGGTGTATATATATATTCGACCATTGGTGATGGTCGCTTGTCCCTTCGTCCCCGAGTGCATTAAACCAAAATGTCTAGCACACAAGAACGAAGGCTAAGCGACCCCCACGACAATAGTCGGCATTCTTCTTCTCTCATATATAGTGGACACACTCCCTCACTGATTTTTCGATCGTCGGTGATGGTCGTTACTCCTCCTTCCCATAGTGCATAACAAAGGTCTAGCACAAGGAGAAGAAGGAGAAACGACCCCCACGACCACAGTCGGGATTGTCATGTGAGGAGCCTCGACAGACTTAAAGTCAACCAAAAATGTCGTTTAATTATCTTTCTAGAAAATCCAGGCCACTCGATATTTCCTACATATTCTAGCACAAGTCATGCCAAAATTCAGGGAAAAATCCGGCATGACCTTTGCTAAAAAGGACATATCAAGTGCCTGAAATTTGCCGGAATGGAAATTAATCAACACTCCAACAAAACATAGGCCACTCGGAGGTGTTACCTGCAAACATGGCCACTTGGGCAAGCACATATCCTATTTGCATTCAAACTTGATGGTCATTGCATTCAAACTTGATTGTCATTGCATTTCAATGGTTGAAAATATGAACAAAAACATTTCAAAATATCTTATAGGACTCATATTGACATGGAAATTTGGCTGGTCTCACCTCGAGGTCGGAGGGGGTCCGTGACGGGGACGACGGCGGTGACGACATGGAGATTTGGCTGCAAAAACAAAATATAAATAAAAACATTATTATCCTCATCTTACAACTTAGTGAAACCCTATAAGCTATCAACCAATCAAATGCATACGCCTTGCATAGTGCTCTCCAATTTGAGCATTCAAAATAGGAGCAGTTTTCCAAATTGAGCATTCAATGAGCAAAACTAAATCATAAAATAAATTAGTATTCAAATTAGCATGCATTCAATAAGAAAAATTAAATCATCTCTTATGTTCGTACATCGTAGAATATTATAACTAATACATCTCGAATAGTATCATACATATAACCTCACTAATACAACTAAAACCCTATCGAACAACGGGTATCGGCCTGGGCGGTGGACACCCTAAGAGAAGGAACCATCACAGGATCATAGCTCCAGTGAGATCCCTGAAGAACTTGCCATGTATTGGAGAACCTACCCTCAAACGCAACCATGTCGCGACGGACGTGCTCGTCCTCCTCGCTGACACGGTGACGTACCACCTCCACGGGGTCCTCAAGCCTCTGTACCGTCACTGGCCCATCGCCACCAAAGAAGGTTCGGGTCAACGACGGGCTGGCTCCTCACCAAGCTGCGCCTCCCGGAAGGTAGCACATCCCAGTACCAGCCTGGTAGAGCCCAGTACCGGATATGGCCCCTCTGATCAAGAAGGCCTCCCCCGCCGAGTCGAAGACGAGGATGCGGGATAGGCATCATCGACGTCAATGCGAGAATAATTTCTTTAACTAAAAAATTAAACTAGTTTTATTAATTTTNTACCGCTTTGCTCAGCCCCTCTTATAGCGTTGCTAGTTGCAGGTGAAGCTGAAGTTTGTTCCTTGTTGGAACATGGAGATGTTGTTCCTTATTGGAACATGTTTACTGGTTGGGGATATCACAATATTTATCTGCTATAATTAATACTTCTATATATTTGGTAAAGGGTGGAAGGCTCGGCCTTATGCCTGGTGTTTTGTTCCACTCTTGCCACCCTAGTTTCCGTCATACCGGTGTTATGTTCCTTGATTTCGCGTTCCTTACACGGTTGGGTGATTTATGGGACCCCCTTGACAGTTCGCTTTGAATAAGACTCGTCCAGCAAGGCCCAACATTGGTTTTACCATTTGCCACCTAAGCCTTTTTCCCCCGGGTTTTCGCGAGCCCGAGGGTCATCTTTATTTTAACCCCCCCCCTGGACCAGTGCTCCTTCGAGTGCTGGCCCGAACTGAGCTGCCTGCGGGGCCACCACGGGGAAACTCGAGGCTTGGTTTTACTCGTAGCTAGTCTCATCCAGATGTGCCCTGAGAACGAGATATGTGCAGCTCCTATCGGGATTTGTCGGCACAATCGGGCGGCTTTGCTGGTCTTGTTTTATTGCTGTCGAAATGTCTTGTAGTCCGGGATTCCGAGATTGATCGGGTCTTCCCGGTAGAAGGAATATCCTTCGTTGACCGTGAGAGCTTATAATGGGCTAAGTTGGGACACCCCTGCAGGGTATTATCTTTCGAAAGCCGTGCCCGCGGTTATGAGGCAGATGGGAATTTGTTAATGTCCGGTTGTAGAAAACACGAAGTTGACCTCAAATAAAATACACATCAACCGCGTGTGTAACCGTGATGGTCTCTTCTCGGCAGAGTCCGGGAAGTGAACACGGTGTTGGAGTTATGTCTGACGTAAGTAGTTCAGGATCACTTCTTGATCGCTACTAGTTTCACGTCCGTGCTTTGCTCCTCTTCTCGCTCTCTTTTGCGATATAGCCACCATATATGCTAGTCGCTTGCAGCAGCTCCACCTTACTACTTTGTCCTTCCTATAAGCTTAAATAGTCTTGATCTCGCGGGTGTGAGATTGCTGAGTCCCTGTGACTCACAGATTCTACCAAAACAGTTGCAGGTTCCGACGTTGCCAGTGCAGGTGACGCAACCGAGCTCAAGTGGGAGTTCGACGAGGAACGTGGTCGTTACTATGTGTCTTTTCCTGATGATCAGTAGTGGTGCCCAGTTGGGACGATCGGGGATCTGTGTAGCATTTGGGGTATCTTCTTTTATTTTGGTTCCGTAGTCGGACCCTGAGTGTACTATGAATGATGGATGTTTATTTATGTATTGTGTGAAGTGGCGACTGTAAGCCAACTATGTATCTCTTTCCCTTATTTATTACATGGGTTGTGTGAAGATTACCTCACTTGCGACATTGCTTTCAATGCGGTTATGCCTCTAAGTCGTGCCTCGACACGTGGGAGATATAGCCGCATCGAGGGCGTTACATCGGGCGGGAGCCCGGCTCTGTAGCGACGCGGCTCGGGGAATAGGAGAAGACGACCGCGCGGGGACTGGACCGCTGAGCCGGTTCGGTGGCAAGGCCCGGGGGGCAGGGCGAATCCCCTTTTACATCGTCCTTTTGGTTTTTCAATGTATTCTAATCTGTTTCTCCATTTTAACACCGTTTTTTTATTTATTCTTATCAACTAAATGATCTCTACTCCTAATGTCTCAGTTGGTAGTCTCCATTCCGGGTTTATTTTCGTCCGACCTCCCGAGTGAGGGAGAGGAGGAGAGGGAGTGAGGAAGAGGGAGGGAGAGGGTGTGTGTGTGGGAATTTGATGGTAAAAAAGGTCGTCAATGTCACTTAATATGTATGAGAATATTAAATGTAATATTAATATAATTGATATTGAACTTTTAAAATTAATGTGGCCCCGTTGCAACGCACGGGCGTTCTTCTAGTATCATAAGGATCATAGTACGAATCATGTACACATCGATCAGACAAAACTGAAAAGACCGCAGAACGCTAGCCTTTTGCATAGAAGAACACCAGCCAAGAAAGAAAATTACAATCAAGATTGAAGAATCCTCTGAGCTTGACAGCAATGTCCATTACATGCCTCTAGCGCCACCACAACAGCCACCAAAGTAAAAAAATGACGGTTCACCTTCTCATCCGAGCTCGACGCGGCTCCACCGCTGATAGGCAGCTTTGCGGACCACCAAGGTGGCTCGCCAAAGGTGAAACCAATACCGTTGAACAAAACAGACCAGGACAACACCCAGGATACACCATCGAACTCCAGATTTGGCACCCCCACATGACTAAGACGTCATAGGAGAAAACCATACATGTCATCCACATACCAGAAACCAGCACACGATCCACCATCTTTCAGATGTCATCGATGGAGACCACAATATGCATCCGCTCCTGAACTACCTCCCAAGCAAACGTCATCACAACGACGGAGCTCGAGGGCAGAGGTCCACCACGAGGATGCCGCTACTGTCACGCCATCCTTACTTGAACAGATTGGTTTTCAAATCCTTCCCCAACCATGGGACCGATAACCTCGTTGGGGAACAATATGAAGAATCTTTATCCAGCGTCGCCATCTAGTAAGACGACGAACAACCTAAAAACCTAGACTATAAAGGCCTAAAAAGATCCACACACGTGGATCTGGCGATCCCTCTCACCATCAACGATCGAGGTTGTCAGCGGAGGGGAGCCGCTGGAGAACGGCAGAGGAAGGAGACGCCGTGGCGGCTGACATGAGATCGGCTCTTCTTTCTTCTTGGGAAAGAAAAGCTACGCCACTAAAGGTATGTTTGACCAAGTTAGGTGGGTGTTTGGTTCTAGGCACATCTAAGGTAAGATTTATTTTTATGAGCAGTGAAACCCACATGTCATAGACACAAAAGGTGTGGCAAGATTCCCTTAGGCGAGCCAAAGTGTGGCTAAGAGCATCTACAACCAGACTTGGAAAATCCAGCCCCTCAAACGCCCGAGGACGTGCCCGGGCACCCCTCAAATCACGTTGTTTACATCCGTGTATCTCATATCTGAACCCCTATTTCCATACTAAGTCATGCAACATCGATCAAACAACGTAGATCAGCTGAACGGACATAGAAATCAGATATAGGATAGCAAAATAGTTCACCAAAAAATCACGAACAAATGTTCAAAGGTCCACCAAAGTAGTTGTAGGAAAGACCGCACTATTAAGAGGGGTCTTTGGGCATGTATGTCGTGTGGGAATGCCATTGCAAGAACTTATACAGCTAGCCTTCCTACTCCTACCACCCAATTCCCATAGTGTGCTTGTAGAGGTACCCAGAAAGTTTGCATCAGGAAGTTTCTGGATACCCCGTGCCCACGGGGTGCCGCGTAAACTCTCTGAGTATCCCGTGCGCACGGGACTGACTTAGCCCGTGCGCATGGGGTCCAACGGGCAGAAAACCCCATCTAGCCAAGAACACTATAAAAGCCCCCATTGGTGCAGGGACCTGCTGTACGGACGGTTTTTAACCCCTTTCCGCGATGGTGTTTGGAACCGTCGCCAAGTGAGTGTTGGCCATAGGGGTGTCCTTCCCACACGACCCAGAAACCGTCGGGGATAGGCCCTCCTAGCACACAGGCTGGGGCAAAATGAGCTCGTGTGCGACCTGGCGAGGCATCAAAACCCAATTGTTTCCGTTCAAATGTACATCCCACACGGCGAATCCCAGAAAAATATTTCCGTTCGTATGTATATCACACACAATTTTTTTGTGTGGAAACGGTTTTGCAAGATGGCCTAACGTAAACAGTTCTCTGCCGGAAGCCGTGTGTGATTGTTAGTTGATCTAACATGCCTACTTTCTAGAAACCGTGTGGGTTGTTTGAGTTCATCGCCCACGGTGCTTTCTGAGTAACCATCTGCAACAGAAAACCCCAATAAGCAGGGTAATTAGCCTATTATTAATAATCCATGTACTAATCAAATTGATATTTTTTATAAAACACACCAGATATTTCATATCCATATAACAACAACCAGGATTTGATAATCGAATTACATCAGATAGCTTCGACACTCAGTTACGACATTACACAATAGCACTAAGTTTCACATGCAGCATCGGAAACCTTTGGAAAGTAGCATCATACACGGTAATAGACATATGAATCTCATCTGAGAAACTACAGAAGTGGAAGGAAAAGAGTGAGCCTTCAGTGTTGTTGAATGTCCTTGCAACTTTAGGCCAGTGGCTATGGATAATTGCCCGCCCAACCTTCGTCCTCTTCAGGAAGACTTCAATATTGTACCGTGGGTGTTGAATGAATACCTTCCTCGCCTCTTGACCATGCAGGTGGTTTGAGAGGTAATCATCGGTGAACTGCTTTGAAAAGTACTGAAAACAAAGATATGCATATATCGTTGTTATAAATTTTGAAATGGTGCAAGGGGTAAAAACAAGGTAAAGGAGTTAGTACCATCCTATAGTTGACTGATGTCTTTTTCATTGTGCAAACAAAGATCTTGCTGTTATTCATCGCATGTTTCTTCATCCTAACAATCTTTCTGAGTTTCTTGACTTGACTGATATTCATGGACATCTTATTTCCCACATGAAAAATGGGTCGAACAGTGGGTCTAAGCCTATGACAGTAGGACCTACATGTGCAAGACCAAATTGTAAGAAACCTAAATATTAGAATGACTCCTGCAACTGCGCAATAATGTGCTATTAGATAAAGGACCATGCATGAGCAAACCTCGATGGTAAACCGCAGTGTCTCCCATTGTTTCCCTGCAACACACATAAGGAAGATCTTGATCAGGTTAACTGGGTGTTGCTATACTATCAGTAGAATATGTATTGAGTACAACCAAATTCGATTTATTTCACATGCATAACAATACAAAATTGTACCCACAGCAAATGAAAATCAAATTGCATAATTGAACCAAACAGTTAAATGGACAGCAGACCAACTAAACCAAAACAATTAACTGAGAACGACATTGCAGAATAGAAACATGTACTAGAAGATAAGATAGTTAACAAAACAAAGAATGCTTGAGAATAGTACTATGAAATGTAGCAATTGTTGGACCAAACTATTAACTGAACATTACATTTCAGAGGACCAAACTGTTAACTGAACATTACATTTCAGAGGACCAAACTTTTAACTGAACATCAGATTCATATTAACATTACATAGGACAAATCACTAGAAGGCACTGGCGATGGCCTCGAGAAAACAACAAGAACTGTATTTTAAAGTAGACAACTGCATGGCAGTGTCGACGGTGGCCTCGAAGACGAGGTACTCCTCCAAAATCTGGTGGTCGACACGCATGGCAGCCATAGTGGCCTCGTGCACGTGTGCGGCCGCGATTTGCTTCTCCGCAGCCAGATGCTACTAAGCTCCATGTTATACTACGTGCAAAATGGCTGTGGGCAGCGCTTAATTGGAGGAGAGGGACAGTGATTTCTGCAGAAGGTATCGCGTCGTCGGTCGGGGCATGTGGGACGGGGAAGGAGGAGGATGCACTACTAGGGAAAAGCCTAGCAGTAGCGCGTGTTTTTGGCCTATCAATAGCGCGGGTAACCGCGCTACTGATACGATGCTACAGCTAAAGATTATCAGGAGCGTGTGTCCACCCACGCTACTGCTATATCCACTTAGTAGTAGCGTTTACTGGGAAGAGCGCTACTGGTAATTACGAGTAGCGCTTCTGGCAGCCTGCGCTACTATTATTATTTTGTATTCTATTTCTTTTTTATTACATGTTGTATTCATACACCTTTATACAAGTTTTCATACATTAGCTATTTAGAGATTGTTTTTACATCATAATGAGTTATTACATCCCTGCGTGAAAGAACCGTGGACTAGTTTGAAGTGGATGGACATACACTTGAAACTAATCTGCGGTTCTTTCACCCAATGATATAATAAATATCATCATCATCATCATCATCATATCATTAACAACTTACCATCATAATACAGCAAGTTGGTCACTAGTCATAATCACAAATCCTCCTCCTTATCATCAACTCTAATACATTGTACCACATAATAACACATTGTACCTAGGACCTAGTTCTCTCTCATAGGACCTACTACCTTCTCTTAGGTAAAATAACATAAAATAAGATAGGCCCTGACTCTCCGTTATGGAGAATGGAGATTATCCTGTCTCCGATTCTTGCCCTTCGCACAATGTTGCTTCCAAGTAGCTCCCTACGAGTGACCATACATTTTTTCCAATCTTTGATTGTCATGTCTTCATTGGTTTTATAAATACGATATGAACAGGAGTGATTCGTAGGATGACCTGGCCGTATATTCAAAATATCAAGGCGACCTTTCTAAAACATCAGATGAGGCACACACTCCTGCGGTATTATCTGTTGAAAACATAGTAATAACTTCGTAGTTAGCAATGTAGTTCCGTTTTAGAAGAATTTATGAAAAAGATGAACATATGTCGTAATAGTAAAAAATCTTACCATGACATGTCCATGGATGTTAGCATAGTTCAACACGTGCACTAGTGGCACGTATTGACCATAATGTGGAGGAGTTTGATAATACATATTGTAATTCTCAAGATCAGTAATAAATGCGGTCAGATGATTTTTCTCCTAATAAGTTAATTCTGAGCCATCGGTGTAGTAGGTTCTATCTACCATCTTCCACACATACTTTGAAGAATGAAAATAAGCTATCAATGGAAATTAGCTGTCAACTATTTTGAAATAAAAATATGAATTACTTAATAACTATGTTTGAGAAACTCACATAGCGGTAGAATTGGAAGCATATCAACAAGGACCCCAATGTCCAAATTGTCTTCGGCGGTGTCAGGATCACCAAGATCCATGGTGACAAGCATAACCTCATGAAAATCATACATCTTGCAAAGTACTTCCCAATTCGGGCAACCAAAATGGGATACGCTCTCAGAATTGTATAGATATACCTCAAAATCCATACCTTGGTGGGTACTTAGGTGAATTTTCTTTGTTTCCACACTTCCATGATCTTCAAAATCCATCCTCTCAACATAGCATCTTGCATGGCATGGGATAAGCTAGTCGAATTGTAAAAGACGAAAATTACACTTTGAAGTAGTAGAAGTCGAGCTTAATTACGAAAATAAACACTTTGTGTTGTAGCATACCGTTTCAACATCGTAGGTCTCCTAGAGCTTAATGCTGAAGCGCCGATTTTCTACCAAGTGAGGCCTGTCGCAGAAACCCCGGTTGTCGCCGCACTAGGAGCACTCTGCGAGACATTCGCCCAACGACATTTCCTATGTTCATAATTCAAAGATGAAACTTCTAAAATTCAACATATGTACTACAAAAACTAAATTAGATCATTATTATTCAGCACGGCTGACTATCGGTCCGTCGAGTCTTTTTTTTTAACTCTCAGCTCAGGTGGTGTATATATATATTCGACCATTGGTGATGGTCGCTTGTCCCTTCGTCCCCGAGTGCATTAAACCAAAATGTCTAGCACACAAGAACGAAGGCTAAGCGACCCCCACGACAATAGTCGGCATTCTTCTTCTCTCATATATAGTGGACACACTCCCTCACTGATTTTTCGACCGTCGGTGATGGTCGTTACTCCTCCTTCCCATAGTGCATAACAAAGGTCTAGCACAAGGAGAAGAAGGAGAAACGACCCCCACGACCACAGTCGGGATTGTCATGTGAGGAGCCTCGACAGACTTAAAGTCAACCAAAAATGTCGTTTAATTATCTTTCTAGAAAATCCAGGCCACTCGATATTTCCTACATATTCTAGCACAAGTCATGCCAAAATTCAGGGAAAAATCCGGCATGACCTTTGCTAAAAAGGACATATCAAGTGCCTGAAATTTGCCGGAATGGAAATTAATCAACACTCCAACAAAACATAGGCCACTCGGAGGTGTTACCTGCAAACATGGCCACTTGGGCAAGCACATATCCTATTTGCATTCAAACTTGATGGTCATTGCATTCAAACTTGATTGTCATTGCATTTCAATGGTTGAAAATATGAACAAAAACATTTCAAAATATCTTATAGGACTCATATTGACATGGAAATTTGGCTGGTCTCACCTCGAGGTCGGAGGGGGTCCGTGACGGGGACGACGGCGGTGACGACATGGAGATTTGGCTGCAAAAACAAAATATAAATAAAAACATTATTATCCTCATCTTACAACTTAGTGAAACCCTATAAGCTATCAACCAATCAAATGCATACGCCTTGCATAGTGCTCTCCAATTTGAGCATTCAAAATAGGAGCAGTTTTCCAATTTGAGCATTCAATGAGCAAAACTAAATCATAAAATAAATTAGTATTCAAATTAGCATGCATTCAATAAGAAAAATTAAATCATCTCTTATGTTCGTACATCGTAGAATATTATAACTAATACATCTCGAATAGTATCATACATATAACCTCACTAATACAACTAAAACCCTAGCGAACAACGGGTATCGGCCTGGGCAGTGGACACCCTAAGAGAAGGAACCATCACAGGATCATAGCTCCAGTGAGATCCCTGAAGAACTTGCCATGTATTGGAGAACCTACCCTCAAACGCAACCATGTCGCGACGGACGTGCTCGTCCTCCTCGCTGACACGGTGACGTACCACCTCCACGGGGTCCTCAAGCCTCTGTACCGTCACTGGCCCATCGCCACCAAAGAAGGTTCGGGTCAACGACGGGCTGGCTCCTCACCAAGCTGCGCCTCCCGGAAGGTAGCACATCCCAGTACCAGCCTGGTAGAGCCCAGTACCGGATATGGCCCCTCTGATCAAGAAGGCCTCCCCCGCCGAGTCGAAGACGAGGATGCGGGATAGGCATCATCGACGTCAATGCGAGAATAATTTCTTTAACTAAAAAATTAAACTAGTTTTATTAATTTTCGTACTAAAAATAAAATAGTTGTATTAATTCAACTTGTTCAACTAAGCACTTACTATAAATAAAAATAAACTAGTTCTTACTAAAAATAAACTAGTTCAACTAGTTCTATTAATTACCTTACTAAAAACTAGTTCTATTAATTCAACTAGTTCTTACTAAGAATAAACTAGTTCAACTAGTTCTATTAATTTTCTTACTAAAAGAACTAGTTATATTAATTCAACTAGTTCTTACTAAAAATAAACTAGTTCAACTAGTTCTATTAATTTTCTTACTAAAAAAACAGTTCTATTAATTCAACTAGTTCTTACTAAAAATAAACTAGTTCAACTAGTTCTATTAATTTTCTTAATATTCTATTAAACACTAACTAAAAGAATAGTAAAAAAACTACATTGGATTTTTTCTCTAAACTAAACACTACTGCCCTAATTAACATCTAGTTAAATCCTACTGCCCTAGCTAGGTACTTAACCATCTACAACTACTTAAGCACCATTGATGAACCCTAGGAATTTGTCCTAAAAACTACTTAAGCATCTACAACTGCTGCCTTAATTAACATCTAGTTTACAATTATATTTACTTAACTACATTGGGTGCACAACAACTATATAACTACTTAAGCATCTACAAGTAGTAGCTAATTTGATGAACCCTAACTAATTAGATGAATTCTAAAATTTGATAAACCCTAGGAACCCTAGCTAGGCAGAGGTAGTGGAGGAGCAGGAGGAGGAGATGTAGGCGTGCTCACCTCGGGCGCCTGCGGAGTTAGGGAGCGGCCATGGGAGGAGCACGCGGCGTCGAGGTCGGGGTCGGGGTCGGTGTCGATTGAAAATCCCCAAGTGCAAGGAATCATCGTAGCACTTTCCAAAGGTGGAAGTGATAAGTATGGAGTGTCGAACCCACAAGGAGCTAAAGGTAAGATCAATATTCTCTCAAGCCCTATCTGCCACTGATACGACTCTACGTGCACCGAACGTTTTACTTCCAACTAGCAACGGGAAATAAAACTACCAGTGGCGGAGCTAGAACAGATCTTCAGGGGGGGCCAAACGTAAATTATGCATGTTTGGGGGGGGGGGCAAAAGCTCTATTTTCTCTAATCTAAGCAGGCCTTAAAACAGTTTCTTCACATATTTTACAAAGCCTGGGGGGGCCACGGCCCTTGCAGGGCTGAACGTAGCTCCGCCCCTGAAAACTACGTTGTGGGTATGAAGAGGATAACTTTGCATGATATCGGAGAGCTAAAACATAAAAGTAGGTGCTGTTATCATAAAGTTAGAATATATTACTAAATATTATAAATAGCGAGTGTGGAATAATGGTGGATCTGTGTGCGGAATTGTCCTAGGCAGTTGTTAACAAGACCGGTAATCACTATTGCAGTTTCATATGAGGGAGAGGCATAAGCTAACATACTTTCTCTACTTGGATCATATGCACTTATGATTGGAACTCTATCAAGCATCCGCAACTACTAAAGATCATTAAGGTAAAACCCAACCATAGCATTAAAGCATCAAGTCCTCTTTATTCCCATACGCAACAATCCCTCTTACTCGGGTTTGTGTTTCAGTCACTCACCAACCCACTATAAGCGAGTCATGAACGTATTGCAACACCCTACAGCGGGAATGCCTCACGCTTGCACGACAAGGAGGGCACCATAGGACAACACCAAAGTAAAACATACAACTCATACCAATCTAGATCATCAATCAACCCAAAGACAAAAGATATCTACTCAAAACATCATAGGATGGCAACACATCATTGGATCATAATATGTGGCATAAAGCACCATGTTCAAGTAGGCATTACAGCAGGGTGCGGGAGAGTGGACCGCGTAAAAGAGATGAGGATGGTGATGATGATGGTGATGTTGATGAAGACGATCACCGCGGTGATGATTCCCCTCTCAATGGCACTCCGGTGCCACCAAGAGAGAGGAGGAGAAGTTCTCCCCCTTGTGCTTCCTCCTCCATGGCTTCCACCCTCTGGTCCTTGGCCTTCATGGTGATGATGGCCCCTCCGGGATACTCCTCCATGGCAACCGGTGATGATGGCCCCCTCCGGCAGGGTGCCAGAGAGGGCCTAGATTGATTTCTCATGGCTACAGAGGCTTGCGGCGGAGGAACTTCCGATCTAGGTTAATTTTCTGAGGTTTCTGTATTTATAGAAATTTTTGGCGTCCGTCTCACGTCAAGGAGGTGCCCGAGCTGTCCACGAGGCAGGCCCACGTGCCCTGGGGGGTGGGCGTGCCCCCCATCCTCGTGGGCAGCTCAGGACTCTTCTGGCCCAACTCCGATACTTTTTGGTCTTTTTTTGGTCCGTAAAAAATCATCAAAAATTGGCTCGTCAATTGGACTCCGTTTGGTATTCCTTTTCTGTTGGGAAACGTAGTAATTTCAAAAAAATTCCTACGCACACGCAAGATCATGGTGATGGCATAGCAACGAGAGGGGAGAGTATTGTCCACGTACCCTCGTAGACCGTAAGCGGAAGCGTTATGACAACGCGGTTGATGTAGTCGTACGTCTTCACGATTCGACCGATCCAAGTACCGAACGTACGGCACCTCCGAGTTCAGCACACGTTCAGCTCGATGACGATCCCCGGACTCCGATCCAGCAAAGTGTCGGGGATGAGTTCCGTCAGCACGACGGCGTGGTGACGATGATGATGCTCTAACGGCGCAGGGCTTCGCCTAAACTCCGCGACGATATGACCGAGGTGGAATATGGTGGAGGGGGGCACCGCACACGGCTAAGGAACGATCCGTAGATCAACTTGTGTGT
>LR880970.1:12902178-12916384 GCA_904067115.1 Aegilops sharonensis | reverse complement strand
CATATTACTTAAGAACTCCCACTTAGATAGACATCTCTCTAGTCATCTAAGTGATTACGTGATCCAAATCAACTAAACCATGTCCGATCATCACGTGAGATGGAGTAGTTTCAATGGTGAACATCACTATGTTGATCATATCTACTATATGATTCACGTTCGACCTTTCGGTCTCCGTGTTCCGAGGCCATATCTGTATATGCTAGGCTCGTCAAGTTTAACGAAAGACAAAAGATATCTACTCAAAACATCATAGGATGGCAACACATCATTGGATCATAATATGTGGCATAAAGCACCATGTTCAAGTAGGGATTACAGCGGGGTGCGGGAGAGTGGACCGTGTAAAAGAGATGAGGATGGTGATGATGATGGTGATGTTGATGAAGACGATCACCGCGGCGATGATTCCCCTCTCAATGGCACTCCGGTGCCACCAAGAGAGAGGAGGAGAAGTTCTCCCCCTTGTGCTTCCTCCTCCATGGCTTCCACCCTCTGGTCCTTGGCCTTCATGGTGATGATGGCCCCTCCGGGATACTCCTCCATGGCCACCGGTGATGATGGCCCCCTCCGGCAGGGTGCTAGAGAGGGCCTAGATTGATTTCTCGTGGCTATAGAGGCTTGCGGCGGCGGAACTTCCGATCTAGGTTAATTTTCCGAGGTTTCTGTATTTATAGAAATTTTTGGCATCGGTCTCACGTCAAGGAGGTGCCCGAGCTGTCCACGAGGCAGGCGCGCCCCCCACCCTCGTGGGCAGCTCGGGACTCTTCTGGCCCAACTCCGATACTTTTTGGTCTTATTTTTGTCCATAAAAAATCATCAAAAATTGGCTCGTCAATTGGACTCCGTTTGGTATTCCTTTTCTGCAAAACTCTAAAACAAGGAGAAAACTGAAACTGGCACTGGGCTCTAGGTTAATAGGTTAGTCCCAAAAATCATATAAAAGTGTATAATAAAGCCCATTAAACATCCAAGATAGATAATATAACAGCATGAATACTTCATAAATTATAGATACGTTGGAGACGTATCA
This sequence comes from Aegilops sharonensis, assembly GCA_904067115.1. Taxonomy (NCBI): domain Eukaryota; kingdom Viridiplantae; phylum Streptophyta; class Magnoliopsida; order Poales; family Poaceae; genus Aegilops; species Aegilops sharonensis. Next base: position 12,915,351 of record LR880970.1, on the reverse strand, counting down.
TCGATGTCGAGGTCGGGGTCGGGGTCGGCGTCGAGGTGGAGGTTGGGCTCGGGGTCGGAGTCGAGGGCAGCAAAGGGCGTGCAGAGGGCGACGGGAGAGGGCGTGATGGCCGACGGTGATGTAGGGTGACAACTGCGATGATAGCAGATCGAGGTGGGATTTGGGGGAAGTGGCCGGGGGGAGAAGAACCGCGCGGTTAAGTCAAAAATAGCAGTAGCGCGTTTGCGAAAAAGCGCTGCTGCGAGATTAGCTATAGCTAACATAGCTATAGCGCGGGCTAACAAAACACGCTACTGATATGTTAGCTATAGCGCTTGTACTGATAGCACGCTGCTGCTACGCCTTTCTACTTTATTTTTATTTTCCATCACAATTTCTTTTTTCCCTTTCCCCTTTTTCTATTTCTTTCATTTTCATTTACTTTTGTGTATGTTTTTTTATTTTATTTTCTTTTCATTACCAGTAGCGCTTTCCATGCAAAACACACCGCTACAACCATCTTAGCAGCAGCGCGCTTTCCTTGAGCTCGCTGCTACTATTCCTAGCCTGCGGAGAACAGTGTTGGAATTATAGTAGTACTGCTTCTTTTTCCTGGCGCGCTACTGCTATAATCTTAGTTGCAGCGCATTTATTTTACGCACGCTAGTGGTAAGTAGTAGTAGCGATTCTTTTTGACACGCGCTAGTGGTATGTTTCTGTGTATAAGGTTTTCCCTAGTAGTGATGGTGTGGGTGGGGTGTGGATTACCTGACCATATCGACGAGGTCGCGCAGCAAGAAGAAGGGTCGGCGGCGAGGAGGCGGCACTGCAAGAAGAAGGGTCACCAGCGATGAGGCGATGCTAAAAGAAGAAGGGTAGCCGGCGAGGAGGTAGCGCTGCAAGAAGAAGGGTCGACGGCGAGGAGGCTGAGCTGCCAGTAAGCAGCACATAGACTAAAAAAAGATAGAGGGTTTAGAACCCTAGCTGCCGCCTTCTCCACCTCACTCCTCCTCTGGGCGCCCTTTTCACTGCTCCTCCAGGGCGTTGTCGATGGGGTACGGAAGAGTGTGCATGCGCGTCGTGGTGGGGAAGATGTTGTTGTACTCCGTGAACCTGTTGTGGGTGGTGAAAGCGATGAACTCGGAGCCACACCAAAACACCCGGCCGAGGAGGTAGAAGGTGTCGAATGTATTGGTGAAGCGGGCAAGGAGAGCAACCACCACCCGGTTTTGGATGACCTCCTCGACGCGGAAAATCGTTGGAGATCCCCTCGGGAGGTGGTGGTAGCCGGACGCGAGGAAGAACACGGTGAAGTTCCTTGCAGTCCTCAGCCTTGATATCGCCCACACACGTAGTGTGCGATCAACGTACACGCCGGTAGGGTAGAGCCTCTCCGGCACGATGAGTGGGAAGCGGTAGGTTAGTCCGGTGTACTGCATGGCCGAGGGATGTGCAGAAGACGGAGAAGGCATCGAAGAGCAAGAAGGAAGATGGATGAGGGATGGCAGAGGTAGAGGGTGGCTTAAATAGCCATAGTGCTATGTGTTATTTGGCCGTGTGAATAGTTTGTGGCCATTTTGCATGATAAAAATAAATTGCACGCATGGCCATTTGGCAGAGGCAGAAGAAAAAGAAGCTAATTGCACGCGTGGGAAACCGTGCTCATATATATTATATGAACAAAAGGAGACAATTTTTGAATAGTTTGTGGCCATTTTGCACGATAAAAATAAATTTGGCCCTTAAAATTGGTCATTTGCTACGCAATGTCAATTGATTTCAAACGATGCAACAATACAGAGCCAACACTACACAAGAAACAGAGCAAACGATGCAAAAATACAAAGCCAGGACATTCACAAAAACAGAGCAAACGATGAAAAAAATGACGCAATTCGACGGCCCAACCAGAGCTTGGTTTCCTTTTGGGCCCAATAACAACATTTTTTTCCACGGAGTCAGTGGTGGGCGAGCAGCCGAGCACAACCAATAGGATCACCTCTCGCGGATCGCCCCACGATCCAACGATGCGGAGCCGTCCTTGTGATCCAACGGCGCGGAGCCTGCACACATCCAGCCCACCTAGTTCCTTCTAGAAGGCCAGATCTGAGGGTTGTCACTTGGCGCGAGGGTATGATCGGACGGCTGACGTTGGGAGCTAGGGTTAGGCGAAACCCCGCGGGGTTTAGAGGGGTTTTGAGCTGGTCAACGGGGTTTCGATGGCTTTGACTGAGCATAACTAATTTAATAAAAAATTGAAAAATATGAAACCTTCGCCGTTTGTCGTTTTATAAGACAAACTAACGAGGAAAAAAATACTAAACTTGGTCTCTGGTCATTTTCATGAAAAAACCCTAGCTGTCACGATCGAGGTCAAATGAGCAACATTAATTTTAAAAAAAATAAATATATAAAACCTGCGCACAATGTTGTCTGATGTGACATGTTACCAACCAAAAATCATAAACTTGGCCTATGGTCATTTTCATGAGAAAACCTTCACACATATGAGCTATCATGTACATGATTTCATAGAGTTCAAGGAGAGGAGGTGGTGCTACTTTCTGTTTTTGAAAAATTTAAAAAAATCAAAAAAATCACTAAAGCTTTATTTTAAAGTGAATAAGAAGGATCTGAAGTTAGTTTTCCATTTTCATATTTCAAAACATGTTTTTAATAGTTTTTATATTAAAGCATGTGTTTTCAAAAGAAAATGTAAAAATAGCAGATTAATTCAGAAAATAGTGAGACTTCGAATCTACACTATGGAAGGTGAATATGTGTTAATAAAAAACATTTGGCTCATTTAGAGTAGGTTCAAAAAAACTTGATTACAAATGGGTTGTTTACCCTAGCCTGGGAGCTCATTTGGAGAACATTTTCTCAAATTCAAATTTATTTGACCTCCTCTAAATCACTTCAAGTTTTGCACAGATGATCTGCTACACAAATATAGATAGTTCGCCAAGGTTTTACTTGTTTTTGCATTTTATTGAATTTGTACTATCCAGGTTTGCCAAGGTTTACACGATCTCATTTGGAGCATGCATTTGATTGCCTACAAAACATGTGTGATCATTGCAGCACCTAAGATCATAGTTCACAACATCTAAACATAACTAACCATAGAATCAGGACAAACAAATATACCACATGCAAATTTAAGAATAGACAAATATAGACAGCATAACCAGATTACTAGATTACTAGATAACCAAATTCAGTTCAACAGACCATAACCAACGACATTCAGTTCAACACACCAAAAGTAATCCAACAGTTCAACAAACCAAACTAAAACTAACACAACATCACATCATCGATCACATCATGCCGGAGTCAGGGCCTTCGCGAGGGCGGCATGCTTCCCCCTGATCATGTAGTCCTCTCCACGAATCGCCACATTCTCAGCATGAGACAGAAGGTGATTGAAGCGACCATCCCTTGGCTTTGGCTTGGTGGTGCAGTAGGGGCAGTGCCACTTCTTGAACTTGCGGTTGTAGAAGAAACCAACTCCCTTGACCTTGACTTCTCCACCCCCTTGGCTGTGAAGGACGCAACGTTTCCCTTGCACACATCATCTCCAGAATCATACTGCACACATGAATGAATTGCATTAGATTCATATACACCATGTCAAAGGAACTACATGAACAATGGATATGCTTACCTCATATTCAGAATCGTCACTAAACTCCCCCTCGTACGGGTCATAGTCAGCCAGCTTCCTCTTCCTCCCCCCAACCATCATCCTCCTGAATATACAATTACATCCATCAGTAATAGCCAATTGAAAATTGGTATGCACACATGACACATTGATCATAGGGCTAATATACTCCCAATATCAGAAATATTTTAGAAGTGGGGTTTTTTATTTCTGTGCCCCTTAGCTCTATGCATTCAGAAACCACATCCATCACTAGTATATCAATGTATTAGATTTGTACACACATTGATCAAAAACCCCAATATGACATTCAAATAACACATTGATCATTGGTCATGCACACACATTAAAGAACAGAGCTAATATATCAAATTTATATACTAATGAATCAAAAACCCCAATATGACAAATTTACACACATTGAATCAAAATTATAACTTCTCAATCAATGGATTCCATTTGGGCATATGACATTCAAAACCCCAATCTGAGTAGCATCCAAAAACATCTAGCATTAAAAACCCAACCTGTGAGCACTAAAAACAAATCTAATAAGCATCATATCATGAAAAACCCCAATCTGTTCACAACATCTAGCATTTTCGCAACGAATTTATCCAAATCTAAAAACAAATCTAAAAATCCCAATCATTGCAGCACCTAAAATCATAGTTCACAACATAGCATTTTTGCAACGAATTTATCCAACAAACCCTAGTCCAAAAACCCCCGTCCCCCAACCCATACCCTGCAGAAAATGCCCGCCCATTCATCACCAACTACTCTAACCATCTAAACTACCGTATGAATCAAAATCTAACCAATGCAACCAGGGAGCAATTAACTCTACAAGCTAAGCAAGTGCAAATACCTGCTCCTCCAGGGCAGGCAGCGCAACGGGGGCATATAGATTGACTGCACTGCTCGACGCCTTCACCTTCTACAGCGATGAGGCAGAGCCTGCCACATCCGCAGCGGTTGCGAGTTTCCCCGCATCGTCGTGGACGCCGCCGACATCCGTGGTCGCCGCGCCTGGACCCTGCTGCTCCACCACGTCTCCGGGCGCTGCGCCGGCGTCGCCACGAGCGTCGGCCATCTTAAAGATGGAGGCGATGAAGGTGAGGAAGAGGATGGGGTGGGGGAGAGCGAGACGGTGCTGTGGAGGCAGTGGAGGAGAGCGAGACGACGCCGGTGGGGGAGAGGAAGACGATGCAGCAGGGAGGGGATTTGGGGGTAAATGGTAGGGGTGATGGAGGTGGTTGCCCTCTTTATATGATGGGACGTTTCGTTGTCAAAACCGGCGGATCTCGGGTAGGGGGTCCTGAACTGTGCGTCTAGGCGGATGGTAACATGAGACAAGGGACACGATGTTTTTACCCAGGTTCGGGCCCTCTCGATGGAGGTAATACCCTACTCCTACTTGATTAATATTGATGATATGGGTAGTACAAGAGTAGATCTACCACGAGATCAGAGAGGCTAAACCCTAGAAGCTAGCCTATGGTATGATTGTTGTTCGTCCTACGGACTAAAACCCTTCGGTTTATATAGACACCGAATAAGGTTAGGGTTACACAGAGTCGGTTACATTGGTAGGAAATCTACATATCCGTATCGCCAAGCTTGCCTTCCACGCCAAGGAAAGTCCTATTCGGACATGGGGTGAAGTCTTCAATTTACTATCTTCATAGTCCAGGAGTCCGGCCAAAGATGATAGTTCGGCTATCCAGACACCCCCTAGTCCAGGACTCCCTCAGGACGTTTCGGGCATGTCCATGGACACGTGCTACCCCACGACCGTGGTCACGCATGCGCCCACGTATACGCGGCCCCACTCATCAACTAACGGTCAAAGGCATTGATCCGACGGCAACGTCCATTATAACCTGTTCTGAGGGTTTCGGGCAAGGGAGTGGAGAAAAGTGAGGAAAAGTTAATTGAGTAGGGATGAATGAGTAGAGCTAAGGAACCAGGGGCACAGAAATAAAAATTCCTTATTTAAATTCAATTCAAATATTTCCAGGGAACTTCAAACAGCCATAACTTTTTAACCATAAGTCCAAATGAATTGATTCTTTTTGCATTGTGTTCTGTATGAAAATCTCTAGCAGCACAACAAAGATGAGATTTTTCTCTGCTGCCTAGATTTTCTGGTGAATTTCAGAGTGTCTCTTGATGTTTTCTTTTTGTGTTTTTAAATGATTTCAGAAGGTGAAGCTTGTCTTGAGGATCACCAGGAGGAGTGTGGCCCTCATCTGCACTAAGGCAAGCCACAGCAACATTTTCATGGTGCCATCGCAATATTTGTGATTTATTTTCAACTTGAATGAATAATGTAGTTCATGCATTTAAATCACAAAAATAAATAACTATTTTCATTCTGTTGAATGCTTGATTATGTGACATGTTGGTTTATAGTAAGTTAAAGTTAACTAAGTTAGTTTAAGTCATTATAAGTTATCCAGATTATGAAGAAATAATTTGCTTTGAAAAAGAACTAGTTTGGATAATATTTTCTTGGGTAAGAAAATAATTATGCTAAGATATTGCCATGGTTAGTTTGCTGAATAATCAGGACCATAATAGTGTTATGAGTTTCTGATATGTTTGAAGTGCTTGGTTGACCCGGTATTGTTCTTATGATTAGTGATGCATGTTACATGAGTGCATTTGCATGACATATCATGACCGATTATTTTTACTTTAAGTTGAACCTGATAATCAATCAACTTGAACATATCATTGATCGGGTCATGGTGCCACTGAATCGAGTTTTTCCCAGTGCAACCACATTTGCATTATGGGAAGGCCTTTATTCAGTCCGTTGTCATGCCTCTGGTCGGTGCCTCGAACGAGGGAAGGTTATGGGCGTGCGGTGGCCCGGTAAGCAGACATAACCTTGTGTGCCCGTTGATGTTGTTATGGTACCTTGTCCCCGTTTGGGACCATTTATGTTTTGCCACGATGGTGGCCGTTGGTGTCTTTGGTTGACACAGGGCCACCCATGGCTTAGCCCAGTGGGGAGTAAGTCGGAGTGGCCGGAAGAGTGTCATGGAAATGGAGGGGTTTTGTTGGAATGCCGTTGGTCCACCCGAATGGGAGTGCGAGGCCATGGGTTCCTTGGTGTGGGTACAGTGCGCTACCTCTGCAGAGTGTATTTAATCTGTCGATAGCCGAGTCCACGGTTACAGACACGCTCGAAAGTAGGTCACACCATGGGTCAAAGTTTAAGTAATCTTGCACACTAAATTAATAACATGGCACTGTTGGAAAGAGGATGGTTGGAAAACCATGTTGATGTTGATGACTGATACGTCTCCAATGTATCTATAATTTTTGATTGCTCCATGCTATATTATCTACTGTTTTGGACCATATTGGGCTTTATTTTCCACTTTTATATTACTTTTGGGACTAACCTATTAACCGTAGGCCCAGCCCAGATTTGTTGTTTTTTGCCTATTTCAGTGTTTCGAAGAAACGGAATATCAAACAAAGTCCAAACGGAATGAAACCTTTGGGAACGTGATTTTCTCATCAGATATGATCCAGGAGACTTGGACCCTCAGTCAAGAAAGGAGGGAGGCGGCCACGAGGGTGGAGGGCGCCCCCCCAGGGCGCGCCCCTGCCTCGTGGGCCCCCCGAAGCTCCACCGACGTACTCCTTCCTTCTATATATACCTACGTACCCCCAACAGATCAGATACGGAGCCAAAAACCTAATTCCACCGCCGCAACTTTCTGTATCCTAGAGATCCCATCTTGGGGCCTGTTCCGGAGCTCCCCCGGAAGGGGAATCCACCACGGAGGGCTTCTACATCATCATCATAGCCTCTCCGATGAAGTGTGAGTAGTTTACTTCAGACCTTCGGGTCCATAGTTAGTAGCTAGATGGCTTCTTCTCTCTTTTTGGATCTCAATACAATGTTCTCCCCCTCTCTCGTGGAGATCTATTTGATGTAATCTTATTTTTGCGGTGTGTTTTCTGAGACCGATGAATTGTGGGTTTATGATCAAGATTATCTATGAGCAATATTTGAATCTTCTCTGAATTCTTTTATGTATGATTGGTTATCTTTGCAAGTCTCTCCGAATTTGGTAGTTCTTGCAATGGGAGAAGTGTTTAGCTTTGGGTTCAATCTTGTGGTGTCCTTTCCCAGTGACAGTAGGGGCAGCAAGGAACGTATTGTATTGTTGCCATCGAGGATAACAAGATGGGTTTTTTTCTCATATTGCATGAATTTATCCCTCTACATCATGTCATCTTGCTTAAGGCGTTACTCTGTTTTCATTAACTTAATACTCTAGATGCATGCTGGATAGCGGTCAATGAGTGGAGTAATAGTAGTAGATGCAGGCAGGAGTCGGTCTACTTGTCTCGGACGTGATGCCTATATACATGATCATACCTAGATACTCTCATAACTATGCTCAATTCTGTCAATTGCTCAACAGTAATTTGTTCACCCACCGTAAAATACTTATGCTCTTGAGAGAAGCCACTAGTGAAATCTATGGCCCCCGGGTCTATTCTCATCATATTAATCTTCCTACATTTTATTATTGCTTTGCTTTTTTACTTTGCCTTTTATTTTACTTTGCATCTTTATACCAAAAATACCAAAAATATTATTTATCATCTCTATCAGATCTCACTTTCGTAAGTGACCGTGAAGGGATTGACAACCCCTAATCGCATTGGTTGCGTTGAGCTATTTGTTTTGTGTAGGTACGAGGGACTTGCACGTGGCCTCCTACTGGATTGATACCTTGGTTCTCAAAAACCGAGGGAAATACTTACGCTACTCTGCTGCATCATCCTCTCCTCTTCGGGGAAAACCAACTCAAGCTCAAGACGAAGCAAGAAGGATTTCTGGCGCCGTTGCCGGGGATTCTACGCAAAAGTCAAATACCAAGTACCCATCACAATCCCTTACCTCCTGCATTACATTATTTGCCATTTTCCTCTTGTTTTCCTCTCCCCCACTTCACCCTTGCCGTTTTATTCGCCCTCTCTTTTCCGTTTGCCTTTTTCTCGTTCGCTTTTTTCTCGTGTGTTGGATTGCTTGCTTGTTGTTATGGCTAGTCTTATATCTTCTCTGTTGTCTCCCGAGAATGATGTTCTAAATTTTAAGCAAAGGGAGGGAGAAAATCTAAAAGACGCTTGGTATAGAATTTGCAATGCTCAAAACAAATCTACCAGGAAGCAATCTACCTCAGTTGTTCTCCGCAATTTTTATGTAGGTGCTAATCCTTGGTATAGATATATCCTTGATACCATTACCGGAGGGAATTTCTTGGGTAGCCATACTTTTGATTCTTATAATGCTATGATAGATTTATTTGGCTCACCACCTCTTTTGGTTAATGGAACTATGTTAACTTTGGAGCATGTAATGCAAAGACTTGAAATTGTTGAAAATAAAGTTGCTAAGGTTGAGTTAATTGAAGATCTAGATAAAAAGATCCACAATCAAATTACCCAATATGGATCTAAGGTAGGAGTAACTTTGAAAAATATTAAGGAGAGGGAACCCATAGTTAATGAGAAAATAAATCAAGATTCCTCTAGAATTGATAAACTTGAGGGTATCATTACCAACATGGGAACCGCTTTTTCTCCCGTAAAAAATACTCCAAGTCCACCTACTAAAATTGCTAAGCTCATGTATGTTCCTAAGAATAAGGGTGAATCATCTAGTAAGGAAACCGCGGATCTTAAATCTATAAGTATTCATCCGAATCTTTTTGCTATCATTAAGGAACCATTTGGTATGAATGAATTTTTCGATCTTTTGCCTAAAAATTTGATAATTACTAGAAAGAAAGAAATTTCTAAGGAAGGTAGATGCCTCGTTGAAGAATTGCCTGCCAAAGATGGCAATACCTAGATCTATCCTTGCTTTTATGCCTAGCTAAGGGCGTTAAACGATAGCGCTTGTTGGGAGGCAACCCAATTTTATTTTTAGTTTTTGTTTTTGTTTATGTTTAGGAATAAATAATCCATCTACCTTCTGTTTAGATATGGTTTTATGTTTTAATTAGTGTTTGTGCCAAGCTAAACCTATAGGATCTTCTTGGATGATAGTTATTTGATCTTGCTGTAATTTCCAGAAACTTTCGGTTAACTAAAAAAATTGTTAAAAATCACCAGAACGTGATAAAATAGTGATTACAATTCTGCTGATCAATAAACAAATTTCCTAGGTCTTCCCATTTTTACTGAATTTTTGGAGTTCTAGAAGTTTGTGTTAATTACAGATTACTACAGACTGTTCTGTTTTTGACAGATTCTGTTTTTCATGTGTTGTTTGCTTATTTTGATGAATCTATGGCTAGTAAAATAGTTTATAATACATAGAGAAGTTGGAATACAGTAGGTTTAACACCAATATAAATAAATAATGAGTTCATTACAGTACCTTGAAGTGGTCTTTTGTTTTCTTTCGCTAACGGAGCTCACGAGATTTCTGTTGAGTTTTGTGTTGTGAAGTTTCCATGTTTTGGGTGAAATCTTTTGATGGATTATGGAACAAGGAGTGGCAAGAGCCTAAACTTGGGTATGCCCATGGAACCCCCAAGATAATCTAAGGACACCGAAAAGTCAAAGCTTGGGGATGCCCCGGAAGGCATCCCCTCTTTCGTCCACTTCCATCGGTAACTTTACTTGGAGCTATATTTTTATTCACTACATGATATGTGTTTTGCTTGGAGCGTCTTGTATTATTTGCGTCTTTACTTGTTAGTTTACCACAATCATCCTTGCTGTACACACCTTTTGAGAGAGCCGTACATGATTTGGAATTTGATAGAATACTCTATGTGCTTCATTTATATCTTTTGAGCTATATAGTTTTGCTCTAGTGCTTCACTTATATCTTTTAGAGCACGGTGGTGGATTTGTTTTATAGAAACCTTTGATCTCTCATGCTTCACTTAGATTATTTTTAGAGTATTAAATAGCATGGTAATTTGCTTAATAATAATAATATGCTTGGTACTCAAGATTTGTAAAACTTTCTTTTGAGTGCGTTGAATACTAAGAAAAGTTTGATACTTGATAATTGTTTTGAGATATGGAGGTAGTAATATTAGAGTCATGCTAGTTGAGTAGTTGTGAATTTTAGAAATACTTGTGTTAAAGTTTGTGATTCCCGTAGCATGCACGTATGGTGAACCGTTATGTGATGAAGTCGGAGCATGATTTATTTATTGATTGTCTTCCTTATGAGTGGCGGTCGGGGACGAGCGATGGTCTTTTCCTACCAATCTATCCCCCTAGGAGCATGCGCGTAATACTTTTCTTTGATAACTTGTAGATTTTTGCAATAAGTATATGAGTTCTTTATGACTAATGTTGAGTTCATGGATTATACGCACTTTTCTCACCCTTCCAGCATTGCTAGCCTCTCTAATACCGTGCACTTTTCGCCGGTATCATACACCCACCATAAACCTTCCTCAAAACATCCACCATACCTACCTATCATGGCATTTCCATAGCCATTCTGAGATATATTGCCATGCAAGTTTCCACCGTTCCGTTTATTATGACATGCTCCATCATTGTCATATTGCTTAGCATGATCATGTAGTTGACATCTATATTTGTGGCAAATCCACCGTTCATAATTCTTTCATACATGTCACTCATGAATCATTGCATATCCCGGTACACCGCCGGAGGCATACACATAGAGTCGTATTTTGTTCTAAGTATTGAGTTGTAATTGTTGAGTTGTAAGTAAATAAATGTGTGATGATCATCATTTTTAGAGCATTGTCCCAAGTGAGGAAAGGATGATGGAGACTATGATTCCCCCATAAGTCGGGATGAGACTCCGAACGAAAAATAAAAAAAAAAGAGAAAAGAAAAGAGGCAATAAAAAAGAGAAAAGGCCCAAATAAAAAAAATGAGAGAAAAAGAGAGAAGGGACAATGTTACTATCCTTTTACCACACTTGTGCTTCAAAGCAGCACCATGATTTTCATAATAGAGAGTCTCTCGTTTCGTCACTTTCATATACTAGTGGGAATTTTTCATTATAGAACTTGGCTCGTATATTCCAATGATTGGATTCCTCAAATTGCCCTAGGTCTTCGTGAGCAAGCGAGTTGGATGCACACCCACTTAGTTTCTTTTGTTGAGCTTTCATATACTTATAGCTCTAGTGCATCTGTTGCATGGCAATCCCTACTCACTCAAATTGATATCTATTGATGGGCATCTCCATAGCCCGTTGATACGCCTAGTTGATGTGAGACTATCTTCTCCCTCTTTGTCTTCTCCACAATCACCATTCTATTCCACATATAGTGCTATATCCATGGCTGACGCTCATGTATTGCGTGAAGAGTGAATGTAGCGACCCGACCTCAGACGGTCAAGCCTCTGTGTATCCGTGCCATCCCTGGATCAGTATGCTGGCACACACAGTACATCAATGTATATATCAAAGTGCAATCACATGTATAACTAACGTAAAACTGATATATACCTCAATAGTCTCAGCGGAAACAAGTAATCGGGTGTGGAGTCCCATCAACGCCATCTGCAGGTTGAGTGTAGACCGTAACCCTGTACCGTATTCTTACTCGTCGGAAGAAAGTATCTGCAACATGATACGTTGCAGCCGTGTAGGTCAGTACATTGAATGTACCGGCAAGATCACAATAAAAGAACAGATGATAAAACTATACTATATGCAATATGGCTTTGTGGCTCTGTGTCTAGGGTTTTTGAGTAAAAGCTGGTTTTATTTTCCCTACATCAAAGGAATAAATGAAGTCTGTACTATGGAGTTTTCTATCATGACATGGTTCCGCCAACCGATGTCTCATAGCCCAAAATCATCATAAGTTGCCCACAATTAAGTTATCAATCCGGTGTTGAGAGTTCCGAGATAGATCCAAGTCCAGATGCTCAAATTGTCCGTAACCGGGGACACGGCTAATCGATTAGGTTTAAACCCTCTGCAGAGGTTTGTACACTTTACCCGCAAGATTCGATCCCTCTTTTTACGTTCTCGCACTTCAAGGTGTTTGAGAACAAGACGACCGAAACATGGTCTTCCGAAGAGTTCCTCTGACCACTGTCCGGTGCTCATCCAATCCTACCGTAGTTCCACATCTGCTAGCACCGTCCCAGCCAGAGTCACAACTAAGGTCAACCAAGCCAGAGCCCATAGTGACTTGCGGTTGCACAGGTAAGCTTCCGGGCATGAAGTATTCTTCCGTCTCTTTGAGTCTGGGTGAAGCTTTCCGCAAGATGTCATGGCGCTTCTCCATGCATCCCGGCCAACCACTGGTTTCTCCAGGGTGCCCGTCAACCATCCTTCACCCAGTAGTGTGTATTGAATTCTTGTCTCGAGTCTTGAAGTCTTGAGGCCTTGAAGATGCAGTCCTTGCAGATTCCATCATGGAGTTGTCGTCATTGACGTAGATCCTCCATTCTCACACCACTCCCGAGCACTCATACCAACCCCGTCTACAATAGCGTAGCATTAAAATAAATAACGTCCCGGG
>LR880970.1:12876533-12889687 GCA_904067115.1 Aegilops sharonensis | reverse complement strand
AAAGAATTTGAATTCATGGAGATCATAAATGCAAGGTGGAAGTTTGGGAAAGTCATTTCATTCCCTCTCATTCAACTTTCAGAAAGTTTCAAATTTCACTCAATTTCACACAATAAATCACACAACAAACAATCAATCAATCAAAACTATTTATTTATTATAACATTCCAAAATTTAGAATTTTGGGATGTTACAAACCTACCACACTTAAAACAAATCTCGTCCTCGAGATTCGAAGAGGCAGCAAGAAAAGGTTAGGGTTTGGGGGTCCTCCAGCAAATCCGTCGATCGGAATGGTCTAGTGTGCTACCACACTTAAAAGCAGGGTTATGGTTCCAACGGAACTCAGGTACTCCATCCCTAGGGTGAACACCATCGGTCTTCTCACAACTTCGAAGTAACTCCTACACTGGGGCTCTTCCGGTAGGGTCAAAACCTTTTCCTCAAATACGTGTCCTTTCATCCTGGTGAGGTTCTTCCGAGACTGTGTCTCCTTAGCTGACAGGTCTGTCGCCAATAAACAACTATCGAGATCTCATGGTGGTCGACCATTACAGGTTTCTCCTGCAGGAATAATGGGTTGGGTTGGGTCTCACCGTATGACCTACGTTTGGCAACGGTTTCCGGTACATGGATCAATCGTCCTACCATTCTAAGGTTTTTGGCTTATCGTATCGACGCTCTTCTAAAGTTTTCAAGTCTCTCTGATTTTCCATCAACATATGATAGTTCATGACAGAAGTCTCCGGTACATGATCATACCTAGGTACTCTCATAACTATGCTCAGTTCTGTCAATTGCTCAACAGTAATTCGTTCACCCACCGTAAAATACTTATGCTCTTGAGAGAAGCCACTGGTGAAATCTATGGCCCCCGGGTTTATTCTCATCATATTAATCTTCCTACATTTTATTATTGCTTTGCTTTTTTACTTTTCCTTTTATTTTACTTTGCATCTTTATACCAAAAAAACCAAAAATATTATTTATCATCTCTATCAGATCTCACTTTTGTTAGTGACCATCAAGGGATTGACAACCCCTAATCGCGTTGGTTGTGTTGAGCTATTTTTTTGTGTAGGTACGAGGGACTTGCGTGTGGCCTCCTACTGGATTGATACCTTGGTTCTCAAAAACTAAGGGAAATACTTACGCTACTCTGCTGCATCATCCTCTCCTCTTCGGGGAAAACCAACGCAAGCTCAAGACGTAGCAATGACCAAGTTGTTTCCCGTTTGTGATCCGAGAAAGATCACCGTTTGGTTGCAAGGTAGCCCGTTTGATGACCATGTTGTTGGTCCGTTTATGATCCGAGAAAGATCACCGTTTGGTTACGATGTAACCCGTTTGGTAAGCAAGTCCGTGGGAGTTGAGACACGAGATTTCATTCACTGCATCCATACTATGATTTTGAATTAATGATTAAAATTGAGTAATATAATGATATTGTTTCTCATTATGTTTATGATTGTTGTGAGCTTGAAAGTACATTCAATGTACTGACCTAGCGTGTCATGCCAGATTTCAGGAAAGTTTCGTTGGAATAGAGTGTTGCTCGAGTCTAGATCGTGTTCACATTGGTGTACCTGTGCTATGGAGTCCCGCTTCGTCGTCGTTCCGCTGTCGCGTAGTTGTCATGATCGAGGCCCGTTATATGTTCATTAAATAATGTACATATTGTTCAGCCGCACCGTGTGTGCTGCTTGGCCTCCTAATTAAGTTGTTGTAATATAAACCATGTTCCGCTAGCATCAATAAAGCAGTTGTTTTCTGTACGAAGATGTTGTGTGTTGCTAGAAGACATGGTCTCTGGGCTGGCAATGCAAGGTAAACCGGTTGCTCTGAGCCGGGGTGCCACATTTGTTCTTTTGTACAACTCTCATTTTAGATTCTTTGCAGGAAAAGTCCTCTCCAAATGGGAAGGACCCTATGTTATCGAGGAGGTTTATCTGTCTGGAACTATCAAAATAAATAATGCTGAAGGTACTAACCCGAAGGTTGTTAATGGGTGACGAATAAACATTATATCTCAGATACGCCCATTAATGTTGACAGTAATATTATCCAAACTATGACACTGGAAGAACACATAAAAGGGACCTTCAGGAACACTCCAGAATCGTGAAAAAGAGGAGGTACATGATACGGTAAGTAAACAGACTCAGCAAAATCCGAAAAAATATTTTTTGTCCATTTTGGAAAATAACAAAACTTAGGAAAATAAGAAACTACTGGGAAGGTGACCCTGGTGGGCACAAGACACCAGGGCGCGCCTGGCGCCCACCCCGGGTACCTTTCGGACTCCGTTTTTCTTCCATTTGCTTGTTTCCGAAGATAAAACAATCTTTATATACCCCCCGAACCTATTGACCACCGTATCATGGAGAAATCTTTTGTTCTCTTTTCCTTTGATGTTTCCTGATAGATTCCATCTACCATGGCCGCTTCAAGCTCCTCCAAGGACAAGTTCTTCAAGAACATCATCAGGTCATCCAGATGCATGAGGGGGTGCTTCACATCCGCGATGTGCAAGGACCCAAGGGAACAGGGACCGTGGAGGCCTGGCTTGAAGATATGGAGCAGGAGGTCTTCCGGTGCAAGGGGATGGTGGAGAGTGGACTCAATGCCAATCACCTCATGATCACAGACCTTACCCGTGATCTCAAGGTGGATGACAAGTCCATGAAGGACATTGTCTTGACCCTCAGCGAGAAAAGCAGCTTCCTCCAAAGCCAGATCTACGATCTCCAAAACCAAGTCTTTGAATATGAGGCGAGGTTTAAAGGTATGAGTTTGGCTGCCAGTTGCAGGACCCGTGAGACTCATTCTTCCTCTTATGATGGTGGACCTCTTCATGGAAACCCGAGGACAAGATTGATACGTCTCCAACGTATCTATAATTTATGAAGCATTCATGCTAATATATTATCTGTTTTGGATGTTTATGGGCCTTATTATACACTTTTATATTATTTTTGGGACTAACCTATTAACCGGAGGCCCAGCCCAGATTGCTGTTTTTTTTTGCCTATTTCAGTGTTTTGAAGATAAGGAATATCAAACGGAGTCCAAACGGAATGAAACCTTCGGGAGCGTGATTTTTGGAATGAACGTGATCCAGGAGACGTGGAGCTGAAGTCAGGGAAGCTTCAAGGAGGCCACGAGGCAGGGGGCGCGCCCACCCCCCCGGGCGCGCCCTCCACCCACGTGGGCCCCTCGTGGCTCCCCTGCCGACTTCTTTCGCCTATATATCTCCATATACCCTTAAAACATCAAAGACGAGAATAGATCGGGAGTTCTGCCGCCGCAAGCCTCTGTAGCCACCAAAAACCAATCGGGACCCTGTTCCGGCACCCTGCCGGAGGGGGGATCCCTCACAGGTGGCCATCTTCATCATCCCGGCGCTCTCCATGAGGACGAGGGAGTAGTTCACCCTCGGGGCTGAGGGTATGTACCCGTAGCTATGTGTTTGATCTCTCTTTCTTGTGTTCTTGAGTTGGCACGATCTTGATGTGTCACGAGCTTTGCTATTATAGTTGGATCTTATGATGCTTCTCCCCCTCTACTCTCTTTTAATGGATTGAGTTTTCCCTTTGAAGTTATTTTATCGGATTGAGTCTATAAGGATTTGAGAACACTTGATGTATGTTTTGCCGTGCTTATCTGTGGTGACAATGTGATATTCACGTGATCTACTTGATGTATGTTTTGGTGATTAACTTGCGGGTTCACCTTGTGAACTTATGCATAGGGGTTGGCACACGATTTCGTCTTGACTCTCCGGTAGAAACTTTGGGGCACTCTTTGAAGTACTTTGTGTTGGTTTGAATAGATGAATATGAGATTGTGTGATGCATATCGTATAATCATACCCACAGATACTTGAGGTGACAATGGAATATCTAGGTGATGTTTGGGTTTTGGTTGATTTGTGTCTTAAGGTGTTATTCTAGTACGAACTCTATGATAGATTGAACGGAAAGAATAGCTTCATTTATTTTTCTATGGACTCTTGAATAAATCGAGCAGAAAGAATAACTTTGAGGTGGTTTCGTACCCTACAATAATCTCTTCGTTTTTTCTCTGCTATTAGTGACTTTGATTGACTCTTTGTTGCATGTTAAGGGATATTATATGATCTATCTATGTTATTATTGTTGAGAGAACTTGCACTAGCGAAAGTATGAACCCTAGGCCTTGTTTCCTAGCATTGCAATACCGTTTGTGCTCACTTTTATCATTAGTTACCTTGCTGTTTTTATATTTTAAGATTACGAAAACCTATATCTACCATCCATATTGCACTTGTATCACCATCTCTTCGCCGAACTAGTGCACCTATACAAGTTACCATTGTATTGGGTGTGTTGGGGACACAAGAGACTCTTTGTTATTTGGTTGCAGGGTTGCTTGAGAGAGACCATCTTCATCCTACGCCTCCCACGGATTGATAAACCTTAGGTCATCCACTTGAGGGAAATTTTCTACTGTCCTACAAACCTCTGCACTTGGAGGCCCAACAACGTCTACAAGAAGAGGGTTGCGTAGTAGACATCAAGCTCTTTTCTGGTGCCATTGCCGGGGAGGTGAGTGCCTGAAGGTATATCTTTAGATCTTGTAATCGAATCTTTTAGTTTCTTGTTTTATCACTAGTTTAGTTTATAAAGGAAAACTACACAAAAAAATGGAATTGAGTTTGTCTCATACGCTTCATCTTTTTAATATCTTCCGTGAGAATGATGGAAAGGAAAATTGTGTTCAAGTGCTAGAAGAAGAAGTCTATAAAATGTTTGGCACTAAATCTTTGAATGATGAGCATGATTGCAATGTTTTTAGTATGAACTCTTTGCATATCCATAGTACTAATGATGATTGCACTAGTTATAATGAAAATGTCTCCTATAAGCATGTCAATTTTTGTGGAGTGCATTAGGTTTGCAAGTACACACCAAACAGGGAAGATAGATATTGCAAGAGAAATAAGAATTTAGAAACTAAATTGTTCCAAGAAAGGCTAGATGTTTGTGCTGAAAATTTAAATTTTCTTAGCCGTACTTGTGAACTTTGCAATGAACGTGGTCATTCAACTATCCGATGCAAATTGTTTCATGATCTAATCGTGTCCAAAAATTGTGATGACTTGATTTCCCTTGCACATCATAATGAACTTAGTTTGCTTATGGGTTACGAATAAATGAAACGTATAACTAAGCATCTTCCAGAACTTGCCCGTTATAAACTTCTTGATTTTGATCTAGAGGAAATTTATATGTATTGTGCGGCGAATTGCATTGAAAATCCTTATATTGCCAATTACATAAAGACAATAAAACAAATAGAAGATGAAGAGAATACTAATGAAAGGGAAGAGACTTCCCAATATCCTCCTATTGTTTCTTATGATGAATCAGGTAACGAGGAGGAGCCTTCTATTCAACCAATCTCATTAATAAGGAGATCCAAAAAGAGGATTCAACCCGCACATGATCTGGTGAAGAAGAAGAAAAGAAAAAAGGAAGAGAGTTAAAAAGGTATCTCTCCCAAATAATGTTGCTCCTATTATTGTTGTGCCTCATGAAAAGGAATCAAATATAATTGTGGAAGATGATGCACTTGATGATGATCTAGTTATGCCTATTTCTTGTTGTGATGATTATGATTGGGAAGATAATGATACTTCTTATGATCTTTAAAATCTTTTTGGCACTTTTTGGAAGAATATGATAATAATGTTTGCTATATTATTGGTGCTATCCATTGTAGCGACCAGACCTCAAAAAGTCTGATCTCTGTGCTTCAGTGTCATCCCTGGATCAGTAATGCTGACATGCACAGTACTTGAAGGATTTATAACAGAGTAGCAATCACACATTTATTACATCGAATGTCTCAAAAGAGAACTTATTACAGTAAATATGGCTTAAGGCCATCTAATAACGATAACAGCGGAAGGCCTGGAAGATAAGCGAGTCCATCAACTCCAACGGTATCACTGAGTATAGAACCACGACCGAAAGGCACCTTACTCGTCGTCTGAAAAGTCTGCAACATAAACGTTGCAGCCCGAAAATGGGTCAGCACATGGAATATGCTGGCAAGGTAACACATATAGAGTAATATGAAAGAGTAATGCTATACTACATGCATATATGGCTGGTGGAAAGCTCTATGGTTACAGTTTTGCGTAAAGCCAAATTTTCCCTACTGCAAAGGAATAAATTTTATTTAACTATCATGGTGGTTGTTAAACGTTGAGAATGGTTGACAGCATTCTCAATCCCAATTAAACATCAACATTAAACCCAACAATATTAATTAAAGTAACATGATGAGATTCACATGATAATCCAAGTACTAGATACTCAAGATGTCCATAACAGGGGACACGGCTAACCATGATTTGTTTTATACACTCTGCAGAGGTTGTGAACTTTTCCCCACAACACTCGATCTCCTCCGTTGGGATTCTCGCACTACAAGGTGTTTGAGAAACGGATGACCGAGACATAGTCTTTCAGAAGCACTAGCACCTTATGATCGGGTAGACCGTTACACCTACATCCCCTACATCTGCTAGTCTACCACTGTAAGAGTTCGCACGACTTAATCAACTATGCTAGAGCCCATAGTAGCTTCTGGTTGCACACGGAAGTTTCTAGCATGAATAATCTCATGATCCCTTTGAGCCTGGGTGGCGGTCCATAAAGAAAAACGGGCAATCGCTGGAATATCCAGGTGCCTCAATCCACCCAGATGTGTGTTAAAGTTGCCACCTTAAGTAAACCATTTATTAACATATCTCACATCTGTCATGGATACACTCATGCAATCCACGTCTACTAGCATAGCATGGCAATATAAGCAAACATATAAGTAACTCCCAAGGGTTTGATAATAAACAGGTAATAGGTACTACCTCATCTACTTCCCAAACCCACAATTTAAATTAGATCCTAATCATGCAATGTTTGAGGGTTTGATCTAATGCAATAAAACTGGGTAGTAAAGAGGTCTGATCAAAGTGTTACTTACCTTGCTGATGATCCGTGAAACCTAGAGATTCGAAGTAGCAAGCGGCGCACTCCGGGTACTCTATCGCAAACAAACAAGCATACAATAAGCACTCATCTAATGCACATTAAAACTCAAATAAGAGATCTAACTAGAAAGTTCAACTTAAGAATTCCGGTCTGCAAAAAAAAAATCAAATCAAACGAAGCAACGGAAGTCAAACGGCGAAAGAAACAAGCTTCGTTTACTAATATGGATCTAAGTCAAATTTTACGGAAGCAAAAACTTCTTTGAGTGGGTTAAACGGAAAGAGGGTTTCGAGACAAAACTCTAGGCGCTTGAATCGCCTGATTCCGATAAACGAGCTAAAAGTTATACTAAAACGAAAATCGGATCAGAAATCGCGATCGAAAATAATCGCGGAAAATCTGAGAAAAAGATAAACGGACGAACAGGCTAACGAACGAACGTTTGCTGTCTACCGCTAAACGACAAAAAACGTTCGTTGAAACGAACGTACGGACGAACGTCCGCTAAATAAACTAAACCG
This sequence comes from Aegilops sharonensis, assembly GCA_904067115.1. Lineage (NCBI taxonomy): Eukaryota > Viridiplantae > Streptophyta > Magnoliopsida > Poales > Poaceae > Aegilops > Aegilops sharonensis. The sequence continues at coordinate 12,882,126 of LR880970.1, read as the reverse complement.
AAAGAAAACCGATTCTAAACAAAATCGGATCTTGGTTTTTTTGAAAAAAATCGAACACCTAATTTTTTTTCAAAACCGACGGCTACCTCGGGATGCGTGACGGCGGCGGCGGCGGGTACTCCGGCGAGGCGGCGGGGGCGGCGGGGTCGGCGAGGCGGCGCGGATCGGCGGCGGTGGCGAGGCGACGCGGTGGCGGCGGCGCGGATCGGCGGTGGCGGCGGTGGCGGCGGCGGGGTCGGGCTGGGGCTAGGGTTTCAGGAGGGGTGGGCTGCGGCTCGGGCTCCCCGGCTTATAAAGGCTGGCCGGGCCTAGAGTCCTAGGCGGACACGGCCTGGTTTGGTCGGTTCGCGTTTAAAAAAAACATTAGGCACAGAAAAACAGATAGAAGAAATACTAAACGGACTCCAAAAATCCTGAAATAAAATTTCCCCGACTTATAAAATCAAGCCGGACAAGATGAACATTTATTTGGGGCCTAAATCTAATTTCAAAAAACACGCATTTTTCCTAAATTCAAATAAAATAGCAAGAAACTCCAAAATAAAATCTTATTTGATTTTATTATTAAATCCTCAATATTTCTTTATTTTGGGAAAGTCATTTTATTCCCTCTCTCATATTCTTATAATAGAAATAATTGAAGATAATATAAATAAAATCAAGTGATCCTATTTTCAAAATTTGAGAAGACTCAAATATGAAGATAACGAAATCCCCAACTCTCTCCGAGGGTCCTTGAGTTGCGTAGAATTTCTGGATGAGGCCAAAATGCAATAAAATGATGATCTAATGTATAACATTCCAAATTGAAAATCTGGGATGTTACAAACCTACCCCCTTAAGATGAATCTCGCCCTCGAGATTCGGGTTGGCTAGAAAATAGATCAGGGTGGTCCTTCAACAGATGTTCCTCTCGTTCCTAGGTGGCTTCATCCTCGGTGTGGTGGCTCCACTGAACTTTGCAAAACTTGATAACCTTGCTGCGGGTGACTCGGCTGGCATACCCAAGAATCTTGACTGGTTTCTCCTCATAGGTCAAATCACTATCCAACTGAATCGCATCCAGCGGCACTGTATCTCTTAGCGGTATATCAGCCATCTCTACGTGGCACTTCTTCAACTGGGAAACGTGGAACACATCGTGAACTCCTGACAATCCTTCGGGCAAGTCCAACTTGTAAGCAACTTCTCCCATACGCTCCAAAACTTTGTATGGTCCCACAAAACGTGGCGCTAGTTTTCCCTTAACTCCAAAGCGCCTAACTCCTCGAAGTGGAGATACACGAAGATAAACTCTGTCTCCGACTTCGTAAACTGTCTCCTTGCGTTTAGAATCTGCATAGCTCTTCTTCCTGGACTGGGCTACCTTGAGCCTATCTCGAATCAACTTCACCTTCTGTTCAGACTCCTTAATCAAATCCGGTCCAAACAACTGGCGGTCTCCAACTTCATCCCACAACAGCAGGGTTCTGCACCTCCTTCCGTACAAGACTTCGAAAGGGGCCATCTTCAAACTGGATTAATAACTGTTGTTGTAAGAGAACTCCGCATATGGCAAGTTATCATCCCAACTAGGTCCATAATCTGGCGCACAAGCTCTCAACATATCCTCTAAAATCTGATTGACTCTCTCGGTCTGTCCATCTGTCTGTGGATGAAAAGCTGTACTGAACTCTAGTCTGGTACCCAAAGTTTCGTGCAACTGATTCCAGAACTTTGAGGTAAACTGGATTCCTCTATCTGACACAATGCTCCTCGGAACTCCATGCAGACATACGATCCTAGTCATGTATATCTTTGCTAACTTAGCATTGGTGTAAGTGGTGTTCACTGGGATGAAATGAGCTACATTCGTCAAAAGATCGACTACAACCCATATCGAGTCATAGCCTGAACTGGTCCTGGGCAATCCCGTGATAAAATCCATGCCTAGCTTATCCCACTTCCATTCGGGTATTGGCAATGGCTGTAACAATCCTGCTGGCTTCTGATGCTCTGCCTTTACTCTCTGACATACATCACAAACTGCTACATACTCCGCAATATCCTTCTTCATTCCAGTCCACCAAAATGTGTCTTTCAAATCCAAATACATCTTGGTATTTCCTGGGTGAATCGAGTAAGGTGAGTCATGGTCCTCTTGCAGAATCAACTTCCTGATCTCCGGATCATTAGGCACACAAACGCGGTCCTCAAACCATAGGGTATCGTGCCCATCCTCACGAAATCCTTTAGCTTTTCCTTTGCTCATTTTCTCATTTATAGCGGCAATCTCCTTGTCAGTCTTCTGGGCTTCTCTGATCTTATCCATCAAAGTAGACTGAACCTCCAATACTGCTACATAGCCTCTCGGAACTATCTCCAAACATAGCTCACGAAGGTCCTCGGCTAACTCCTTTGGTAACTCTCCGATCATTAGTGTGTTGACATGGCTCTTGCGGCTAACCGCATCGGCTACTACGTTAGCCTTTCCGGGGTGGTAATGCAATCTCAAATCATAATCTTTGATGAGCTCCAACCATCTCCTTTGTCTGAGATTCAACTCCTTCTGCGTGAAAATGTACTTCAAACTCTTGTGATCCGTGTACACCTCACAATGGTTTCCGATGAGAAAATGTCTCCACGTCTTCAATGCATGCACTACGGCTGCTAACTCCAAATCATGCATGGCATAATTCAACTCATGGGGCTTAAGCTATCGTTAAGCATACGAAACAACTCTTCCCTCCTGCATAAGCACTGCTCCAAGTCCTCGACGTGAAGCGTCACAATATACCTCGCAATCTTTGCTCTGATCTGGCAGAATCAACACTGGTGATGTAACTAAACGTTTCTTTAACTCCTGGAAACTAGCCTCACATTCTTCAGTCCAATTGAACTGGGTATCATTCTTTAATAACTCCGTCATAGGCTTCGCAATCTTCGAGAAATTCTCGATGAATCTCCGGTAGTATCCTGCCAGTCCAAGAAAACTCCGGATCTCTCCAACTGTCATTGGTGCTTCCCAGTTTGTCACAGTGACAACCTTGGTGGGATCTACTGCTATACCTTCTCCGGATATAACGTGTCCGAGAAATCCAACTTCCTTCAAACAAAACTCACATTTGCTGAATTTGGCATATAACTGATGTTCTCTGAGCTTCTCAAGTACTAAACGCAAATGCTCCTTATGCTCCTCTTCATTCTTCAAGTAGACCAAAATATCGTCAATGAACACCACGATGAACTTATCCAGAAACTCCATAAACACTTTAACTGAAAGACATAACGGTATACTCATACAGTCCATACCTGGTGCGATAGTCAGACCAAAAGACAGGTCCGTTAGTCAGACCAAAAGACATAACGGTATACTCGTACAGTCCATACCTGGTGGTAAAAGCCGTCTTAGGTATATCCTGCTCTTGAATCTTTAACTGATGGTATCCTGATCGCAAATCGGTCTTGGAAAATACCTTAGCTCCTTGTAATCGGTCAAACAAATAATTGATCATCGGTGATATGTCTCCAACGTATCTATAATTTTTGATTGCTCCATGCTATATTATCTACTGTTTTAGGCAATATTGGGCTTTATTTTCCACTTTTATATTACTTTTGGGACTAACCTATTAACCGGAGGCCCAACCCAGATTTGATGTTTTATGCCTATTTCAGTGTTTCGAGGAAGAGGAATATCAGACGGAGTCAAAACGGAACGAAATCAACTAGAGAAGTTATTTTTGGAAGGAAACCCACCTGATGGACATGGACTCCACGTCAGAAGATACGGGAGGTGCTCACGAGGGTGGGGGGCGTGCCCCCCTGCCTCGTGGGGCTCCCGTAGCTCCACCGACGTACTCCTTTCACCGATATATACCTACGTACCCTAAAACTTCCTGAACAGAAGATAGATCGGGAGTTCCGCCGCCGCAAGCCTCTGTAGCCACCAAAAACCTCTCGGGAGCCCGTTCCGGCACCCTGCCGGAGGGGGAACTCATCACCGGTGGCCATTTTCATCATCCCGACGCTATCGAGGACGAGGAGGGAGTAGTTCACCCTCGGGGCTGAGGGTATGTACAAGTAGCTATGTGTTTGATCTCTCTCTCTCTCTCTCGTGTTCACTCTATGGCACGATCTTGATGTATCCCGAGCTTTGCTATTGTAGTTGGATCTTATGATGTTTCTCCCCCTCTACTCTCTTGTGATGAATTGAGTTTCCCCTTTGAAGTTATCTTATCGGATTGAGTCTTTTATGAGAACACTAGATGTATGTCTTGCCGTGTTTATCTGTGGTGACAATGGGATATCATGTGCCACTTGATGTATATTTTGGTGACCAACTTGCGGGTTCCGCCCATGAACCGATGCATAGGGGTTGGCACACGTTCTTGACTCTCCGGTAGAAACTTTGGGGCACTCTTTGAAGTACTTTGTGTTGGTTGGATGAATCTGAGATTGTGTGATGCATATCGTATAATCATGCCCACGGATACTTGAGGTGTCAATGGAGTATCTAGGTGACATTATGGTTTTGGTTGATTTGTTTCTTAAGGTGTTATTCTAGTACGAACTCTTTTGTAGATTGATACGAAAGAATAACTTTGAGGTGGTTTCGTACCCTACCATAATCTCTACGTTTGTTCTTCGCTATTAGTGGCTTTGGAGTGACTCTTTGTTGCATGTTGAGGGATTGTTATATGATCTATCTATGTTATTATTGTTGAGAGAACTTGCACTAGCGAAAGTATGAACCCTAGGCCTTTTTGCCTATCATTGCAATACCGTTTACGCTCACTTTTACCACTTGCTACCTTGCTGTTTTGATATTTTCAGATAACAAATACCTTATCTACTGTAACATCCCAAATTTTCAATTTGGAATGTTATACATTAGGTCATCATGCATATCATATTTTCTCGCATTTTTCCGATCCTAGAAAATTTCACGCAACTCAAGGACCCTCGGAGAGAGTTGGAGATTTCATTATTTTCATATTTGGGATTTCTCAGATTATGAAAATATAGGATCATTGGATTTATTTAATTATCTTCATAAGTTTTTCCGATAAAAAAATTGAGAGAGGGAATAATATGACTTTCCCAACATTTAGGAAAAATGAAGATTTTATAAATAAATCAAATTTTGGTTTTTGAAAGTTTATTTGTTTTAGGCAAAAAAAATGAGCATTTTAAAAAAAATATGCATTTTGCCCCGTTTTAAAGTTCATTTTGTTCGATTCATTTTTAGGAGTCAGGGAAAATTAATTTTATTTAATTTGGAGTTCGTTTGGTTTAATTTTATTTTTGTTTAGTTTTGTTTAAAAAAAAATGCGCGCCCCCGCCTGGGCCAAGGGCCCAGCCGGCCCAACCGCCGCTGCCCTGGCCCAGCGCCCCCTCTCCCTCGCGCGCCCGCGCGCGCGCCGCACCGCCGCCGCCGGCGAGTCCGAGGAGGACTCCTCCTCCTCCCCCCTGGCTTGCCCCCTCCCCCAAGGCAGCACCCCCCAACCTATTTATACCGCCGACCCCCCCTCTCTCCTCATCCCGCCGCCGCCCCTCGCCACCCGCCCGAGCCGCCGCCGCCTCGCCCGAAGGCCGCCGCCGCCGCCTGCCG
>LR880970.1:12862997-12874269 GCA_904067115.1 Aegilops sharonensis | reverse complement strand
ATGACAGATGTGAGATTGTTAATTAATGGTTTATCTAAGGTGGCAACCTAAACACACATCTGGGTGGATTGAGGCACCTGGTTTCTATCAGGACTTGCCTGTATTTCTTCGGACCGCCACCCAGGCTCTAAGGGATCATGAGATTATTCAAACTAGAAACTTCCGTGTGCAGCCACAAGCCAATTATGGGCTCTGGCGTAGTTGACTAAGTTGTGCGAACTCTTACGGGTAGGCTAGCTGATGTAGGGGATGTAGGTTGGTACGGTCTACCCACATGTAAGGTGTGAGTGCTTCTGAAAGACTATGTCTCGGTCATCCGTTTCTCAAACACCATGTAGTGCGAGAACCAAGCGGAGGCGATCGAGTCTTGTGGGGAAAAGTGCGCAAACCTCTGCAGAGTGTATAAACTAATCATGATTAGCCGTGTCCCCAGTTATGGACGTTTTGAGTATCTGGTAATTGAATATCATGTGAATCTCAACATGTTACTGCTAATAAATGTTATGGGGTTTTGATGAGTACTTTTAATTGGGATTGAGGATGCTTTCAACCATTCTCAATGTTTAACAACCACCATGATAGTTAAATAAAATTATTCCTTTGTTGTAGGGAAAAACTAGCTTTATGCAAAAATGTAACCGTAGAGCCTTACCACCAGCCATATATGCATGTAGTATAGCTTATTCCTTCATTGCTCTCTATGTGTTACATTGCCAGCATATTCCATGTGCTGACCCGTTTTCGGGCTGCAATTTTCACGTTGCAGACTTTTCAGACGACGAGTAAGGTGTTAGGTCGTGGTTCTATACTCAGTGATGCCGATGGAGTTGATGGACTCACTTATCTTCCAAGCCTTCCGCTGTTATTATTAGATGGCCTTAAGCCATATTTTTGTAATAAGTTCCCTTGTGGACAACGATGTAATAAGTGTGTGATTGCTACTCTGCTATAAATACTTCGAAGTACTGTGTGGTGTCAGCATTACTGATCCAGGGATGACACTGAGCACAGAGACTTGATCCATTCGGGTCTGGTCGCTACAGAGATGGTATCCGAGCACACGCTGACTGTAGGACACGACCACTAAATTAAAGCCATAGATCACTACTCTCTTCTCATTTTCTAACTCCTCATCTTTTCTACTCTTTAGGATGACGGACGCGAAGATCAAGTACACCCAACCAGATGAAGGCACACCTTTTGGATTTCACTTGAAGGAAGTCACCAAGTACCTGAACATTGGACTACCCAGCTTCACCGGAACTTTCAACGCCACTCTGCCTGAAGAGGAGCGCTGGAAGATTCAAGCTCACGTTCCAGGAAGGACATTCGCCCCAAGCACCAAGCCTATAGATAGTGTTTTCAGTGCACCAACTTGGAGTCTGGGAAAGAGCATGGCAGCTCACATCACCATGGGACGCATTGGAGAAGTTTATCAAGAAGACCTCAAGGACACTATCTACCAGATTTGCGGACGCCGAGATGAACAATGGAACATAGTCAGCACCAAGAAGGATAGATCCATTGCAGCTTTCATCCAGGAGTTAAACCAGCACATTCGACGCCAGGAGAACCAAATGTGCAACGATATGTTGGAGTTGCAGAATGCAAAGGGAAGGATCATCGAACTTGAAGAAGAATTAAAGACTACACGCAAGGACTACATGGACGAGATCGTAGATCTAGCAAGACACAATAATGATCTTAAGTACGAGATCGAAGAACTCAAGAAGAAGTTGGCGCTCAGGAATGAAGACCAGTATGTCGGTTGCCCAAGCGACTACATCAACATCGACGACACCGATTCGGATCCAAGTGAACCCGACTTTGAAGACGAAGCTGGAGCAGACATCATGGAGTCTTCCACCGGTTCAAATTAGTAGAAGTCCCCCACATATTAGTAGTATTCCCTCCATGTAAACATTTGCTCATGTGCTTTTGCGATAGTTAGATCGTTGTAAGCCCTTGTTTGATTGAATGAAGTGATTTTGTGTGCATTTGCTCATGTGCATTTGGGTAGTGATTCCCCTTAGACCTCATTCTATTCTTAAATTCTCGTATTTTCTAAACCCATCAGATGCCTCCGAGACGCGACCCCGGGTTCGTTTTCCCGCCAGAGATCACCCAACTGATTCAGCAGCAGAATACCCTGATTCAAACATTGGTGCAGAACCAGGGCAACAACAACAACAACAACAACAACAACAACCCACCACCACCACCACCTGCGGATCACCTGACTCGTTTTCTTAGACTGAATCCGCCGGTATATTCCGGTAGCACCGAGCCGATTGTGGCAGATGATTGGCTCCGCAAGATAGGAAGGGAGTTGACCACTGCAGGATGCACAGATGGTGAAAGAGTGAAGTTTGCAGCACATCAGCTTGAAGGACCCGCAGCAGCATGGTGGGAGAATTTTACAGCCACTTACCCCGTAGACACTGTCACATGGGATCAGTTTCAGCAAGCTTTTCGCACTGCCCATGTTTCAGCAGGAGCTATGGCCATGAAGAAGCGCGAGTTTCGCAACTTACGCCAAGGAGGAAGGACTGTTGGCCAGTATGTGGATGATTTTAGTAAGTTAGCACGTTATGCCCCAAATGACGTTGCTACAGATGCAGCTAAACAGGAGAAGTTTCTAGAAGGACTGAATGATGAGTTCAGCATGCCGTTGATGGTAGCAAGTTTCAACAACTACCAGGAGTTGGTAGACCGAGCCCTCATGATTGAAGGAAAGCAGCAGCAAATTGAGAACCGCAAGCGGAAGTATGGACAGGGGAAGTATAACTCTGGAGCCCAGCAGAAGCCTCGTTATACCCCTAAATCAGGAATTCAGTTTTAGCATACCCATGGAGGAGGTAACTCGCATAACCATAATGGCACCAAGAATGGGAACAGGAATGGAGGAAGCAATGGACAGAACCGCACCAACCCGTCAACACCATCCAAAGTAGACCTGAGTCATATCACTTGCTTTAAGTGCCGCAAGACTGGGCATTATGCCAATGACTGTCCAGAAGGCCAGAATGGAAATGGCAATGGAAGCTCTGGAAAGAAGCCAAACCCTTTCAACAGGGGACAGGTGAACCACACTGATGTGGAGGAGGTTGAAGATCAGCCCGATGCAGAAATCGGTAAGTTTTTGGTTAAGTCATTTACTGCAGTTGTTCTTTTCGATACTGGTGCATCGCATTCATACATATCAAGGGGATTTGTGGATAAGTACAAATTACCGACCCAAGCCCTTAGGTCACCCATGCTAGTAACCTCACCCGGAGCAGAGTACATGGCTAGTAAATGGTGTGATCGACTGCCATTAAGGATTGGACACTATGTTTTCCCCTCAGACCTAATAGTTCTGGAATCCCAAGGATTGGATGTGATATTAGGAATGGATTGGTTATCAAAGTATGGAGGAAACATAGATTGCACCACAAAGTCAATTTTGCTCACCACACCAGAAGGAAGAAGGATCAAGTATGTATCACGGCACGAGCCGAGGAGAGCGCAAGTTAATTGCTTATCAGGAGTGGTGCAGGAAGAAGTATCAGTGGTGAAGGATTTTCCTGATGTATTTCTGGAAGAGTTGCCAGGAATGCCACCGGATAGAGACATCGAGTTTTTGATCGAGCTGTTGCCAGGAACAGGCCCGATATCGAAACGACCATACAGGATGCCCGCACAGGATTTGGCGGAAATCAAGAAGCAGATTAAGGAACTATTGGATAAAGGTTTTATACGCCCAAGTTCTTCACCTTGGGGATCACCCGTATTGTTAGTGGAGAAGAAGGATGGATCGTTAAGAATGGTTGTTGATTATCGTGGATTGAATGAAGTAACAATCAAGAACAAGTACCCACTACCTATGATAAATGATCTGTTTGATCGCTTACAAGGAGCTAAGGTGTTTTCCAAGATCGATTTGCGATCAGGGTACCATCAGTTGAAAATTCGAGAGCAGGACATACCTAAGACAGCGTTTACCACGAGATATGGACTGTATGAGTATACCGTTATGTCATTTGGACTGACTAACGCACCGGCCTATTTCATGAACCTGATGAACAAAGTGTTTATGGAATTTTTGGACAAGTTCGTCGTGGTGTTCATTGATGACATTTTGATTTTCTCGAAGGATGAAGAGGAACATAAGGAACATTTGAGATTGGTTTTGGAGAAACTGAGGGAACACCAGTTTTATGCCAAGTTCAGCAAATGTGAGTTTTGGCTAAAGGAAGTTGGATTTCTCGGGCATGTTATATCCGGAGAAGGAATAGCAGTTGACCCCACAAAGGTTGAGACCGTAACCAAATGGGAAGCACCAACGACAGTTGGAGAGATTCGGAGTTTCCTTGGACTCGCAGGATACTACCGAAGATTCATTGAGAATTTCTCAAGGATTGCCAAGCCTATGACTGAATTGTTGAAGAAGGATAACAAATTCATATGGACTGAGGACTGTGAGGCAAGTTTTCAGGAGTTGAAGAAAAGATTGGTTACTTCACCAGTTTTAATATTGCCAGATCAGACCAAGGATTATGAGGTGTATTGTGACGCTTCACGTCGAGGACTTGGAGCAGTGCTTATGCAGGAAGGAAGAGTTGTTTCATATGCTTCACGACAACTTAAGCCCCATGAGTTGAATTATGCCACGCATGATTTGGAGTTAGCAGCCGTTGTGCATGCCTTAAAGACATGGAGATATTTTCTCATTGGAAATCATTGTGAAGTATATACGGATCAAAAGAGTTTAAAGTACATCTTCACACAGAAGGAATTAAACCTCAGACAAAGGAGATGGTTAGAGCTTATCAAGGATTATGATATGAGATTGCATTATCACCCCAGAAAGGCTAATGTCGTAGCAGACGCATTGAGCCGTAAGAGCCACGTCAATACCCTAATGATGGGAGGAATACCCAATGAGTTAGCCGAGGACCTTCGAGAGCTATGTTTGGAAATAGTTCCGAGAGGCTATGTAGCAGCATTGGAGATTCAGTCAACACTGATGGACAAAATCAGATAAGCCCAAAAGGCAGATAAGGAAGTTGCCTCTATAAAGGAGAAAATGAGCAAAGGAAAAGCTAAAGGATTTCGTGAGGATGAGCACGATACCCTATGGTTTGAAGACCATGTTTATGTGCCCAATAACCCAGAGATCAGGAAGTTGATTTTGCAAGAAGCTCATGTTTCACCTTATTCGATTCACCCAGGAAATACCAAGATGTATTTGGATTTGAAGAATACTTTCTGGTGGACCGGAATGAAGAAGGATATTGCGGAGTATGTAGCAGTTTGCGATGTATGTCAGAAAGTAAAGGCAGAGCATCAGAAGCCAGCAGGATTGCTACAACCATTGCCGATACCCGAATGGAAGTGGGATAAACTAGGCATGGATTTCATCACAGGTTTGCCAAAGACTCGTTCAGGTTATGACTCGATTTGGGTTATAGTCGACCGCTTGACGAAGGTAGCTCATTTCATTCCAGTCAAGACTACCTATAGCAGTGCTAAGTTGGCAAAGATATACATGACCAGAATTGTGTGTTTACACGGAGTTCCGAGGAGCATCGTATCGGATAGAGGAACCCAATTTACCTCAAAATTTTGGAACCAGTTGCACGAAACATTGGGAACCAGACTGGAATTCAGTATAGCTTTCCACCCACAGACCGATGGACAGACTGAGAGAGTCAATCAGATTTTGGAGGATATGCTGAGAGCTTGTGCACTAGATTATGGATCTAGTTGGGATGACAATTTGCCGTATGCAGAATTTTCTTATAACAACAGTTACCAAACCAGCTTGAGAATGGCACCTTTCGAGGCTCTGTATGGAAGAAGATGTAGGACACCGTTGTCATGGGACGAAACTGGAGATCGTCAGTTGTTTGGACCAGATTTGATTAAGGAGTCTGAGCAGAAGGTTAAACTGATTCGGGATAGGCTCAAGGTAGCCCAGTCCAGACAAAAGAGCTATGCCGATTCAAAGCGCAAAGCGATTGAGTATGAAGTTGGGGACAGAGTATATCTTAGAGTATCCCCGCTTCGAGGAGTTAAGCGTTTTGGAGTTAAAGGAAAGTTAGCACCACGTTTCGTTGGACCATATAAGATTTTGCAACGCATGGGAGAAGTTGCTTATAAGTTGGAATTGCCCGAAGGACTGTCAGGAGTTCATGATGTATTCCATGTTTCTCAGCTGAAGAAATGTCACCCCGAGATAGCAGAGATACCGTTAAGAGACACAGTGCCACTGGAAGCAATTCAGTTGAAGGATGATTTAACATATGAGGAAAAACCGGTTAAGATTCTCGATTATGCTAGCAGAGTTACTCGCAGCAAGGTTATCAAGTTTTGCAAGGTTCAGTGGAGCCACCACACCGAAGATGAAGCCACCTGGGAAAGAGAGGAAGTTTTGCTCAAGGACCACCCTCACCTATTTTCTAGCCAACCCGAATCTCGAGGGCGAGATTCGTCTTAAGGGGGTAGGTCTGTAACATCCCAAATTTTCAATTTGGAATGTTATACATTAGGTCGTCATGCATATTATATTTTCTCGCATTTTTCCGATCCTAGAAAATTTCACGCAACTCAAGGACCCTCGGAGAGAGTTGGAGATTTCATTATTTTCATATTTGGGATTTCTCAGATTATGAAAATATAGGATCATTGGATTTATTTAATTATCTTCATAAGTTTTTCCGATAAAAAAATTGAGAGAGGGAATAATATGACTTTCCCAACATTTAGGAAAAATGAAGATTTTATAAATAAATCAAATTTTGGTTTTCGAAAGTTTATTTGCTTTAGGCAAAAAAAATGAGCATTTAAAAAAAAATATGCATTTTGCCCCGTTTTAAAGTTCATTTTGTTCGACTCATTTTTAGGAGTCGGGGAAAATTAATTTTATTTAATTTGGAGTTCGTTTGGTTTGATTTTATTTTTGTTTAGTTTTGTTTTAAAAAAAACGCGCGCCCCCGCCTGGGCCAAGGGCCCAGCCGGCCCAACCGCCGCCGCCCCGGCCCAGCGCCCCCTCTCCCTCGCGCGCCCGCACGCGCGCCGCGCCGCCTCCGCCAGCGAGTCCGAGGAGGACTCCCCCCCCCCCCCCCCCCCTGGCTTGCCCCCTCCCCCAAGGCAGCACCCCCCCTCCTATTTAACCCCGGCCGACCCCCCCCCCTCTCCTCATCCCGCCGCCGCCTGCCGCCACCCCGCCCGCGCCGCCGCCGCCTCGCCCGAAGGCCGCCGCCGCCGCCTGCCGTCGCCGTCGCCCGACCTCGCCGCCCCTCGCCCCCCCCCCCCCCCCCCTGGCTTGCCCCCTCCCCCAAGGCAGCACCCCCCCTCCTATTTAACCCCGGCCGACCCCCCCCCCTCTCCTCATCCCGCCGCCGCCTGCCGCCACCCCGCCCGCGCCGCCGCCGCCTCGCCCGAAGGCCGCCGCCGCCGCCTGCCGTCGCCGTCGCCCGACCTCGCCGCCCCTCGCCCCCCCCCCCCCCCCCCTGGCTTGCCCCCTCCCCCAAGGCAGCACCCCCCCTCCTATTTAACCCCGGCCGACCCCCCCCCCTCTCCTCATCCCGCCGCCGCCTGCCGCCACCCCGCCCGCGCCGCCGCCGCCTCGCCCGAAGGCCGCCGCCGCCGCCTGCCGTCGCCGTCGCCCGACCTCGCCGCCCCTCGCCCCCCCCCCCCCCCCCCTGGCTTGCCCCCTCCCCCAAGGCAGCACCCCCCCTCCTATTTAACCCCGGCCGACCCCCCCCCCTCTCCTCATCCCGCCGCCGCCTGCCGCCACCCCGCCCGCGCCGCCGCCGCCTCGCCCGAAGGCCGCCGCCGCCGCCTGCCGTCGCCGTCGCCCGACCTCGCCGCCCCTCGCCCCCCCCCCCCCCCCCCTGGCTTGCCCCCTCCCCCAAGGCAGCACCCCCCCTCCTATTTAACCCCGGCCGACCCCCCCCCCTCTCCTCATCCCGCCGCCGCCTGCCGCCACCCCGCCCGCGCCGCCGCCGCCTCGCCCGAAGGCCGCCGCCGCCGCCTGCCGTCGCCGTCGCCCGACCTCGCCGCCCCTCGCCCCCCCCCCCCCCCCCCTGGCTTGCCCCCTCCCCCAAGGCAGCACCCCCCCTCCTATTTAACCCCGGCCGACCCCCCCCCCTCTCCTCATCCCGCCGCCGCCTGCCGCCACCCCGCCCGCGCCGCCGCCGCCTCGCCCGAAGGCCGCCGCCGCCGCCTGCCGTCGCCGTCGCCCGACCTCGCCGCCCCTCGCCCCCCCCCCCCCCCCCCTGGCTTGCCCCCTCCCCCAAGGCAGCACCCCCCCTCCTATTTAACCCCGGCCGACCCCCCCCCCTCTCCTCATCCCGCCGCCGCCTGCCGCCACCCCGCCCGCGCCGCCGCCGCCTCGCCCGAAGGCCGCCGCCGCCGCCTGCCGTCGCCGTCGCCCGACCTCGCCGCCCCTCGCCACCCCGCCGACCCCGCCGCCACCCCGCCGACCCGCCGCCGACCCCGCAGGAGCCCGGAGCCCCGCCGGCGACCCGCCGGAGGTAGCCGCCGCCACCACCCCCCGGTCCGTTTTTTTTTCAAAAACCCGATCCGGTTTTTCTCGCGTTGTTCGGTTTTTTTTAAAAAAAACCTAGATGGTTTTTATTTTTTTTTCGGTTTTATTATTTAGTGAACGTTCACCGACCCGTTCGTTTCAATGAACGTGTTCGTCAGATTAGTTCTGTTAACGAACGTCCGCTGTTTAATCTGTTCGTCGTTTTTCTTTTAATCGGATTTAATCCGTTATTTTCAGATTTCGATTTCCGATTCGATTTTCAAATCTGTTTATTTTCTCGCTCGTTTATCGGAATCAGGTGATTCAAGCGCCTGGAGTTTCGTTACGAAACCGCCGTTCCGACTAACCTACTTAAACAAAGTTTTGCTACTGTAAAATTTTGACCTAGTTTCATATTGCTAAACCGAGTCGTTCTCTCTCGAGTTTCGACTTTCGATGCTTTATTTGATTCGATTCTTTTTGCAACCAGGGTTCTTAAGTTGAACTCTCTGGTTAGATCGTTTATTCGAGTTTTCCCTGTGCATTAGTTGAGTACTTATTGTATGCTTGTTGTTTGTATGCGTTAGATCACCCGGAGTGCGCCGCTTGTTACTTCGAATCTCTAGGTCTCGCGGATCATCAGCAAGGCAAGTAACACTTGATCATACCTTTTCTACTACCCAGTTTTTATGCATTAGATCAAAACCTCAAACACTTGCATGTTTAGGATCTAATTAAATTGTGGGATTGGGAAGTAGATTGAGGTAGTACCTATTACCTGTTACTTATGAAACCTTGGGAGTTACTTCTACGTTTGCTTATTATGCCATGCTATGCTAGTAGACGTGGATTGGGTGAGTGAATATCCATGACAGATGTGAGATTGTTAATTAATGGTTTATCTAAGGTGGCAACCTAAACACACATCTAGGTGGATTGAGGCACCTGGTTTCTATCAGGACTTGCCTGTATTTCTTCGGACCGCCACCCAGGCTCTAAGGGATCATGAGATTATTCAAACTAGAAACTTCCGTGTGCAGCCACAAGCCAATTATGGGCTCTGGCGTAGTTGACTAAGTTGTGCGAACTCTTACGGGTAGGCTAGCTGATGTAGGGGATGTAGGTTGTGTTGGGGAACGTTGCAGAAAATTAAAATTTTTCCTACGGTTTCACCAAGATCCATCTATGAGTTCTACCATGCAACGAGTAACGAGAGAGAGTTTGCATCTACATACCACTTGTAGATCGAATACGGAAGCGTTCTTGAGAGTGGTGATGACGAAGACGTTCCCAACGTGATTCCGATCACCGATGACCAAAGTACTGAAAGGACAGTACCTCCGTGTTCAACACACGTACGGGACGATGGCGTCTCCTCCGTCTTGATCCAGCAAGAGTGAAGGAGAGGTTGAAGAAGACAATCCCGATGGCAGCACGACGGCATGGTGCAGCAGGTACGGTAGTTCTCCGGCAGGGCTTCGCCAAGCTTGCGTGAGAAAGAGAGGTGTTGGGAGGGGAGGGGCTGCGCCTACAACTGTGTTGGCAGCCCTCCCCCCCACCCCTCTATTTATAGGAGGAGAGGGTCAAGGGGGGCCGGCCCTCTAGGGCAAACCCTAGGGGGGGCGGCGGCCAAGGGAGGAGGGGAGGAGGGTGGCTTGCCCCCCAAGCTAGGGGGGCGCCCCCTTTAGGGTTTCCTCCTCCCCAAACCCTAGGCGCATGGGCCTAGGTGGGGAGGCGCACCCAGCCCACCAGGGGCTGGTTCCCTCTCCCACTTAGCCCATGTGGCCCCCCGGGAGAGGTGGCCCCTCCCGGTGGACCTCCGGAACCCTCCCGGTGGCCCCGGTACTTTACCGGTATACCACCGAAACTTCCCGGAGTCCGTTTAACCACTTTCCATATATAAATCTTTACCTCCGGACCATTCCGGAACTCCTCGTGACGTCCGGGATCTCATCCGGGACTCCGAACAACATTCGGTAATCACATACTTGTCTTCCTATTAACCCTAGCGTCACCGAACCTTAAGTGTGTAGACCCTACGGGTTCGGGAGACATGCAGACATGACCGAGACTACCTCAAGTCAATAACCAACAGCGGGATCTGGATACCCATGTTGGCTCCCACATGCTCCTCGATGTTGTCATCGGATGAACCACGATGTCAAGGGTTCAAGCAACCCCGTATTCTATTCCCTTTGTCTGACGGTATGTTAGTTGCCCGAGACTCGATCGTCGGTATCCCAATACCTCGTTAGTCTCGTTACCGGCAAGTCACTTTACTCGTACCGCAATGCATGATCCCGTGACCAGACACTTGGTCACTTTGAGCTCATTATGATGATGCATTACCGAGTGGGACCAGTGATACCTCTCCGTCATACGGAGTGACAAATCCCAGTCTCGATCCGTGTCAACCCAATGGTCACTTTCGGAGATACCTGTAGTGCACCTTTATAGTCACCCAGTTACGTTGTGACGTTTGATACACCCAAAGCACTCCTACGGTATCCGGGAATTGCACGATCTCATGGTCGAAGGAAGAGATACTTGACATTGGAAAAGCTCTAGCAAAACGAACTACACGATCTTTGTGCTATGCTTAGGATTGGGTCTTGTCCATCACGTCATTCTCCTAATGACGTGATCCCGTTGTCAATGACATCCGATGTCCATAGTCAGGAAACCATGACTATCTGTTGACCAACGAGCTAGTCAACTAGAGGCTTACTAGGGACGTATTGTAGTCTATGTATTCAC
>LR880970.1:12818204-12845199 GCA_904067115.1 Aegilops sharonensis | reverse complement strand
TGAACTTTCTTTTGCCATGATATTTTGAGAAGACATGATTACTTTGATTAGTATGCTTGAAGTATTATTATTTTTATATCAATATGAACTTTTGTCTTGAATCTTTCGGATCTGAATATTCATATCACAATTAAGAAGAATTATATTGAAATTATGCCAACTAGCATTCCACATCAAAAATTATCTTTTTTATCATTTACCTACTCAAGGACGAGCAGGAATTAAGCTTGGGGATGCTTGATACGTGTCCAAGGTATCTATAATTTTTGATTGCTCCATGCTATATTATCTACTGTTTTAGGCAAAATTGGGCTTTATTTTCCACTTTTATATTACTTTTGGGACTAACCTATTAACCGGAGGCCCAACCGAGATTTGCTGTTTTATGCCTATTTCAGTGTTTCGAGGAAAAGGAATATCAGACGGAGTCAAAACGGAAGGAAATCAACTGGAGAAGTTATTTTTGGAAGGAAACCCACCTGATGGACTTGGACCCCACGTCAGAAGATACGGGAGGTGCTCACGAGGGTGGGGGGCGCGCCCACCCCCTGGGCGTGCCCCCCTGCCTCGTGGGGCCCCCGTAGCTCCACCGACGTACTCCTTTCACACATATATACCTACGTATCCCTAAAACTTCTAGAACAGAAGATAGATCGGGAGTTCCGCCGCCGTAAGCCTCTGTAGCCACCAAAAACCTCTCGGGAGCCCGTTCCGGCACCCTGCCGAGGGGGAACCCATCAACGGTGGCCATCTTCATCATCCTGGCGCTATCCATGACGAGGAGGGAGTAGTTCACCCTCGGGGCTGAGGGTATGTACCAGTAGCTATGTGTTTGATCTCTCTCTCTCGTGTTCCCTCTATGGTACGATCGTGATATATCCTGAGCTTTGCTATTGTAGTTGGATCTTATGATGTTTCTCCCCCTCTACTCTCTTGTGATGAATTGAGTTTCCCCTTTGAAGTTATCTTATCGGATTGAGTCTTTTATGAGAACACTAGATGTATGTCTTGCCGTGTTTATCTGTGGTGACAATGGGATATCATGTGCCACTTGATGTATGTTTTGGTGACCAACTTGCAGGTTCCGCCCATGAACCTATGCATAGGGGTTGGCACACGTTCTTGACTCTTCGGTAGAAACTTTGGGGCACTCTTTGAAGTACTTTGTGTTGGTTGGATGAATCTGAGATTGTGTGATGCATATCGTATAAACATGCCCACGGATACTTGAGGTGACAATGGAGTATCTAGGTGACATTAGGGTTTTTGTTGATTTGTGTCTTAAGGTGTTATTCTAGTACGAACCCTTTTATAGATTGATCTGAGAGAATAACTTTGAGGTGGTTTCGTACCCTACCATAATCTCTACGTTTGTTCTCCGCTATTAGTGGCTTTGGAGTGACTCTATGTTATTATTGTTGAGAGAACTTGCACTAGCGAAAGTATGAACCCTAGGCCTTGTTTCTATCATTGCAATACCGTTTACGCTCACTTTTACCACTTGCTACCTTGCTGTTTTTATATTTTCAGATTACAAATACCTTTATCTACCATCCATATTGCACTTGTATCACCCGAACTAGTGCACCTATACAATTTTCCATTGTATTGGGTGTGTTGGGGACACAAGAGACTCTTTGTTATTTGGTTGCAGGGTTGTTTGAGAGAGACCATCTTCATCCTATGCCTCCCACGGATTGATAAACCTTAGGTCATCCACTTGAGGGAAATTTGCTACTGTCCTACAAACCTGTGCACTTGCAGGCCCAACAACATCTACAAGAAGAAGGTTGTGTAGTAGACATCAATCGGCAACGGGTACTTATTCTTGATTACTTCATTCAATCCTCGATAATCAATAACCATTCTCAATGATCCATCCTTTTTCTCCACTAGAAGTACTGGCGATCCCCAAGGTGAAGAACTTGGGCTAATAAAACCTTTATCCAGTAACTCCTTAATCTGCTTCTTAATTTCCTCCAAATCTTGTGCGGGCATCCGGTACGGTCTCTTAGATATCGGCCCTGTGCCTGGCAAAAGCTCGATAAAAAACTCAATGTCTGTATCCGGTGGCATACCTGGCAACTCTTGTGGAAATACATCACGGAAATCCTTCACCACTGGTACTTCCTCCTGCACAACTCCTGATAAGGAATTTACTTGTGTCCTCTTCGGCTCATGCCGTGATACATACTTAATCCTTCTTCCTTCTGGGGTGGTAAGCAAAATCGACTTACTGGAGCAATTGATGTTTCCTCCATACATCGATAGCCAATCCATACCCAGAATCACATCCAATCCTTGCGATTCCAAAATGATTAAATCCGAGGGGAAAACATTGCCTACCTATACTCAATGGCACTTGAAAACATCCTCGACTGGCCATATACTCCGCTCCTGGTGAGCTTACTAACATAGGTGTTCTAAGAATCTTGGTGGGCAGTTTATACTTATCCACAAATCCCCTTGATATGTATGAATGCGATGCACCAGTGTCAGAAAGAACGATTGCAGTAAATGACTTAACCAAAAACTTACCTATTACTGCATCTGGCTGGGCTTCAACCTCCTCCACGTTAACGTGGTTCACCTGTCCCCTATTGAAAGGGTTCGGCTTCTTCCCAGAGCTTCCATTGCCATTTCCATTCTAGGCTTCAGGACATTCATTGGCATAATGTCCAGTCTTCTGACACTTAAAGCAAGTGACTTGGCTCAGGTCTCTCTTGGCTGGGGTTGATGGGTTGGTACGGTTCTGGCCGTTGCTTCCTCCATTCCCGTTACCATTCTTGGGGCCATTATGATTATGTGAATTCACTACAAAAAAATACACTTCTGTGATGATACGTGTTTGTCACAGTAGGTCGCGTTTTTTGTCATGCATGTACATCCATGACAAATTTATGACAGAATCAAGATAGTCATACCTGTGATGTCGTAGAAGTGTTCCATGACATTACAAAAATTATCATCACGGAAGTGTCCACTTCCATGACGATAAATCGCGCGTCATAGAAGTGCTTTTGTCAAGGGTGACCGACATGTGGCATCCACCATAACGGAATGACTTTAAGCTATTGAGTCGGGTTTTGGATCCGATAACCCGTTAACAGCCCCGACCAATGGGGATTTTCCACGTGTAAAATCATCATTGGCTGGAGGAAACACGTGTCGGCTCACCGTTGGGACAGATGTCATCCGCTCATGGGACCGAAGGCGCCTATGATACGGCGACACGTGGCACGGCCAACCAGAGGCCCATTCCTGTGAAAAGGCCGGCCCGTTTGACTTGGTCAAAAGGTGGCGGGCCGGCCCACAAAAAGCCTGTTAACGGCCTGTTTACATATAGCCCATTTACAGCCCGCTAACCCAGGGCCCGTTATGCCCTATCCAAATTAGGCCCAGTAGCGTCATCTGGGCCGTCCAATATGATTCCAGCCCCTTTTAACTTCTGGCCCATGTGTGGCCCATGACTTCTTTCGGCCCATATGAGGCCCTATGTAACTCTTGGCCCATTAATGGCCCGTGGTGAAACTGGCCCGTAATGAACAGTGTATCACTTTATACCCATTAACGACCCGTTATTCTATTGGGCCGTTTCCAGCCCAAGTTATCTTTCGGCCTTCTCAGGGCCCATTGATTCTTGGGCTCATTTGCAGCATTCGGTTACATACGGCCTGTTACTGTCATTTTCTGCTTGTGGGCCAACTTCAGCCCGTCGTTACAGTCGGCCCGTTTGCGGACCGTTAATACTTTGGGCCGTTTTCATGTAAAAAAAACCCGTTGGGCTGTTTTCATAGAGCCATCAAATACGGCCTATTAACGGCCCGTTATGGTCCACGAATTGTACGACCCATGATTGGCGAAATGATGATACCCCCCGTAGAAGGCCCTTTGGATCTACGACCCGTATGAGGCCCATGGATCTACGGCCCGTAGAAGGCCCATGGGTCGTACGGCCCGTAGAAGGCCCGTGGACCCTACGGCCCGTAGAAGGCCCATGGACCCTAAGGCCCGTATAGAAGGCCGATGGATCCTACAGCCCATATAGAAGGCCGATGGATCCTACGGCCGGATGAAGGCCCATGGATCATATGGCCTGCAGGAGGCCCATGGTTACAACAGTCCGTGTGTTGGCATGATTATTTTGGCCTAGCTACCGAAAATAGGCTATTGTGGCCACTAGAAAAACACAGAAAAAGAACTGCAATGACTACAAGGAAACAACTAAACAAGACAATAAGGAAACAAATAAGCAAGCAATTAAGGCTAGCCTATTACCGCTATTACACATATTACATCCACTGGGCATCAAAGTTCGCCACCAGTGCAAATATAGGGAACAAAGGAGCATATTACATACACTGGCCGTCAAAATTGGCCACCAGTGCAAATAAACGCAGCAACAAAACAAGAGCATAACTGAAACAACTTCAAAAGAGCTCAAGAAACGTTATCCTGGGTATCCACCATGCTGGCAATAAGCTTAGAAAGCTGATTAGCTTTGTCCTGTTTGGCGCTAAAATCCTCCAACGCTTGCTGTTGCACCAGAAAGTATGCATCTGAATGCTCAAGGGACTTCCGCAGTCCTTTCGCTTCTTGTCGCAACACAGCTGATCGATGTCTTTCAGCTTGTAGATGAGACTCAAGAAACTGAACTGATTCAGACAGTGAGTTTGAATAGCTTGTGCAAGCGGTTGTGGCCAGTAACTTGAACACTAAACCAAGACAGGACTTTGGGGTTGTCTCGCTGTCTTCAAGATAGTCTTCCTTAGCTGTTTTATCAGCTTTGTTGGAGACCAACAAGGATGTGTCACTATCCTGAACCTTATCTGCATTACTTCCTTTACCATTGCTTAATAAGGCACTCTTCCCCAATATTCGGTCAGCATTCTAAAAGAAGAAACAAGCAGACACATAACAAGTTTAGCATGTACTAGTATATGAAACTCATTTCGGTGAACCAGTTCATTAGTAAGGTGGACATGATTAAAGTACCAAGTCTTCTATTGCCAAGTACTAGTACATAATAAAAGCATCAAACAAACATATATCTATGTCCTATGGTCACTGCATTGTCTTGCCAAATCAAAATAGAGACATGGTTCAAATCATATCAGTTCAAGACAAAGCAGCAGTGAAAGAATACAAAGCGTGGGAAACTACACGGCACAACAAGATTTCAGATGGGTACCACGGGTCTACATGTACAACAACACTATTGGCTCTGTTGTGATGCTAGTAATGTGAATGATATGAAAGTCAACTGTATACACAATTGAAATTGAAATCAAAAGAGCTATTGATAAGAGCAAACCTGTTAAAGAAACATGCGTGAACATACCTGTTGTGCCATTGGAGTTTCGATTGGATCCTTCAATTTTAAAAAAAGTTTGTATCAGTAAATACAGTGATACAAGAGCAAAGCAATCATAGTTAAAAAAGGCGTGCCTAAGCGAGCGCTGAAGCACGCCTAGGCTCTAGGCGTTGGCAAAACACATTGTGCATAACTACGCTTAATCTGTGCCTAACCGCGCATAAGCATGCGCTTTGGTCAGTAAAGCGCAAGGCGGTGGCAAAACGCACAATTAACGCCTAGCGCTTTTTTGAACTATGATAGCAATGGAATCTTAAATTAGAACAATTGTTCTTCAGGTTTAGGAACTTGTTCTACATGAACAGAGTACAGTAAGACGCAAGAATATAATACTTAAAAATAGAAAATGAGCTCATAGACCTTACCACATTCTTGTTTCGGGACCAGTACAGAACAAGGCATTCCCAGTCATCGTCCAGTAAATGTGTCTCAGGAGAACGTGAGGGAATTTGATGAGTTTCTTTGCCGGTGAAGTACGTTTTCTTCAGGTAATTCCGATACTGCCACCAATCATTCTTGAAGATAGCAGAGGTATTAGCACAGGTTACCTCATCCTGTGTTTCCAAATCGGTCCTTCTCTATAGAGAAAAATGGGAAATTTGCTGTATTATAACCATCATGGAGGTAGGATGTATGGGACGAAGCAAAGTAATTGCCATGAATAACATTACTTACACATAACTCCTGGACAAACACCTGCAACTGGAATTTTCCTTCATCTTTAGTATAATATTTCCAAGATGGGAAGATACGCACATACGATTTAACAACATCAAATGCAATAGATGCTAGACTACGACTAGCTGGTTGTGCTTCCTCCACAGGAATAGGCGTACTAACTGGTGGAGTTGGGGTTCGCCGTGATAGTACTGGCCCTTTGGGCACTGGAGCTGCCTTACTAACTGCTCTTTTTTGGGAGCTATGTGGTGGAGATGGTGCTGTGTCAACAGGAACTGGGTTACTATCGGCTGGGGTTGGGGTTAGATTTGGTGAAGCTGGTTCTCTGTCCA
Organism: Aegilops sharonensis; assembly: GCA_904067115.1. Lineage (NCBI taxonomy): Eukaryota > Viridiplantae > Streptophyta > Magnoliopsida > Poales > Poaceae > Aegilops > Aegilops sharonensis. The sequence continues at coordinate 12,838,815 of LR880970.1, read as the reverse complement.
TCGCAGTAGGGGTACAATCTGGGAGAGTTTGGGTTATGTGTGGTAGGGCTCGTTCTTGTGCATGTACAATCGGGGTGCTATCTCCACCAAGAGGTAGCACTGTTTTATTTGAAGACCGTGTTTTTATTCCGCTAGATACTGGCATCACCCGCTCCAATTCAAATGGCTGATAAACAGGAAACATAGTTGAATGTATAGACATTGTATGAGGGAGAGATGCAATAGATAGTGTGGAAAAAAGAGGGCATGAAATAGTTGACATGTATATTGTTTAACTAAAACGGATAGCATGACATAATTTCACATATATGATGTCTATCTAAACTGGATAGCATATCATAACATAATTCAAAGATATGATGAATAACTAAACAGGATCGCATGACATAATTCACCTACATGTCATCTAAGTAATCAGGATCGCATCATTTAAGTCACATATGTGATTTATATGCTAAACAGAGGGCATTCGATATGATGTCTGAACTAAGAACATGGTGTTGAATATTGTGTATATGATGTGTAAACTATAATATGCAAGACACCGTATGCATGATATGAGCAGTATAACCGTGCCAAGTTAGAGCATACACCTCAGTGGGGGAATATGACTGGTCATCTGTCTCTGAATCCATCTTTGAGGAGCTATCGGGACCCAACAAGAGATCTGCTTTGATAGGTAGCACTGTCTGCTCTGAAGGCCTTGTTTTCACTCCAGATTTTTCCATCTCCCACCCAAATGGCTGATTCACAGGAAGAGTAGTTTAATGTACAAACATTTTCGACAAATGGAAATGTAATGAAGAAAAGGATGGGCAAGATATCATTCAAATATATGATGCCAGGTTAAACATTATGGCATTGCACATTTCACATATATTATGGCTGGCTAAGAGACATGAGACTGCATAATTCCCATATATGATATAGAAACTAAACAGGTGGCATTACAGAACATGTCTAAACTAAGAAAATGACATATAAGATGTCAAAAGTAGGCACTGCAAGGCAACATATGCATGATATGACTAACATCATCATGCCAAGGTAGAGGAAACACCTTGGGGGGTAAATAGGAGTGTTCAGCGGCGTCTGAATCCACCTCAGAACAGATATCTTCCTCTGAATTACAATCTGGAGAGGGGTGGGCAGGGTTTGCCATTGAACCCACCATGGAGCGATGTCTGCATGACATTGTATTGCCGCGCAAAACTCTTCTCTTTTTCTCTACATGTTCAGCATGACTGTGTACAATATCTGACATGCATACGAAAAAATATGGTGAGATTATGTAAGGAGAGCACGCAGAAATTTAGAGTGATGGTAACAACCAGTGGATGGATCCAAAAATAATGATAGCAGGCTGATGATTGCTTTAAATTAATAAAAAGACAGATGATGATTGCTTTACTATTTGTTTCCCACCCAAGATGAACAACATAGGCATACCCTAGGTGAACCAGATATTAGACAGACATACTATTCATTGCTGCCTCGATATGTGCCCCACAACTAATTCAGAACTCAAGTTTTAACATTAATTTGGACCTGACTTGGGAGTCCAAGAGCTGAACATGACGATAAAGTAGCAGGTAAGTTTAAGCAATGCATAACATAAGCAGAAACAAAAGAGTGCGACCTCTCTTGTGGACCCGTGTACTCCTCAGGTTCATCTGCTGAGTCGATGATGGTGATGCCGTTGTGGTGGGTGCCGGCGGCAGGGAAGGAGATCTAAGGCGGCGAAAGACGGTCAGGAGTCGTGATGTCTAGTTTGGTGGATGCTTCTGTCGATGGAGCAGCTCAGGTGAGGTGGACGACGTCGCGGGAGGAGCAGGACAAACCACACAAAGTTCCCTTAGAAACGTACCTGTAACTGAAGTAATTCTGTAAGGGCTCATTTGGCTTGCATGATTCTTAAAACGCAGGGATAGGAAAAACACCGGAATAGGATAGGAAAATGCACATGTTAAACAGAGCATTTGTAAACACAGGATTTCTGTCAAATTGGGTGTTTGGTTTACAGGAATTGGAAGAGCAGAGGAATGCAAAGAAACATGGCCAAAATAAAGTGAAACCATATGAAAGCGTGTACAGTTTGAATATTATTCTAGCACTAATGCACTTGGTCTTGTTTTCATGCATAGGATTTTGAAAAGTAGGTCCAGGTGGATGTTTTGCTTCATTCCTTTCAACAAAATGCATGAATAATTGAATAGTAGAGTGCCATTGCAAAATTCCCTATTGCTATGTTTTTCCATTGAACCAAAATAGCCCTAATGGATCATCGTGAATGTATAGTAATAAGTGATGCAACAAGTGTACAACCTATTTGCCGTAGCCATGTCGACCTCAACATCATTGGGTTGGTCGCTGAAGCAGTTGAGGCAGAGGTGGCTGTCGGAGGTGTGGAGGAAGATCTGAGGAATCTGTAGACGGCGTCCAGGGCACTGCTCTATTGTGATGGATCGTTCTGTCGTTGGAGCAGCTCCGGTGAGCCGTAAGACGTCAAGGCTGAAGCAGCACAAGACAGACATCGTCAACCTCAAGTGGGTTTCTAATAGCATCTCCAATAGATGATGTAAAATGGATGTAAAATTAACATCACAAAAAACCACCTGACTACAACAGATGAGGTAAAAACTGTTGACTCTAAAATTAGCTGTCGAAACTGAAATTTACTGTGGAATCTGAATGCTACTATCGAAACTGAATGCAATGGTAGCAGAGAGGCACTTGACATGTAGTTTAGGGAGGGCCTGCAGTTCATCTTCAACCTGCGCCCCCCTGAGCCGCCAGCCACCAACAGCCGAACCGTCGGCTCCAGCGCCGCTTCGCCGCCCCGAAACAACTCGCCACCGCCGCCCCGGCCAGCCCTCTAGGCCCCCGCCCCCCACCCTGAACCCTAAGATAGATAGTGGGGTACCTCTACGGTGAGCCACCGTCCCCACTGCGGGTGGTTCTTCCCTAACTCCGGCGAGCCCCCCCCCCCCAACCCCGGAAAATCGACTGACCCAAAAGTCGATTCAGTCGACTGAAGTGTGGCTTAATCGGAGCAGAGCAGCAGCACGAGCGAGGGGGAGACCAGCAGCAGCAGCTGGGCGAGCGAGCGATCGAGCGAGAGCCGGAGCAGCAGCAGCATATCCGGCTGGTATGGACGCCACCGCCAAAGGGGCCTCGCACTAGGGGAGAGCCGTCGTGGAGATGTCGCCCGCGGCGCCGGCTTCAAGGTAGCCGCTCCATGGGGCTGCGGGATGGAGCACCGTCGGCGTCGGGAGGTCGAGTTAAGGAGAAGGTGCAATGCGATGAGTGTACAACCTCTTTGGTGGCACCGAGTAGGCCTCGGCTTCGTCCGAAGAGTCGGTGAGGATGTTGCGGTTCCGGTGGAGCAGGTTAAGGCGGCGCTGTGGGGATGGAGCAGCCGCGATAGACGAGGCGATCGTCGAAGCAGCTCCTTGGAGGTGGAGGACAGGGCGGCTGAACCGGCGAGACGGCGAGATGGACGACGGATCCTCATCCGGGGAGGTGGACGAGGGATGTTGAGCTGTTGTGGTGGATGACGTCGTCGGGGAAGAGGCTCCGGCTGGGTAGCGGTGACGTGGTGGACGGAGGAGGGTGGGGTTTCGCGGCTGGAGCGAAGAGGTTATGGCGGCCTGGGATTTTGAATGGCGAAAAGGGGGCGATGGGAGGGGGTGAAGCATGACTTAGGGACGCGCTTGTCCAAAATGTAGGGTATGTTACAAAAGTACCCCCCACCGATTTGAACTAGCGGCCCTTTCGGCTCAGGGTTAGAAGGGGGATTTCACGTGTCGGGATTTGGAAGCTGGAGGGAGTTTTTGCGCGTGTTGTAATTTCGGGATAGCATGGCGCGGGTTGTGAAGGCGCCAGTTTTGGGAGCACGATATCTGAAGTTTCGGGATATAACAAGACACGGGTTGAATTTTAGGGACAAGCCTAACGTGTAGTAATATTGTACTTGTACGTACCAAATCATTCCGCACTTCCCTCAACCAAAAAGAAAACGAAAAAATAAAACTATTCAGACCACACAAAGAGAGAGTCTTGCCCCGTTTTACTATACAAATGCTATTCAAAGCTACTCCCTGCTTCCATCTATATAGGGCCTAATGCGTTTTTCGATGCTAACTTTGACCAAATATTAGAGCAATGATATATGACATGCAACTTACACAAAGCACACCGTTAACTTCGTCTGTGAAAGGTTCTTACAATGATATAATTTTCACATTGTGCATGTCATGTACTATTAATCTTGTCAATAGTCAAAGGCGGTCTTAAAAATCTCATTACGCTCTATATAGATGTAAGGAGGGAGTATGAATCCATGTTATGTCTGATTGAATTTTTTCGCTTGCTGTATAATGCATGAACCTACTCATACCAACATTTTAGTGCATTCGAAATGTCTATACTACAGCTGCAATTCAAACTAAATTTGAATTCGTTTCTCTATTTCAATAAGAATCTACAATCATGATTGTTGCCAACTTCAACCATCATTCGTGTATTACCTTAATAACACACCACATGATTACTATAGAGATAGATATGAACTATGCGTAATACGTGAACTCGAATTCTATTTTTTGAATACACTTGATGTTGATTCCAAATAATAGTACATTTGATGTACTAACTATATATTCATAATTTAAACCATGTTCCATACGTACACCGTGTTTATCACACAAATGATAGTGCCCCGCCCCCTGCATTATGACAAGTATTTAGACCTGAGTTGCAAAAGCCACACATTAGCCCAAATTATAATCAATGTTCTACATTATGATATCTTCTTTCAAGTATCCGTATCCACTTTTTTATAATGAATTATGATCTTTGTTCTTCTTTTACACCTTCACAATCCTCTTCTATTTGTAGCTAGCTAGCGCTAACTTTCTATCGTGCATGCACATGCCCGCCCCCCTCACACACCCTTAGCGTCCCCTCCATCGCGCACGTTCATTATTTCTCTTTAGGTCGTCCACCAGCGGTGTGTGTAGGCCCCCGACTCCTTCTTTCTGGCACACACGGGTCGATATACCTCTCTAGCAAAGTGTGCCTACAACAAACACATATATACTTCCCCTATTCTCTTCTCACCGTCCATGCCCCCATATGTCCGATACGATTCCACGCAGGTGCACACTCCCGCCCCTCTTTTCATTAATCACATGCTCGCACACTCCTCCCCCCTCGAGATGATAGGCCTCTCGCACCACCTCCTAGCCACACCCTCTCCCCCTGTCTGCCTTTCCGGACCTTATTTGCTTCTAACACATGCAGGCGTGTATATGAACTGATCTCCCTACATATAGCCATGTCGACTATAATTCGTTTTCACCAAGCACCGATACATTTACCTCGCTAGTTATGTCTCTCATTTTCTCGGACACACGACGGTTGATCTTCCTATGTAGTTACACATGCTTACCACAACCATATCTTCTCCCCTCATCATCCTTGAATACCTCCCGACCCGTCTCTCACACGCACGTGCATAGACAGACAGACATCCCCCGCCCTCTCTTATTGATATTGCACTCATACCCTCCGTTTGTCTAGCAGGCCTCTCCCACCATTTGTGAGACGCCACTCCACCACCAACCCTCCCACACTCTACCTTTGTCTTTTTCCCAACCTTATTCCTCTGCTACACATATCCATGGATGTCGATCAATCTCCCTCAATACATAGCTAGGTCTCTCTCCTTCCCCACACATATACTAGTCGACCGGTCTCTACCCCCCGCCCCCCCACACACACCGACAGTCGAACGTTGTAGGTAGGTATCCATGCCACAGAGAATAACTGCACCTCTGCCCTCTCAAATTCCAGTAGGCCAGCTGCCCTGTGTCTTTGACGTGGGCAAACACAAATTCGATGGCACTCTTTATCGATCGCGCAGCCACACACTTCATCCCTGTTTTCAATTCTATCGATATCTCACGTCCATGACTCCGTTTCACATACATTGCATATGTTACGTTTTCTGATTGAGATATCTTCAACACATTGCCTCTGTTTCGCACAAACCATCTCTCTCTCACCCACCCACGTACGTACCTGCACCTAAAGAGGAAGTGCACGCAGGACGCATGTACTCACGTTTCGTTCCCGGCCACACCCGCGGGTACACGGTGGAGTTCGTTTCTGTACGAAAAGACAGCCCACGTGATAATTTGACGCGTGTAGCGGTTGTTTACTCGAAGGAGGGTCGGGTACCACGCCTAGAATATAAAACGATTACCGTGGGGAAAATGAAAATTGGGTTTGTCTCTCGTCACACCATCTCACACAAGGCCGCCGTGGCCTCTCTCTCTCAGCCTTGGTCATTGATCCGGCCGCATCCCGTCCGCCGGCGGAAAGGGAGGATGTGCATCGTCTCTCCGTTTGATGGCGTTGAGGCAGCTCGTCCCGATCTGTGGTACCCACCGTTCTCACTGACCAAGTTTCGGCACGTAGGGCCTTCGCCACTTGCTCGCTGCCGCAGTATGGGCAGATCCCGGCCGTCGGCGCCCTCCTAGTAACATCCCGACAACCCTCAGGTACAGCTTCCTACGGCCTTGCTCCACTGCCCATTTTCCCGTGTTGCTGCATGTGGATCTTCTTTAGTTGTTTGCTTAAATCGTATCTCGGCCGGCGTACTTTCCATCTTGCAATCTCGTCCTCAAACCATTTTTGATAAACCACCATGTGCTATCTTTCCCTTTTTACATGGAACATGCTTCTTTTTTGTCGGTGTATGTTTCTTCAACTCGTGTTATTGGGCAGAAATTGTTTCCTTTCGACCTCCTTTTGCAAACAGGGCTATCCATTTTCACCTCGTTGCTATTGCGACCTTTTGGTGAACTGCACAAATCACTTTTCTGAAGAGTGTTTTGTGCAGTTTCGCCAAAATGTCACACGGGCAACGTTTTACATTTCTGTGGGACTGCGGAAAGGGATATTGGTTTTGCTATCCTCCTCATCCAACTCCGTGCCTAATCTTCTCCAACAAGAAGTTAGTCCTAAAGAGAGATCGTAGAGGTGATCGGCTTCTATTTATGTGTGTTATGTTTCATCATCTAGTTCCACTATTATTGTAATCACACTGACTGGATATCTTTGCAAATAGGGATGGTCTACCCGATTTTAGTGGAGCTGCACAAAATGATCGGATTGTGGTGTCCTTCATACACCTCTTTTTTTGCTACAGAGCTGGGTGAAACTAGCTGCCAAGCAATGAACATTGTGCAAAGGAAATGGAGCCATGCCTATGAACAACATCGATCAATTATATTTTTTTCTTTATTTGTACACCTTCTCACAACTTTGTCTTCAGTTGTGATGTGAATATTGGCGCTGATCTGCGAACCATTGAGATGCATTAGCCATGGTAGTTTCATTTGTATTTGATGGAATGTTGTAACGAGATAATCTCGAGGCAAGACACATGAATCCTAAGTTGAAACCTTTTTTTCCCGCGGGAACCAGAGTTGAAACCTTCATAGCATCACAGTACAATTTCATCAAAATTATGCGTACATATAAACAAATCCTGAAGGATTGATAGCAATGCCAGAAACAATTCAACTTCGTTTCACTGACATGTTGGACATCCTTCATCCGGCTCCACCTGCCATGCAGCAATATTGAGTGCACACCACAACTTCAAGGAAAGATTCACCCCGATCGTTGCGCCGCAGTAGTAATGACTTGTGAGCAGTCAAATCACAGAGCCCCACCTACGCCACAGTAAGTTGCTCGGACGAAGCAACCATCATTTCTCTGTTCCTTGAATCCGCTGGTAGTCCCATATTCCCACAGTAATAAGTTGCTCGGGCGAATCAACCATCACTATATCTGCTCACGTGTGATGACCACAGGAGCTATCCATTCAGATTGCAAGTTAAAAAAAATAAAGGTCGATAACTAATGCGGCAAACTTTCAAAAAAAAACTAATGCGGCACCTCGGGCCAACGTGGCGAGATCGCATTTTGCACGAGAAATTACACACCATGTTTCGTTGACATGTGGTCCCGTTCCAACATATCAGTGAGACGACGGCGAGTAGTAGGAGTATTTCCGAACCGATGTGTAGCCCGGGGCGCCCCTTCGTGAACCGTGGCAAACCGGCAACCGTCCACCGACTCTTTGCCTTTCCCTCTCGATTTGGAACTGTTGTCGCACGCTCTTCTCTCCCTCCTCCATTTTACTTCAGCCCTTCACCCTTTCTTTGCCGTTGTTCGATCGTCTTCTCCATGGAGGGAACAGGACGGAAACAACCCCGTTATTCTTGCCCCGATCTGAAAGATGACGTGGTGGAGGAACTCATTGATCGGTGCGACGTCATCACCTCGGCTAGCATGGCAGGTTCGTTCAAGCCCATTCTTGACTCAACTAATAACATCATTACAAGGAACCTGAGGGAGTACTGGACTAGGGGGTGTCCGGATTGCCGAACTATCATCTTTGGCCGGACTCCTCGACTATGAAGATAGAAGATTGAAGACTTCGTCCCGTGTCCAGATAGGACTTTCCTTGGCGTGGAAGGAAAGCTTGGCGATACGAATATGTAGATTTCCTACCATTGTAACCGACTCTGTGTAACCCTAACCCTATTCGGTGTCAATATAAACCGAAGGGTTTTAGTCCATAGGACGAACAACAATCATACCATAGGCTAGCTTCTAGGGTTTAGCCTCTCTGATCTCGTGGTAGATCTACTCTTGTACTTCCCATATCATCAATATTAATCAAGCAGGAGTAGGGTTTTACCTCCATCGAGAGGGCCTGAACCTGGGTAAAAATCATCGTGTCCCTTGTCTCCTGTTACCATCCGCCTAGACGCATAGTTCGGGACCCCCTACCCGAGATCCGCCGGTTTTGACACCGTGGTGCTTTCATTGAGAGTTCCTCTGTGTCGTCACCTCTAGGCCCGATGGCTCCTTCAATCATCAACAACGACGCGACCCAGGGTGAGACTTTTCTCCCCGGACAGATCTTCGTATTCGGCGGCTTTGCACTGCGGGCCAATTCGCTAGGCCATCTGGAGCAGATCGAAAGCTACGCCCCTGGCCATCAGGTCAGATTCGGAAGTTTGAACTACACGGCCGACATCCGCGGAGACTTGATCTTCGACGAATTCGAGCCGCAGCCGAGCATGCCGCACTGTCTCGATGGGTATGATCTAGCTCTGCCGCCGAACAGTGCCCTGGAGGCCGCACCAGTGTCCGCTCCGACCATTAATTCGAAGCCGGTTTCGCCGATCAAGGACGACTGGTTGGACACCACCTCAGGGGCTGAGATCTCTACGACGATTGAGCCGTACACCATCTCTGTCCCTTGCGAAGCTCGTGACCCCCAGGTGCCGGACTCCTCTTCGGACTCCGAACCTCCCGCGCCCCTGCCAGTCGAATCCGACTGGGCGTCGGTTATGGAGTTCACCGCCGCGGACATCTTTCAGCACTCGCCCTTCGGCGATATCCTGAACTCATTAAAGTCTCGCTCTTTGTCAGGAGAGCCCTGGCCAAACTACGGCCAGGAAGGTTGGGATTCGGACGACGAAGAAATTCAACGCCCACCCACCACCCACTTTGTAGCCACTGTCGATGACTTGACCAACATGCTCGACTTCGACTCCGAAGACATCGACGGTATGGACGACGATGCCGGAGACAACCAAGATCTAGCGCCTACAGGGCACTAGAAAGCCACCTCGTCATATGACATATACATGGTGGACACCCAAAAAATGGGGATGGCGACGGAACAGCGGAGGATGACCCCTCCAAGAAACAGCACAAGCGCCGACGTCAGCGGTGCCGCTCTAAATCCCACCACAGTAAAAACAGTGATTACGGCACGGGAGATAATAATACCCCGGACAGTGCCAAAGACGACCCCCTCCAGCAAGACTCAGCACAGGAGCAGGGAGAAGCAAGTCCTCATGATAGTGCGGCAGAAAGAGAGGTAGAGGACGATAATTATGCGCCTCCCTCCGAAGACGAGGCAAGCCTCGACGACGACGAATTCGTCGTGCCGGAGGATCCCGTCGAACAAGAGCATTTTAAACGCAGGCTTATGGCCACGGCAAGCAGCCTCAAGAAAAAGCAGCAACAACTTAGAGCTGACCAAGACTTGCTAGCTGACAGATGGACTGAAGTCCTTGCAGCCGAAGAGAACGAGCTCGAACGCCCCTCCAAAAGCTACCCCAAACGCAGGCCGCTGCCTCGATCAGAGGAGGAAGCACCCACGTCACCAGCGCACGACATGGCAGACCGGCCACTCCGTGGCCACGACAGAGAAGCCTCTCGGCCCTCCGCTCAAGCCACGCCCCGACGCCGCTCAAAAAGTACCAAGGCACGGGAAAATGCGCCGGACTTGCGAGATATATTGGAGGATAAGGCAAGGCAAACAAGATCGATCTACAGATCGCGTGGGCGCCCAACGACTCGGGATGATTACCGTCACGCCGGATAGAGCAACCCCGGCCAGGCCGAACATAGTAGACAAAGCTCACATGAGCTACGTCGTGATATAGCCCAATACAGAGGCGCCGCACACCCACTATGCTTCACAGATGAAGTAATGGATCATCAAATACCTGAGGGCTTCAAACCCGTAAACATCGAATCATACGATGGCACCACAGATCCTGCGGTTTGGATCGAGGACTATCTCCTTCATATCCACATGGCCCGCGGTGATGATCTACATGCCATCAAATACCTCCCACTCAAGCTTAAAGGACGAGCTCGACATTGGCTCAACAGCTTGCCAGCAGAGTCAATCGGTTGTTGGGAGGACCTGGAAGCCGCATTCCTTGATAACTTCCAGGGCACATATGTGCGACCACCAGACGCCGATGACCTTAGCCATATAATTCAGCAGCCAGAAGAATCGGCCAGACAATTCTGGACACGGTTCCTAACAAAGAAAAATCAGATCATCGACTGTCCGGATGCAGAGGCGCTAGCAGCCTTCAAACACAACATCCGCGACGAGTGGCTAGCCCGGCACCTAGGACAGGAAAAGCCGAAATCCATGGCAGCCCTCACCACACTCATGACCCGCTTTTGCGCGGGAGAGGACAGCTGGCTAGCTCGAAGCAACAACTTGGCCAAACACCCTGGTAGTTCGGATACCAAGGACAGCAATGGCATGTCGCGTCGCAACAAGCATAAACGCCGCATTAACGGTGACAATGCTGAAGATACGGCAGTAAATGCCGGATTCAGAGGCTCTAAACCCGGTCAGCGGAAGAAGCCATTCAAAAGAAATACCCAGGGCCCGTCGAACTTGGACCGAATACTCGATCGCTTGTGCCAGATACATGGCACCCCCGAAAAACCAGCCAACCACACCAATAGGGATTGTTGGGTGTTCAAGCAGGCAGGCAAGCTAAACGCCGAAAACAACGACAAGGGGCTGCATAGCGGTGACGAGGAAGAGCCGAACAACAGAGGACAGAAGGGCTCTCCCACACAAGTGCGGAAGGTGAACATGATATACGCAACCCACATACCCAAAAGGGAGCGGAAGCGTGCACTAAGGGACGTATACGCGATGGAGCCAGTCGCCCCGAAGTTTAACCCATGGTCTTCCTGCCCGATCACTTTCGATCGAAGGGACCACCCCACTAGCATCCGTCACGGCGGTTTCGCCACATTGGTTCTTGACCCAATTATTGACGAATTTCACCTCACCAGAGTCCTGATGGACGGCGGCAGCAGCCTGAACCTGATTTATCAGGATACAGTGCGCAAAATGGGCATAGACCCGTCAAGGATCAAACCCACAAAGACGACCTTTAAAGGCGTCATTCCAGGTGTAGAGGCCAACTGTACAGGCTCCGTTGCACTTGAAGTGGTCTTCGGATCCCCGGATAACTTCCGGAGCGAGGAGTTAATCTTCGACATAGTCCTGTTCCGCAGCGGCTATCACGCACTGCTCGGACAAACCGCATTCGCAAAATTCAATGCGGTGTCGCACTACGCGTACCTCAAGCTCAAGATGCCAGGCCCTCGAGGAGTAATCATGGTCAATGGAAACACCGAACGCTCTCTCCGAATGGAGGAGCATACGGCTGCCCTTGCGGCACAAGTGCAGAACAACCTCTTAAAGCAATTCTTCAGTCCGGCCAATAAATAATCAGACACTGTCAAGCGCGCCCGGAGTAACCTACAGCAAGACCGCCTGGCACGTTCCAAACAAGCGTAGCAATGCGGCCCCAACCCCAGCCCTCGCGAACTCTCGAAGCCAGTACTACGCGTACGTAATTGCGCTCTGGAAATACCATGGGCATAGGGGAAGGGCCACGACCACGGCATGCCTAGAATGCGGCTAGACCGCACTAGGGGTTCCTGTTCTCCAGAAGCCCTGTCCGGCATCCGCGCCGAACACATGATGCAACAGCCAGGGAAGCAGAAAACTGCATCGAGTGTCCAGATGGTCTCTATTACGAGCAGTATACCTGTTTTACATACCACACCGCAAACTTACCCCTGGAAGGGGGACATGTCAAAAGTCCCGTACCTTGCTTATAGCACCATTTGTATCGTTCTGCTTTCATTTGCAGTTTCTTTTGAATAAACAATATATAGCTCTTGCCTATTATTCCATTCTTTCCCATTATATATGTTCATTTATGACATTGTGCAACCGTACAATTTGGTACGGCCAATACACCAGGGGCTTATGTACCCCAAAACATGGTGTGACAAGTCCGAACACTTTCACAAGTGCGGCACCTCAAATTTATAGCATTATATGCATCGGCTCCGAATCATGTCTTGGGTCAATAGTTGGGTTTGCCCGGCTCCCATGTTTTGGTACCTTACGTTCCGTTATATCGGCTAAGGTAGCGCTGGGAGAACCACTGCGATTGTGCCCCGGTTGAGATGGGTTGAGCACCTCAGTGGAGAAAGCTAAAACTGACCGTGATGATAGGGCGAGAGCCGGTCGCTGTTCGAGAGGTTTTTTCGAGTCCCTAAAGACTTATGCCGCTTAGAGTGAGGAGTCGGCATTGTTCGGCCTAGGCGTGGATAGCGCCCCGAACTCGGTCTTCTGAATACCAGGGGCTTCGCCGAAATTTAAAATTATAGAATTCTATGGCTAAGTGAGAGTGTTCAAGCATTATAGTCCGGTTGCCTGGTTCGTTGCGTTGAGCGCCTCCCTCGAAGGACCCAAGAATGGGAACAAGAGCGCTCATGTTTATCTCGAACACCCCAGCACTCGTGGCATGGGGGCTGAAGGCAACGACTAGCCATCTCTCAATTTTGATAAACGACCGCACAGAAGGTAATATTTTAAATTCAGAAGAGTTGCTTAGCACATATGAACAAATTTTCAGCGTACAGGACAACAAATGCGAGTCTACTCAAAAATTACATCTTTGGAGCATTCGCCCGCTATAAGGCGAGCACCCTTAAGGACGCCCTCATAATACATTTCGGGCTGGCGATACTCCTTGCCTGGCTGTGGTCCGTCCGTCACAAGCTTCTCGGCGTCCAGCTTGCCCCAGTGCACCTTAGTGCGGGCAAGGGCCCTTCGGGCACCTTCAATGCAGACGGAGCGCTTGATGACGTCGATCCATGGACAAGCATCCACCAGCCGCCACACTAGCCCGAAGTAGCTCCCTGGCATGGCTCCATCTGGCCACAGCCGAGCTATAAGGCCCTTCATGGCCTATTCGGCGACCTTGTGGAGCTCGACCAACTGCTTCAGCTGGTCGCTCAAGGGCACCGGGTGTCCGGCCTCAGCATACTGAGATCAGAACACCTTTTCCGTCGAGCTCCCTTCTTCGGCTCGGTAGAAAGCGGCGGCATCGGACAAACTCCGAGGCAGATCTGCGAACGCTCCTGGAGAGCTCCGGATTCGGGTAAGTAACAGATAATTGACTTTTACATTCTTGCTCTACATAAAGAATGCCTTACCCGATGCGATCTTCCTTATCGCCTCAATCTCTGGGAGGGCTTTTTGGGCTTCGGCCTTAGCGGCTTTGGCACTCTCAAGAGCCGAGGCAAGCTCGGACTCTCGGGTCTTCGAGTCACGCTCCAAACCCTCGTGTTTTTCCATGAGAGCCTGGAGCTCTTGCCGCACCTCCGCCAGCCGCGCCTCCCCCTTCTCTCGCTCGGTGCGCTCCGCAGCCGCTTTGTTTTCGGCCGCGGACACCGCTTCCTTCAGGGTCGCCACCTCGCTCGTGGCCCCTGCGATAGCCACGTTATTCCTGTTATTTTTTGCAACCGCATTTCTTATATGCATAATCCCGTAAGGTATTTCTTACCTTCCTTGTCCTCGAGCTGCCTCTTGGCACGGCCAAGCTCGTTCTCGGACCACTCGAGGCTCTCCTTCAAAGTATTGACCTCCGCAGTCAGTGCGGCAGAGGTCAGCATCGCAGCCTGCATTCCCATATTGACATAATTATGTTAGACTCCTGCGTATATCTTCTTAGATCCTCAGTTCAGCTTTTCTTTCCGAACACCGAACTAAGCATCAGGGGCTACTGTCTATTCGGTAATCTTCTTACATATAATAAAAACTTACCTCAAAGCCTGTTAGAAGGCTCTTGCAGGCTTCAGTCAGCCCGCTCTTGGCGGACTGAACTTTCTGGATCACCACACTCATAACAGTGTGGTGCTCCTCCTCGATGGAGGCGCTGTTAAGCGCCTCCAGTAAGCTATCCGGTGCCTCCGGTTGGACGGAGGACACCGGCGTCTTACCCTTCTTACGAAGGGGCCGCTTGCCGGACTTTGGAACCGCTGAAGGTTCCGGTATGGAGTCCGGACAAGGGTCGGGCTTAGAGCCCCTGGGGATCTCGCCCCCCTCGCGCCTGGAGTCCAGGGGGCTGCCTTGTGGCGCCTCCTGCGCCACCTCCTCTTGACCAGGCCCCCCTTGGGGCCCCACCTCGATGTCGTCGGCGGCACGAGGAGAGGAGGCGGCTGGAAGTGAAGTGCTCTCCACTTCCGACGAATTCAGGGACCCGCTCGACGAAGCGGCAAGCTCGTCCTTGGGCAGGCTGCATGATTGTTTGGCATTAGAAAACACTATGCGATGAATACAAAAAAGGCCATGGGCATCCGGACACTTAAGATCTCGCCAGGGACATGGCCCTTGAGGGCCACTCCTCCTCGCCGTCGTTGGCGTTGGTGGAGACGTCCGGAGGAAGGGTTGTTCCCTTCTTGGACCCTCCGGCCTCCCCAGTTGGGGCGGCCTTTCTTTTCTTCCCTCCCCCCGCTGGGGGAGAGGCTTCTTCCTCCTCCTCCTTGTTTTTACGAGAGGATTCCGCCTCAGAGTCGTCGGACGACGATTCCGACGGCACCGGACGCCGGGCACTCTTTCGAGTCCCCGTGGCCTTCTTCTTGGCCTTCTTCTCCGGCACCACGTACAGTGCCGGGGCCAGCAGCCCCGCCAAGCGGGCATCTACTGGGTCTTCTGGCAGGGGAGCCGAACAGTTAACCTGCCCGGACGTGTTTTGCCAGTCCTGTCAAAGGCAAGGGAGTTCAGATCCCGCATAGAGTCAAACTATGAAAAACAAGAGTCCTCTAAAGGGAAAAAAAGCTTACCGTGGAAGCCTGACGCTTCAAGCGGAATCCGCGATCTTCTGTAGCGGATGAGGGAGCTTCGGCGCCCTTGAACAGCGCCTTCCAGGCGTCTTCGTACGTAGGGTCGAGGAGCCTTTTCAGGGTTTGATGCCGCTCTGGATCAAACTCCCACAATTTGAAGGCCCGTTGTTGGCATGGGAGGATCCGGCGGATGAGCATAACCTGGATCACGTTGACAAGCCTGAGATTATTGTTCACCAGGGTTTGCATACAGGTTTGGAGTCCGGTCAGCTCCTCCAAATCTCCCCACGCCAGGCCGGTCTCCTTCCAAGAGGTGAGCCGCGTGGGAATGCCAGACCGAAATTCGGGGGCCGCCGCCCACTTAGAGTCGCGCGACTCGGTGATGTAGAACCACTCCGACTGCCACCCCTTCACGGTCTCCACAAAGGATCCATCGAGCCATAAGACGTTGGCGATCTTGCCGACCATGGCGCCTCCGCACTCCGCTTGGTGGCCGCCCACTACCTTCGGCTTGACATTATAAGCCGAAGTGGGGCTGGATGCAGAGGAAGGCCTCGCACACGACGATGAACGCCTAGATGTTGAGGATGAAATTCGGGGCCAGATCGTGGAAATCTAGGCCGTAGTAGAACAAGAGCTCCCGGACGAATGGGTGAAGTGGAAAACCCAGTCCGCGGAGGAAGTGGGCAAGGAATACGATCCTCTCATGGGGCCTGGGGGTGGGGATAAGCTGCCCTTCGTCGGGCAGCCGATGTGCGATGTCGCCGGACAAGTATCCGGCCTTCCGCAGTCTTTTTACTTGGCCCTCCGTGACGGAGGAGACCATCCACCTGCCTCCCGCTCCGGACATGGCTGGAGATGGTTGAGGAAGGATGTGCGGACTCGGGCGCTGGAGCTCAGAGTGCACGGAAATGGATGAGCAAGGGAGGAAGAAGGCGTAGGTGAAAAAGGTGGATCCTTATCCCCTTATATGGACGGACGAAGCTATGCGTCCCCCACCAGCCTGGTAAAACTCGCTTATCTCCCAAGCGCCGCAATCAATGGTGCGGTTGGGTTACCCACGCCCGTATTGATGAGAATCCCGGAATAAGGGGGCATGATCTACGCTTTGATAAAACGTGCCAAGGAAACCACCTCGCTAAACGCGCTGAGGTGGGACGGTAAAAAATGATTCGAATAAAGGCCTGGCCGTGGTGTGATGTCACGCCGCAGAATAGGTCAGCAGATCTGTGCAAAAATTATTCTCTCTACGGTGGTATGTGGAACTTGTTTTGTAGATCCGGACACTATCCTTGTGTTCAAAACCTTCTATGAAGTATTCGGAGGAGGAACCCGCCTTGCAATGCCGAAGACAATATGCGCGCCGGACTCGTCGTCATTGAAGCCTGGTTCAGGGGCTACTGAGGGAGTCCTGGACTAGGGGGTGTCCGGATTGCCGAACTATCATCTTTGGCCGGACTCCTGGACTATGAAGATACAAGATTGAAGACTTCGTCCCGTGTCCGGATAGGACTTTCCTTGGCGTGGAAGGAAAGCTTGCCGATACGGATATGTAGATTTCCTACCATTGTAACCGACTCTGTGTAACCCTAACCCTATTCGGTGTCTATATAAACCGAAGGGTTTTAGTCCATAGGACGAACAACAATCATACCATAGGCTAGCTTCTAGGGTTTAGCCTCTCTGATCTCGTGGTAGATCTACTCTTGTACTACCCATATCATCAATATTAATCAAGCATGAGTAGGGTTTTACCTCCATCGAGAGGGCCCGAACCTGGGTAAAAACATCGTGTCTCTTGTCTCCTGTTACCATCCGCCTAGACGCACAGTTCGGGACCCCCTACCCGAGATCCACCGGTTTTGACACCGACAGAACCCAAGAGTCAAGGAGAGGTTTGATCTCCCCTATCTTCTTCGTCGTGACCCTGATGACTGGCGCCGTCACGACGGAGGCCTCGCCCTGTGCAAGTTGATGCCGC
Source organism: Aegilops sharonensis (assembly GCA_904067115.1). NCBI lineage: Eukaryota > Viridiplantae > Streptophyta > Magnoliopsida > Poales > Poaceae > Aegilops > Aegilops sharonensis. The sequence goes on along the minus strand of LR880970.1, from coordinate 12,821,267 downwards.
TTGGTAATGATACGTATGATATTAAGATGCCATCGCTAGAGGGCAAGGCTTGGGCAGGTGCAAATGGAGATTGGGTTGTTTACATTGGGTCCAACTCCGAGTGGGAACTTGTGAATGTGTACACTTGTGACTCGGTTCCACTTCCAAAAATCTCAGCAGACTGCCCAGAGGTTGAGCACACCGGTATTGTACGCATGTTCAAATACAATCATGGTGACTGTCTTCTATGGAAGATAGCAATTTCTCGAGTTCCCAACCGCTCTTGGAATTACAACAACTATGAAGTTGTTGCTATCTTTGACAAGCTTGTTGTTGTCCTTGCTGGTTTGACTCGATGGACATTGCTCAAAACTCAGTTCCTGTACACGCATGAGTACTGTCATGCAATTCAATACGAGGACCTTATGTTTGCTGCCACCACTCGTGGCACTGTTTTTGCATGGAATCGTTATGATTTCGGTATGTTTGTCTTCCACCGTAATTATAATTGTTTCATCCACATGCATGCGGGTTAGCAAGTTTCCCTTTACTAATTAACCTTCTTCTTGTGTTTCCAAGGTCCTGCGAACATTCCACCTCCTATACATGAAGATTTTTATAACCAAGGGGGAGATGACGATGGTGATGATCACGAGCATGAGGATGAGCAGCGCCCATATACTCTTTGGCGCCTAGCAACTAATTCCGATGGATCACCTCTTCTCGTGTGTATACAGCCCACTGATGATGTGACTGCTAAGGAAGCAGGTGTAGTCTCCCATGGTTGCACTCTCCGGACCTATTCCAACACATGTTGCATCGTATTCAGGATGGATACTAGAGTGCTAGCACCAACACCTTCTCCCTGGTACATAATTGATAGTCTTGGAGAAAAATCGCTCTTCCTTGGACAAAACTATCCGATGATGGCGAAAGGCGATCCAACTGCTGTTGACACAACGCTACTAGAACCATTTATGAGAAGAAACTATGTTTATACCTCGGACATTAGCATGGTTCCCTACCCTGGTACTGATATAGTAGGCCGCTTCAGCCTGGATGATCAGTCCTGCGTTGGTCTCGAGATCGACAATAGATGCCCCGTCCCAGAGAATCACATGTGGTTCAAAGCAAGTGTTTCCAACGGCGAGGAATGGTTGAGTTGAAGTTCATTTCATTGCTTGTTACTTGTTGTGTGGTGAAAACTTTAGTATTTATAATGTATCCTCGTTGTCGATGTGGGTTGATGACCTGTTGTATGTAATAAAATGATATGCCTGTGATAAACTTACTAAATTTATGAATGGCTTTCGAGTTGCTTCTGTGAGTGAGTGGTGCGACGAGGCAAAAAAATATTTTCCGAATACATAATTGTACGTGCATTGCAACAGGTTATCGGATGAGGCCAATCAACAATAGTAGGACACTATTTGTACTAGCTTCACATGCTTCGCACGTCGTGCGGGTGTTTTTACTGTAGCCTTATTGTACGTAACCAGCACCTCGTATCCTCGATACTAGTACTATATAGTAAGTAGTAGGAGTAGTAGGGTGGCATGGGTCAGAACAAGCATTCACGTCCAGGAGTACGGCACACGCCACCAACACGACTTCCATCTGACACCATATTTCTTGGAGTCCGTGCTAGAGCAATCTCTTCAACCTCATCGTTTCTCTAACTCAGCCATCGCGTGGTAGGCGAGGTGGGTGTTTGCCGATAGTCGGTTTCCTCAACTGTGGTCCCACTTGTAAGGCCAACTCCAACGCTCTACCAATATATGGATGTACTCTTCTTCCCAATACAAAAACTTGCATCCATTCTACTCCCTCTGTTGCACAATACATGCCTTCTACTACCTCCGTCCTGGTTTATAGGTCCTCTTTGTAGTTTGTGTCAAATATTGACTAAAGATTTAACTAACAAAATGTTAATGCATGTCAAGAAAAATTATCTCATTGGATTTGAATTTGAACATAGTTTTCAAAAATATAATGTTTGGTGACATGCGTAGACATTTTGTTAGTTTAATCTATGGTCAAAATTCGGCACGAAATATAATGGGGACCAATAAACCCGGACGGAGGTAGTATTTGTCAAAATATATATGTATCTAGACATGTTTTAGTATATAGGTACATCCATTATTGGACAAATGGAAGTCAAGTATTTTGGAACGGAGGGAGCACACAATAAATTTTTTAAGTTAGCACAAATAGTCTAATCCAAGAGCACAACAGAAGATTTGGTCGGGTTCTTCCTCCGTTTGCCGACACGTGGGACATCCAGCATCCAGGTCGTGTCATGAAATAAAATAGAGATAAGTTGAAGCCACGAGATGTGCATCTTGGGTTAAACTGTAAATAGAATCTTACTACTCTTGAGTAACTTCAAAAGCGGCCACCGAAGATCTTTATTGGATTTGTTTTTCATCGCCAGCATGTCGAGGTGAAAGATGTGCAGGTTCAATGGGTCCTCTTGCGTTTTCACTGACATGTGGGGCCGCATGTGAGCAAACAGACGATGGGCTCCGCGCGTCCGCTGGCTGGCTGAGAAGAGAGATAGAGGAGGGCTGAGCACGGACTGCAAGAAATTTGTTCTACGTAAATAGCACCTTGATATTCGCGTGTGGTTGTTTCTAGAATAAAAAAAGGGAGGGACCCCTACTTATGTTACTCCCACTACGCCTAGCCTAAGGTTAGTAGGTGACCTTGCGCTTGGCTCTTCGCCTCTTCCGGAAGTCGATGGTTCTACAGTAGTGCTTCTGGCAATCTGACACCAAATGAACTGCTGTACGTCCACCGCTTGTAAGCAAAAGTTTCTCCTCGTGCTACGAACCAACGCGCATGCGTTGGCGAGGGAGAAGGCGTAATCAAGCTTCTCGTCGTTCTGCGAGTTGACGGGACACATCAAAGTTATTTACTAGTAGTACGTACTCTCTCCAAAAAAGGGCTGACCATGTCATTGCTACCATCCCGTGGTCCGTCGTTGAGTACGTGCACTATTCACGTGCCATTGAGGAGAAAAAAAATATTGCGTAGGTGCCATCGAAGTGCACGACTCACTTATGAAAAAGGGTTTCCCCC
>LR880970.1:12798472-12809709 GCA_904067115.1 Aegilops sharonensis | reverse complement strand
TTTTTGTGTGTTGTTTGATATGGTTACAACACCACCTTGACATGGAGCATTCGTTATTTTATGTGATGATATGATCATACGCATGAGTGCATAATGAAGATTCTTTGCTGTTGGAAATGGATGTGTTTGTGATAGTAACCACCCTCGTATGCCTTTCATGCCTACCGGAAGGAGCCGGGAAAGTCTCTGTCTTGGTTAGACACGAGCTTGTCCCTAGCTCCTCGTCGAGACGGTTGTGTCCGGTATGTTTTGATGAGGTATGACGATTGGTGATTCTGTCTGTTGGTTGAAATATATTTGTTATGCTAACCATGCAGGGAATACTTAAACCTCCTCAGTCGACCATAGATCGAGTCTTGTTACAGTAACCCCCATACTTGTTTCGTACTACCACTTGTCCCTGCCGCAGGTAGGGTACAGTTCAGTATGTTGTCAACCCCTTTCTTGGCACACACCGTACAAAGAGGCCATGGTGGAAGATACCGGCTGCATCCGGTAGGCATGTCACTTGGTCCGGGGGCATGGGTGTTTCCGGTTGGGACCGAGAGGGGGGCACCCCTTAGTAGCGTGCGGTATAAATTTGATCCCATGCTAATCGAGGTTGTAGCCACCCCACTTAAAGTTTTCCTTAACAGGTGTCGTGGGTGATTCCAGACACCGGTAAGTTAAGCTGGTGTGTGCGGGTCAGGTGTGTTTTCAATTAAAAGACCGTAAATGGAATTAGTCCTGATAGACTAAAGGAATCCGTTACTCGTGGGTAAAGAGTACACCCTCTGCAGAGGTTATATCTATTCGAATACTCGTGTCCATAGTTAAGGACTACAGTCTGGGATGGGTCAAGTGTCGGTCTTAGTGTCGGTCTTCGGAGGAGAAACTGCTAAACCAGAACATGGATCATGACATGTGACTTATGATGATTATGATTTTTATTATTATGGACTAACAATTTATATTATTTTAATTATTAAGTATCCCTGGGACGGTTCTGCCTCCTGGATATTCACTGTGACTACCCTCTTATAATCCCTTTATATGGTGTCGCTGAGACGCCCGACTGTGGCATACTTGTTGTTTATTTCTCTTATAATCCCACTATGTGGTGTCGCTGAGACGCCCGACTGTGGCATACTTGTTACTTATTTCACTTATAAGCCCTTTATGTGGTGTCGCTGAGACGCCCGACTGTGGCATGCTAGTGATTTATTTACCTTATAAGCCCTTTATGTGGTGTCACACAGACGCCCGACTGTGGCATGTTTGTTACTTATTTCACTTATAAGCCCTTTATGTGGTGTCGCTGAGACACCCGACTGAGGCATGCTTTATGTTATTGACCTTTCGAGGCATCGCTTCAGACACCCGATCGGTGCATTCTATTTCTACTCTCTGATTTCATATTCATGTTTTATATAAACAACCTGCTTGCGTGAATCATGGATTTTTATTTCATGACTGACGTTGTGACCATAGAATATTTCGGAGCATGATTATCATTTGTTATATTATACCAGTGTTCATAATGTTTGCGAGTACATTCAGAGTACTCACTGGCTTGTCCCTGGCTATTTTCTTGGCCAGATTTCTTGCTTGGAGAGGAGCGTTGCGATGACAGCCCCGGAACCTAAGGAACGGTGATAGCAGCCTCGCGAAGATAGGAGTTATCCAGGTCAGCAGTTCCTGTGGGAAATGGAGTCCCATAGACACTGATGAATCACAAACCGCTTCCGCCATCAGCCACTAGAAACCAATTGTTGTACTCATAGGCCAGAATGGTCTTGTACTACATATTTTGTATTTTGCTTGGAATTTCTGTATCAAGTTGGTGCCTCATCAGCTAACAGTAATCCTGGGGCTGGTGAGCACAAGGACCATTTTTTGGGAAAATATATCCCGAAAATCCGGTCCTGACAATTACCATGAAAGTTTCATACCACGAACATACCAAAAATTCGTGCCCACACCACCGTTGTCCATCTCGCGGTTTTCCTCCTCTCTCCACACCGCCACCTTCGCCCGGTGCCATCTACCAGATGATCTGGTACAAATGCTTCGACTCCCACTGCTAAAAAAACTTTCGCTTGTGGTGGTTTATCTGTCAGAGGCCTCACTGCACAGCATCATCCACTCCAGTTGCCCTGCCCTGGAGCGCTTGCTGATTGTTTTGGGAATAGAAATCGATATCAGTTGTCTCCAGATAAAGTTGCCTCACCTTAAAAGCATTGGAATTTGTTTTAAAGGACAGCAGCTCATCATCGAAGATGCCCCTTCACTTGAAAGGTTGCTCCTTCATAGTTGTTATACACCTTCAGAAATAACTGTCGTCTCTGCGCCCAAACTGGAGACCTTGGGTGTAATTCGTGACCCATTTAATAATCACAAGGAGTTGGTGTTTGGCTCCTCACTTTTTCAGGTACCGTATATTATCATCTACACATTTGTCATCATATGCTACATTTTTCATTTGTGCGCATAAGTTTTATATCATCTTGGATTACACTTTGGGTACTAATATTATGTTATATGCTCAATGAAGAGTTCGTCCATTGATAGCCTATCAATGCTGCTGGATTCTGTCAAGATCATATATATCAGAATGTATAGTTTTGATCTGGACATAATTATTGGCTTGCTGCGATGCTTTCGATCTCTGGAGAATTTATACATAGAGGTGATGATTTCATGCACATTGAAAGCCCGTATATATTGTACTAGAATTAACTGTTCAGCTGTCGTTCTTTCGACATACTCTTTTTTCAAACCTTAATTGTTTTCAATCTTCATGTCTACTAAGGGAGAACCACATGCAGAAAAACATATAACCAATCGTTGGCGTAATAAGCACAAGGATTTTCTCAGTTCTCATGACATTCGTTTGAGCACAATAACGATGGGACGATATGCATCCAACCAGTCAAACAGAAGCTTTGTCACATTCTTCCTGTTGAACGCGAGGTTACTATTGTCCATGAGGCTTAATTTTTTCAGCAAGAGATTTCTCACGGACGAACATGTTGAACAGCAAAAAAAGAAGTTTCACGTGGACAAATGGGCTTCTAAACGTGCTCGGCTTATATTTACAATAAGTTGTAGACATCCTAAAATAAAATTTTTTCACATGATGTTGATTTTATGGATCAGACCGATCCATTTGTTTGTGACTGCAAAAAAGAGTGGTTGGGTTAGATGTTACTATCATGTTCAATCTGGGTTTTGTACCATTTGTATGCTTGACTTGCATGTTGCTGCCCTCGTACTCCCCTCCACCTGCTACTACACTACCGCATCTTCCATGGCTACGGTTCGTTCCCGTCCGAGGCCTTGTCGTCGTTCTCCGCCTTGGTTAGCTCGCTGTGCCCGCCGCCGTCTGGCGTTGTCAACATGGTCAACAATCAAGAGGAATCAGGAGATGACTGTATGTGGAGAGGATGACAGTAGGGACCCACAAGGGTCATTGCATTTCGCAAGAAGGAGCCTCGTTATTACAAGCCAAAAAAACACTTCGTCCTAATTGTTTGACAACTAGGTTCCACGCCATTGTCAATGTAGTCAAGAAACGAGAAAATTACACAACAAGCGGATAACACCAGGGACCCAGCAGCTCGCCCAGTTGTTTTTTATTTTCAGAGACGGAGCTCAACTGCGCGCTGTGCGGGGGCTGTGGCCCGTCTAGCCCACGCTTACGCTTTTATTAAGCACATGACGAGCCCAGTTGATATATTTTTTCATTCTGAAATTGGCTAGCCCAGTTCTTTTTTTTTTGGAGAATACCAAAACCGAGGCCTACTTGCTTTTCTCAGCCCTGCTGGGCTGCAAATCTTTCAAGACGAGGAGGGATGTAAGTAGTAAGAAATGGGCTTCCCCAGAAAACGGGCTATAAGTTGTAAGAAATGGGCTGTAAATTTTTAAACCGAAGCCAACCGGCAATTGCATTAAAATATCATTTTTTTCAGGATTTCTCTACTCTCTACTCTTATAAAAACCAAAGCCAACTAGCAATCATATTAAAATATCATCTTTTGTCCCACAAGATAAACTACTCATACAAATGCATCTTCATGTTCCGTGCAACGAACGGGCATCTTGCTAGTTAAGATTCTAAATTTCTTTCATTTTTTTTGTGGAGAATTGTTTTTTGAATTTTATTTTGATATAATTTTTTGAAAGCTATTTTAACGTGACTCAAAATTTTGTGATTAAAAGAGTTCGCACCCCACCGAAATATGCAAAATTTCGTTGAATTTTTTAGCAGTGCCCAGAATATATGGTCTGTAATGCTAATAAAAAGAATATGGGCTTCAAATATCCTTAAGAATTAGCAAATGGGCTGTAAATTATTGAAAATAATGGCTAATGGGCTGTATGCTGTTTTCCACAGATTTGGAAGCTGACTTCTGGGCCTACTAGGTTGATGATCACGCTGTCCTAAAATTTGTTTTGACACGTACGCAAGGCTTTGTCAACTTAGTCAACACACAACAGTGACTGTTGGATGTCCATCCAACAGCCGCCGTGCTTCTTCAATCTCTGATCTTCCTGCTCCAGCCGCCCAAATCAGCGCCGGCGGGACTGCCTACTCCCTCCTCCCGTGGCTGGCTGTGTTGCCGCCACGCCATCCCTCTAACCACCCACACATCCTGTTATTTTCCGGCGACGTCAGCCTCACCCGGCAGCCGACCAGCCGGCTCCGGGTGGTTCTCTTCCTGGGCCTCTCCCTCGTCCACCCCGTTTGTGCTCTTGGCGCGGCGAGGTCAACATGGTCAACAAACAACAGCCATCGGAAGAGGCTGACAGTAGGGGCCCACACAGGAAAATGCCTCCTTATTGCGCGCAAAATAATGATTCCTCCACCTGATAGCTGGGACCCACCGGAAGGGTCTTTGTATTTCGCGAAAAAACGTTGCCCCCGCTGTCAGCTCGGACCCACCGGAAATGCCTCCTTATTACGCACAAAAAAATGAATACTCCCCCTGCTAGCAGGGACTCACCTTGGTGGGAGGCTGACTTGTGGGCCTACTAAGTTTACGGGGATGGAGGGCTTTGTCAACTTAGTCAATATGAACGACTCTAGCTCCAGTGACCATACGATGTCCATCCAACAGCCATAGTGCTTCTTCAACCTCTGGTCTTCGTGCTCCAGCCACCCAAAGCGGCGCCGGTCGTGCCGCGTGCTCCTGCCTCCTGTGGCCGGCTGTGATGCCGCGGAGGCCTCACCACCCCCTACTACTCCCACCGCTGGCCAGGACATCCCTCTACTCACCCACACCCCCTGTTATTCTGCGGTGACGGCAGCCTCACCCTCGTACTCCTCTTCGCGTGGGCATCCACTGCTGCGTCTTCCCCGGCTCCGCGTCGTCCCCTTCCTAGGCCTTGCCGTCGTCCACCGCCGTGGTACTCTCGACGCGGTGTGGTCAATGTGGTCAACGACCGACTTCCATCGGAAGAGTACTGTGCTTGGAGAGGCTGACAGCTGGGTCCATGGCGGCCGCAAGGAAGTGCCTCCTTATTACGCGCAAAATAATTATTCCTCCACCTGACAATAGGGACCCACCGGACGGGCCACCAGTATTTCGCGAAAAAACGTTTCCCCCTGACTGCTAGGACCCACCAGCTACATCTTCGCATGCAAGGAAGTGCGTCCGGGCAAAAGAACCCAAAACGATTCGCCCCCCTTACTGCTCGGACCCACCAGCTACATCTTCACAGGCAAGGAAGTGCCTGACAGTCGGGACCCACCTGGTCGAAGCGTACAGAGCGTTGTCCTTTTGGTCGCGAACGTGTACGTACATACTGGTCGATGTAGAGGCACGCACGCGTCGTAGTAGAGGCGCGTACGTGTGGTAGTAGAGGCGCGCATGAAGCATGTACACGTACGTACAGCGGCGAGGGTGCAAGAAAGAAAATACGGCCCTGTACGTACAATGCGGGCAGGATCTCGAATGCCTACTCGCGCATACGTACATGGCTAGGTCGGAACAGAGAAACAGCGTCGTCGTCGTGTTCATGGGGAGCCAACCGGCTGGGTCGGAACAGAATGCGTGGTCGTGTTCATCGGGAGGGCTTGGACGTAACAGGCGATGGAAACGAGGCCTGGCGTACCGCACAATGGAGGAAACAGACCTCCTACGTTCGGAACAGGGTCCTGTTGATCGAGAGGGGTGTGGCGTACCGCAAAACGGAGGAAACAGACTTCCTATAGTCGAAACGGGGGTCCTGTTGATCGGGAGGGGTGCGGCGTACCGCAAAACGGACGAAACGGACTTGTGTTGGAGTGCTACTGTCGAAACGGGGGTCCTGTTCATCGGGAGAGGTGTGGCGTACCGCAAAACGGGACTCCACGAGATACTGTTCATCTCCACCGTCGACCTCCTCCAGCCTCCACATGCTACTGTCAACCTCCTCCAGCCTCCACGGGCTCCTGTTCATCCAGCCTCCACCGCGCGCTACTCCACTGGTTACTGTTCAACCACCCCTCCACGGGCACCCCTCCACCGTCTACTGTTCATCCTGCCCTCCACACCACGGGGTCCTGTTCAACCACCCCTCCACAGCCATCCCTCCACCGTCTACTGTTCATCCAGCCCTCCACACCACGGGGTCCTGTTCATCCAGAGGCAACGCCACCGCTCACTGTTCATCCAAACCCCCGCCCCCCCCCCCGCACCCCCCCCCCCCTCCCCCCCCCCCCCCGCCCCCCCTCCCCCGCCTGCCGGTCCTCCCGCCCACCCCCCCCCGTCGTCGTTGCCCTCCGCCCCCCCCCCCCCGGGGGCCTGTGCAACCAAAGGCCACCACACCGCTCACTTCTCACCCAAACCCCCCCCCCCCCCCCCGGGGGCCTGTGCAACCAAAGGCCACCACACCGCTCACTTCTCACCCAAACCCCCCCCCCCCCCCCCGGGGGCCTGTGCAACCAAAGGCCACCACACCGCTCACTTCTCACCCAAACCCCCCCCCCCCCCCCCGGGGGCCTGTGCAACCAAAGGCCACCACACCGCTCACTTCTCACCCAAACCCCCCCCCCCCCCCCCGGGGGCCTGTGCAACCAAAGGCCACCACACCGCTCACTTCTCACCCAAACCCCCCCCCCCCCCCCCGGGGGCCTGTGCAACCAAAGGCCACCACACCGCTCACTTCTCACCCAAACCCCCCCCCCCCCCCCCGGGGGCCTGTGCAACCAAAGGCCACCACACCGCTCACTTCTCACCCAAACCCCCCCCCCCCCCCCCGGGGGCCTGTGCAACCAAAGGCCACCACACCGCTCACTTCTCACCCAAACCCCCCCCCCCCCCCCCGGGGGCCTGTGCAACCAAAGGCCACCACACCGCTCACTTCTCACCCAAACCCCCCCCCCCCCCCCCGGGGGCCTGTGCAACCAAAGGCCACCACACCGCTCACTTCTCACCCAAACCCCCCCCCCCCCCCCCGGGGGCCTGTGCAACCAAAGGCCACCACACCGCTCACTTCTCACCCAAACCCCCCCCCCCCCCCCCGCAACACTCACTGTTCATCCAATCGATCGGCTTCAGTTAGCAGCAGTAGCGAAGGAATCACTCGATCGGGTTTAGTTAACAGTCATCGATCGATCGCTCGGGTTCAGTAACGTGTAGCCTGCAGTGCAATCGCTCGGGTTCAGTTAGAGCCCAACGCCTCGCTCGGGTTCAGTTAGAGCCAACGCCTCGCACACACGCGCGTACGTGCACGAGAGAAACGCGCATCGCTCGGCCCCCGACCTCCCACCGTAACCGGCAACTCCCCGAAATTTTCCTCCCCCTCGCTTCTACCACGGTTTTTTCCGTCATGGACGGCCCAAAGAATGTCATGTAGCTGCGTCTCCGGCCCGCCCAGGACGAAAAGCCCATTTTCTGTCATGATTTTTTATCATAGAAGTAGGAGCGACCACATCTATGATGATACCGGGTTTTGTCACAATTATCGTCATAGAAGTGTCATATGTATGACAGAAATTTTTTTCGTTCGGCCCAAAATGTCACGGATGTGTCTTTTTTTTGTAGTGATTCCCTCCTCCATGGGTATGCTGAAATTGTCTTCCCGATTTCGGGGTAAAACGTGGCTTCTGCTGAGCTCCAGAATTGTACTTCCCTTGTCCATACTTCCTCTTGCGGTTCTCAATGTGCTGCTGCTTCCCTTCAATCGTGAGAGCACGATCTACTACCTCCTGGTAGTTGTTGAAAGTTGCTACCATAAATTGCATGCTCAGCTCATCATTCAGTCCTTCCAGAAACTTCTACTGCTTAGCTGCATCTATAGCAACGTCATCTGGGGCATAACGTGCTAACTTACTAAAGTCCCCCACATACTGGCCTACAGTGCGTCCTCCTTGGCGTAAGTTGCGAAACTCACGCTTCTTCATGGCCATAGCTCCTGCTGAAACATGGGCAGTACGGAAAGCTTGCTGAAACTTGTCCCATGTGATAGTGTCAATAGGGTGTGTGGCTGCGTAATTGTCCCACCATGATGCTGCGGGTCCATCAAGCTGATATGCGGCAAAACGCACTATTTCCGCATCTGTGCATCCTGCAGTGGCCAGCTCCCTTCCAACCTTGCGGAGCCAATCATCTACAACAATCGGCTCGGTGCTACTGGAAAACACTGGCAGATTCAGCCTCAAGAAACGGGTCAGATGGTCAACAGGTGGTGGTGGTGGTGGGTTGTTGTTGTTGTTGTTGTTGTTGTTGTTTTTGTTGTTGTTGCCTTGGTTCTGTACTAGTGTTTGCATCAAAGCATTCTGCTGCTGAATCAATTGGGTGATCTCCGGTGGGAAAACAAATCCGGTGTCGCATCTCGGAGGCATATGAGGGTTTTAGAGAAGATGAGAATATAGAATAGAATGCGGTCTAGAGAGAAAACACTACCCATATGCACATGAGACAAATTCATTCAATATCACTTCAATCAATTCAAACAGAGGCATACAATGGTCTAACTATCGTTATAAAAGTGCTCGGACTATACTAGATACATGGGGGGAAATACTACTACTGTTATGGTGGTCGACTAGAAAAACTGCTCCGATGAACACTCCATGATATCCGCTCTAGCTTCATCAACATAGTCATCATCGCTGTCGTCTGGGTCCGAGTCGGTGTCATCGATGATGATATAGTTATTCGGGCAAGTGGAATCATCATCTCCTCCTCCTGACGCGGGGTCTCCCATGAAAACTCCTAGCTTCCTGGTTAGGTCGTCATTCTTCTCCACTAACACTTCGATTTCCTCCATATAATCTTCGCGTGTAGCCTTGAGTTCTTCCTCCAGCTCCGTGATCTTGGTCAAGGCCTTCTGCAGATCTATCATGCCTGCGCACATCTGATTTTCCTGGCGTTGAATGTGCTGGTTTAACTCTTGGATAAAAGCTGCGATTGATCTATCCTTCCTGGTGCTGATCATCTCCCATTGCTCATCTCGGCGCCCACAAATCTGGTATATAGTATCCTTGAGGTCATTGCGGGAAACTTCTCCAATACGTCCCATGGTGATGTGGGCTGCCATGCTCTTTCCTAGATTCCAGGTTGGTGCATCAAAGGAAAACTCTATGGGCTCCGTGACTGGCGCGAACGTCCTTCCTGGAACTTGAACTTGAATCATCCAGCGCTCCTCTTCAGGTAAAGTGGCGTTGTAGGTCCCGGTGAAGCTTGGTACTCCGATGTTCAGGTATCTAGTGACTTCCTTCAAGTGGCGTCCAAAGGGTGTATCTTCATCCGGTTGCGTAAACTTGTTCCTTGCATCCGCCATCCTAAAAGAGTAGAAAAGATGAGGGGTCAGAAATGAGCGGAGTGAGTAGTGATCTAGGGCTTTTAGCTTAGTGGTCGTGTCCTACAGTCAGCGTGTGCTCTGATACCATCTTGTAGCGACCAGACCTCAAACAATCTGATCTCTGTGCTTCAGTGCCATCCCTGGATCAGTAATGCTCACACACTTATTACATCGTATTTCTCAAAAGAAAACTTATTATAGTAAATATGGCTTAAGGCCATCTAATAACGATAACAGCGGAAGGCTTGGAAGATAAGCGAGTCCATCAACTCCAACTGCATCACTGAGTATAGAACCATGACCTAAAGGCACCTTACTCGTCGTCTAAAAAGTCTGCAACATAAACGTTGCAGCCCGAAAACGGGTCAACACATGGAATATTCTGGCAAGGTAACACATATAGAGTAATATGAAAGAGTAATGCTATACTACATCCATATATGGCTGGTGGAAAGCTCTATGGTTACAGTTTTGCATAAAGCCAATTTTTCCCTACTGCAAAGGAATAAATTTTATTTAACTATCATGGTGGTTGTTAAACATTGAGAAAATGGTTGACAGCATTCTCAATCCCAATTAAACATCAACATTAAACCCAACAATATTAATTAAAGTAACATGATGAGATTCACATGATAATCCAAGTACTAGATACTCAAGATGTCCATAACTGGGGACACGGCTAACCATGATTAGTTTTATACACTCTGCAGAGGTTGTGCACTTTTCCCCACAAGACTCGATCTCCTCCGTTGGGATTCTCGCACTACACGGTGTTTGAGAAACGGATGACCGATACATAGTCTTTCAGAAGCGCTAGCACCTTACGATCGGGTAGACCGTTACACCTACATCCCCTACATCTGCTAGTCTACCACTGTAAGAGTTCGCACGACTTAATCAAGTATGCTAGAGCCCATAGTAGCTTGTGGCTGCACACGGAAGATTCTAGCATGAATGATCTCATGATCCCTTTGAGCCTGGGTGGCGGTCCATAAAGAAAAACAGGCAATCGCTGGAATACCCAGGTGCCTCAATCCACCCAAATGTGTGTTAAAGTTGCCACCTTAAGTAAACCATTAATTAACATATCTCACATCTTGAAGGAAATATGCCCTAGAGGCAATAATAAAGTTATTATTTATTTCCTTATATCATAATAAATGTTTATTATTCATGCTAGAATTGTATTAACCGGAAACATAATACATGTGTGAATATATAGACAAACAGTATGTCACTAGTATGCCTCTACTTGACTAGCTTGTTAATCAAAGATGGTTATGTTTCCTAACCATGAACAAGGAGTTGTTATTTGATTAACAAGGTCACATCATTAGTTGAATGATCTGATTGACATGACCCATTCCGTTAGCTTAACACTTGATCGTTTAGTATGTTAATGCTTTCTTCATGACCCATACATGTTCCTGTAACTATGAGATTATGCAACTCCCGTTTACCGG
>LR880970.1:12745047-12756870 GCA_904067115.1 Aegilops sharonensis | reverse complement strand
TGAAATATGTGGCAAAGCATGCACAACCAATTCTAGCATCTATCAAGCAATTGGCGATGACTAGGTCATCTATATATGATTATATTGACTTAGGAGTCAAATGAGAACATTTGATCATAGGTCATACTCATCGTTTGAGCTCAAGTGGGGTTACCACTTTTACATAAAGCATTAATATGTTCACACCATTAGAGTTGCTTTGACTTAATCCTTAGAGTTAAGGTCCCCCTAGATGTGAGATCTCCCCTTAGAGGGATGAACTAACCTTGGGTTTTGTCGATGATGACTTCATGTAGGTGTTGAAGATGGGAATGCTCAATGTTGATGTAGATCATTTGGAGCAATCCTTTGGAGTGAGTTGCACTTTCAACTTACCTACATGGGTTAGTCCCACAAGGAACAAGCAAGAATATCCATAGACATAGAGTGATGCACACACAAGATGATGTCCATGAATTCATTAGGTTACCTTGTCCCTTGCCTTAACAACATGAGGGTTTGTGACTCCTTGAACGAGTGCAAGATGTGGAAGTTGATTGCACTTGTTCTTGCCATAATTATATGAGTGAAGAATGTTGGCGGAGTCACCCTCAAGAACTCTCTAGTTCTTCTTCTTCGGGATCCACATCATCTTGATGGGAATCCTTGGAGTTGTAGTTGTACTTGATGAAGTAGAACTTGACGTAGTCTTGGGGACCCACTTGAACGAGGCTTTAGGTGCTTCTTCAAATGCATCAATCTCTTCTTGAAGCTTGTCTTTGCCCTTGTTCTTGTGGTCTTGTGGTGGAAGATCATCTTGAGCTTGTGTTCCCTTGAAGGAAGTAGGATCATACTTCTCTTGTTGAGGAACAAACTTCGTCTTGGGGTATTGATCTTCTTCCCACTCTACTCGATTGGCGTTGAACTTACGTTCAAAACCAACACCTTGATTCTTCCGGTGTCTTCCTTGCTTGCGTACAATTTCCTCGAATTGCTTACTCCCGGCAAGACTCTTGTATACACCTTTCTCTATAATTCCCTTCAATAGGCTGTTTTCTTGCTCAAGTGTAACTTGTCAAGAGAATCATTAGTGGAATCAAGAGAACTAATAGAAGCAACAATATTGGATTTGACATTGTTATTGTTATTACTAGAGAAAGAATCTTTCTTGTTCTTGTTACTAGATTTGACTTGAGGCATGTAAGTAGATAAGAGTAAACGCTTGGCAATGTAAGAAGAACTTTTCTTGCGGAGATCATCATTGATTGCCTTTAAAAACTCATGCTCTTGCTCAAGATTGAGCTTTTCAAAGCGTAACTTCTCATGAGCTCTTAAAAGTTCTCGATGATCTTCGAAGATAGTTTCATGAGCTAACTTAAGAGTGTTTAGTTCTTTAGTTAGACGCTCAATTTTCTCCTTATCATTGTCATTCGTTTCAGCATGATTAATTGACGTTTCATCATAGTATTCATCACTAGAGTTGTCAACAAGTAAATCATCATCACCTAGCAAGTCATCTTCATCAACATCAAAATCAACATACTCGGGGTGTGTTACCTTAGGACCATTGGCCATGAAGCATCTTCCAATTCCTTCATTTGGTGATTCAAATATGTCGTAGGAGTTGGTTGACAAAAGTGCTAGACCGGCAACACCTTCATCTTGAGTGTATTCGGAGTCAGAGTGATGGTCGGAGTCGGAGCCGGATACCCATTCACCAACATGAGCTTGATGTCTTTGTTTTGTGTAGCTCTTCGATGACTTATCCTTTCTTTCCGAATCCTTGCTTCTCCGTGAGGATCTTCGTTCATATCGATCATCCCTACTCCTTCTCTCTCTTGGTGGTGATTCTTCTCTTTTGCTTCTTCTTCCTGGAGAATCTTCTTTTCTTTTGTAGGGTGCCGTACACTCATTGGAGTAGTGTCCGGGTCTCCCACAATTGTAGCAATTGCGCTCTCGACTAGATGATCTTTTGTCATGGTAGGATCTTGACATGGAGCTTCTTTCTTTGCTTCTACTCTTGTAGAATTTGTTGAAGTTCTTCACCATCAAGCTCAATTCTTCATTGAAGGTTTGTTTCTCATTTGATGATGTGGGGGCTTCACTTGAGGCTTTATAAGCACCACTCGACTTGTTGTGAAGTTCCTCCTTATCCTTGAGTGTCATCTCATGAGCAACAATTCTTCCAATGACTTCCGTTGGCTTGGGATCTTTGTAGTTTGGCATCATTTGAATCAATGTGCACACGGTATCATACTTTCCATCCAATGCTCTTAGAATCTTCTTGATGATGAATTTGTCGGTCATCTCTTCACTTCCTAAGCCGGCAATCTCATTTGTGATAAGAGCAAGCCTAGAGTACATTTCAGCGACACCTTCACCATCCTTCATTTTGAACTTGTCAAGCTGACTTTGGAGCACATCCAACTTGGATTCCTTGACGGACTCGGTACCTTCGTGCATATCAATCAAAGTATCCCAAATTTCCTTTGCATTCTCAAGACGGCTGATTTTGTTGAATTCTTCGGGGCACAATCTGTTGAAGAGGATATCACAAGCTTGAGCGTTGTATTGCAGCATCTTCAACTCTTCCGCACTAGCTTCACGGTTCGGTTCTCTCCCATCAAAGAATTCACCTTGCAATCCAATACACACAATAGCCCAAACGGCGGGGTTATGTCCGAGAATATGCATTTTCATCTTATGCTTCCAACTAGCAAAATTTGTACCATCAAAGTAAGGACCTCTACGGTGATAGTTTCCCTCGCTAGACGCCATACTCTCCTAGGTTGTGAAACCAAGGCTATGACCACCAAAAGCTATGGAAATCAAAGCAAATGGAGACCAAAGCTCTGATACCACTTGTAGGACCTTGAAGTATGTCTAGAGGGGGGTGATTAGACTACTTGACCAATAAAAACTTAACCTTTTCCCAATTTTAGAGTTCGGCAGATTTTAGCTACTTTAGGACAAGTCAAGCAATCATCTCACAATTCAAGCAAGCATGCAAAGAGTATATATGCAGCGGAAATTAAAGCATGCAACTTGCAAGAAAGTAAAGGGGAAGGGATTGGAGAATTCAAACACGATTGGAGACACGGATGTTTTTGGCGTGGTTCGGATAGGTGGTGTTATGCTACTTCCACGTTGATGGAGACTTCAACCCACGAAGGGTAACGGTTGCGCGAGTCCACGGAGGGCTCCACCCACGAAGGATCCATGAAGAAGAAACCTTGTCTATCCCACCATGGCCGTCGCCCACGAAGGACTTGCCTCACTAGCGGTAGATGTTCACGAAGTAGGCGATCTCCTTGCCCTTACAAACTCCTTGGTTCAACTCCACAATCTTGTCGGAGGCTCCCAGGTGACACCTAGCCAATCTAGGAGACACCACTCTCCAAGAAGTAACAAATGGTATGTTGATAATGAACTCCTTGCTCTTGTGCTTCAAATGATAGTCTCCCCAACACTCAACTCTCTCTCATAGGTTTTGGATCTGGTGGAAAGAAGATTTGGGTGGAAAGCAACTTTGGGAAGGCTAGAGATCAAGATTCATATGGTAGGAATGGAATATCTGGGCCTCAACACATGAGTAGGTGGTTCTCTCTCAGAAATGGTAAGTTGGAAGTGTAGGTTCGTTCCGATGGCTCTCTCCACGAATGAAGAGGAGGTGGAGGGGTATATATAGCCTCCCACACAAAATCTAATTGTTACACACAATTTACCAATCTCGGTGGGACCGAATTGTTAAACTCGGTCGGACCGATATAGTAAACCTAGTGACGATTAGTGCTGTTCAGTGGGACTGACTTGCATCTCGGTGAGACCGATTCAGTTAGGGTTAGGGCATAACGTAATCTCGGTAAGACCGATTACACAAACTCGGTGAGGCTGATTTGGTAATAAGCTTTCGAGAGAGTTGGTCAGGTAAACTCGGTGGGACCGATTTGCTCTTTTCGGTGAGACCGAAATGTTACAAAAAGGAAACAGAGAGTTTACATTTTAATCTTGGTGGGACCGATCGCTCACTTCGGTTAGACCAAAACGTTACGAAGAGGAAACAGAGAGATTGCAACCCCATCTCGGTGAGACCGAGATCCCTATCGGTAAGAGCGATTTTCTTAGGGTTTATGGCAGTGGCTATGCCTTTTGGAATCGGTGGCGCTGGATAGGAAGAATCGGTGTGACCGATTTTGGCTTTGGGTTTAGGTCATTTGTGGATGTGGGAAAGTAGTTGAGGGTTTCGGAACATATCACTAAGCACATGAAGCAAAAGGCTCATTAAGCAACACCTCATCCCTCCTTGATAGTATTGGCTTTTCCTATAGACTCAATGTGATCTTGGATCACTAAAATATGAAATGAAGAGTCTTGAGCTTTTGAACTTGAGCCAATCCTTTGTCATTAGCATTTTGAGGGGTCCACTTTCATCATCCATGCCATGCCATTCATTGAGCTTTCCTGAAATAATAGTCTTGGAATAGCATTAGCTCAATGAGCTATATGTTGTTATGAATTACCAAAACAACCTAGGGATAGTTGCACTTTCACCAATAACCACACATCAACAAGCATGTGCGGAGACCACCACCCCGCCTACGCAATTACCAGCTCCTGTAGTGCCGGGTGAGAGCGGCGGACGACATGATGAAGGGGGTGCAATAGTACTAGCTGATGTAATTTCTCCTGTAGATAGAGAATGGATGATGAGACGGAGGTCGACCCTATGGATTTCCTCAATACAAACTTGTATGACTGTGACATAGATATGATGAGTCAACCATATGATGAATCGGGCTATCAACTTGCTAATGAGGATATGGATGATATGCCCGGGCAGGGTCATAGCAGGGATTGCAAAAAGTCTCTCTTCATGAAATCCTCACAGGACACGCCTGAAGATGCCGCCTCAACACAGGCTCAACTAGCTGGGTGCGAGGGTCGTACAGTACTTAGCCCGGGAACACTGGGGCAGGGGTTAAGGAAGGGTCTCGAAGGTGTGCCCAAGAAAAAGGAGAGGAAGAGATCGAGGAAGATAACTGCCTCCAAACAAGCCAGAGAACATAGCAGCCAGATGATGCATTCTGGAGAGCGTGGACCCGTGAAAGGTGCGGTCATGTTCCATCTCACGGGCGAGCCGATGCTACCGCCGAAACCGCTGGAGGCACTATCAGGGGATCTCACACTACTAGGGAAAATCCTAGCAGCAGCGCGGGTTTTGGGCCTATTAGTAGCGCGGGGGCCGGCGCTACTAATAAGGCGCTACATCTAACGTATAGCAGTAGCGCGGGTGCCACCCGCGCTACTACTACGTCCTTTAGTAGTAGCGTGGGTAAAAACCCGCGCTATTACTAATCTCTAATCTCTGTTTTTTTTGAAAAAAAAATCGATTTTCCCCCTAATTTTTCAAATTTCTGAATTATTTTAACCTCAAATCTCTAATCACCCCTCATCGCTGCTCAATTTAATCTCTAATCACCCCTTATCATTCCAAATCATCTAACTTCCCGGACGGTCACCCATCCTCTCACTACTCTAGCCTGAGCACGCTTAACTTCCGGGTTTTATTCTCCCTCGTTTCCAAGTCTGCACTTGTTGTTTTCCTGACAATAGGAAGATCTCAATCCTATTAACCTTAGGAATTTAGCTTGAGCATGAAGTCACACATTTCACTGTTTGAGTTTGAAACTATTGTTCTAAAAAATTAGTAACACTAATTTTTCTTGAATAATTAGTTTGACCACAGTTTGACCATAGTTTGACCAGATTTGACCACAGTTTGAACATAATTTGACCAGATTTGACCAAAATTCAAAAAAACTAAAATAATTATTTAGTAACACTAATATTCTTGAATAATTAGTTTGACCATAGTTTGACCAGATTTAACAAAAATAAAAAAAACTGAAATTTGATGATTTTTTTGCCTCCAGATCTTAAAAGCCCCGTAACTTTTTTTCTGTTAGGTTTTTGAGGATTTTGAAAATGTTTAACGGGGTTCCAACAACTAGAGATTTTGCAGAAGTTATGCCCATTTTTACATATAAAAAACTTTTTCATCCGAGTTAGCATGCAAAAGTTATGCCCATTTTTACAAATTCTCGAGAGATTTTGCAAATAAAGTCAAAATTCATATTTGCAAATTTTCTCAACAACTAGACCACATATCACATGGGAAACTTATTTTCTTTTATTTTTTTGACATTTTCATCATTTTCTTTTATTTTTTTCAAAACAGAAAAGGCGATCCACTGGGGGGGGGGGTTTGAAAATGGGACCTTTAGTAGTAGCGCGGATTTTTACCCCTCGCTACTACTATGGAACCACTTAGTAGTAGCGAGGGCTAAAAACCAGCGCTACTGCTATCAACTTAGTAGTAGCGAGGTTTAAAAACCTGCGCTACTACTATGGCATGTCCCGGGGGGCACGGTAGAGACCGCTTAGTAGTAGCGAGGGTTAAAAACCCGCGCTACTGCTATCAACTTAGTAGTAGCGAGGTTTAAAAACCTGCGCTACTAGTAAGTAGCAGTAGCGAGGGTTAAAGATTCTGTGTATAGGCTTTTCCCTAGTAGTGTCAGGAGACTGCACGACCATGTGCTGTCGACTGAGAAAAGCCTACTAGCCTCAAAGGATCCAGGATATCCGACATACGCGGCTCGTGTGCCTGAGGGGAAGTGCTACGTCGAGACACGGCCCGCGGAGGTGTTCGTCCTGCAGTTTGACCATATCTTTGAGATGTTTCTAACAAGGCGGCTCGATTTTACAATCGTCCGCCTTTTTGCGCTACATATGAGCTCCGTCATGAAGAGTGAAGAAGTCTCGCAAATCTGTGTGGCGGATCCGTACTACATGCACGAGTCTTTCTTGAGTCTCGGCGACTTTGAGCGTGAAACTGCTAGGGAGTACCTCCAACACTTCATGGTACAAAATAAGGACCGGGAAATTGTCCTCGTGTCTTATCATCCAAAGTAAGTCAGTTCCGGACAAGCCTTTCGTACATTTCAATCATTCCTTCTCTCTCGTATGGGGAATAATTTGAGGTGTCTTTTCCCCGCAGCAACGGGCGCGCCGTCCTTATCGTTCTTTACCCGCAAGTCTCCCTCGCCGTGTATTTTGACCCTTCCAGAGACTACGAGAAAAAAGACTACACCCACATAATGAATATTCTAGAAGATGCTCTCCAAGGCTTCAGCTTTAGAGGTGGCCACGTGCAGATCAGGAAACAAAGGAACAAGAAGATGGGTTTCGCGCATAAAACTAACTTCTCCTGCATCCATGTCCGAAAACCAAGCAAAAAGGATGGATTCTACATTGTCCATCTCATGATTCAGTTCAACACGGATCACCAAAAGCTTCGCATGAGAAGCAGAAATGATGATCATATCCACAAGTGGCTAGAATCTCATGGAGAAGTGGATTATAAACTTAGAGATGACTTCTTTCGCATCCAAAGCGACATTGTGACGATCATCATGAAAGAAGTCGTCGATGAGAAGGGGATGTTCCACCACGGCCCTATATCGCGAGCTTACGTCCGAACTCGCATAGGCATGCAACGTCTAGACCTCACGCCGTTCAAGAAGCTAGGGTTCATCCTCGATGATATGGAAGGATGGAACTTCTAGTGATTTATGATGCCGATGATGATGATATGTGTCGGTTGAACTTGTATACTTTTTGTAGCGATGAAACTTTGTGATGTCCAGGGTCCCTGCCGAACTTGCGTAACACTACTTTGTTAGTTTGCGTACGATGACCTGCGTACCTCTAGTTAATTAATTTGCGTACTGTATGTTGCATTTAGTTGCTAACCCTTTCTTTTTCAGTGTTGCTCTAGTATATTTTGTTGCATATATATGATTGTACATCCTCTTCATGAACATGCATATCTAACAGGTACCTAGTTTCTTGATGGCGAGATGGAATTGCTATGTCGTGTACAAAGGGAAGGTTCCGGGGGTGTACAACGAGTGGCATGAGTGTCAGGCGCAAGTGAATGGGTTCACGGGCGCCAGCCATAAAGGCTTCAAAAGCAGACAAGAAGGAGAAGCTAGATACTTGAGGTTCACGCTAGCGCGAGAGAGGACTCGTAACCGCCACCTCATGTACTGCATAGTTCCGCTCTCAATCATAGTGATAGCTCTTCTTGCGTATACCTTTGTTTAGATGAATGACGTTGTTGTAGTTGCAATTATTCGAGACTTGCATGTATCGCTATTTTCGAGATGACGACAAGATACCACTTTGTGTTGGATGATGATTATGATGAGACTATTTGTATGTATATACTATGATTACATTTGTGGTCTCGCAGACATTTGTATGTGTATCATGATGAAATTTCTATGTGCTAAAGATTCTTCTATAAAGCCTGTTCAAATAGAAAACAAATATGCCAAAAAAAACAAAAAACCACTTAAATCAGCAGTAGCGAGTGTATAAAAGTTAGCAGCAGCGCCGCGATAGCAGTAGCGCGTCCAGGCAAAGCGCGCTAGAGCTACTAGCAGTAGCGAGCTTCCACTAAGCGCGCTGCTGCTACACTTGTGTAGCAGTAGCGCTGGTGAGCATGCGCTACTGCTATGTGTTAGCTGTAGCGCCTTATTAGTAGCGCCACTCCCCGCGCTACTGATACACCTAAAACCCGCGCTACTGCTAGCCTTTTCCCTAGTAGTGGCAGCTCCTTCTTCTTCTTCCTAAGCAGTCTTCTTCCGCTTGTCATGGTGAGAGGGCACAGGTGTGCAGGTGCTCCAACGGCGGTGACGAGGGCCCCCACTCGACAGCGCATTCCTCATCCGAAGCCCGCTGCGAGAGGAGGAGGAAGGGGGCGAGGCCGAGGTCGCTGTGGCGCTCGAGGAAGAGGAGGACGGGGCGGTGCTCCGGTTGCACCCCCGCCAGTGGCTCCCCCAATGGAAGGCCATGCTGGAGATCAGCCCCGAGAGTTCTTCCTCAGGTTGTACAAGCCTATGTGTGGCCACGTTTGTCTCCCTACTCCATTCGCCCGGGAAATGGAGCTCGATCCGCCGCATGCCTTGAGGTTGCACCTGAGGGGCTGTGGGAATGGCGGCATGTGGGTCGACATCGACTTCCCTGCTCCTCATGTTATGTATCCCCGCCGTGGTTGGAAGACCTTCCCCCGTTCCCATAGCTTGACGGAGGGGCACGTTCTCCAGTTCAAATTAATGGAGAGCGGCCTGCTCTCCGTCAAGTTCTTCGGGCGCTCAGGAATTCGCCTAGGGTGCTATGTGGAGAGCTCTACCGACGGCAAAAGTTCCTCCTCGAGCGACAGCGATGAGGATGAAGGAAATATGCCCTAGAGGCAATAATAAAGTTATTATTTATTTCCTAATTTCATGATAAATGTTTATTATTCATGCTAAAATTGTATTAACCGGAAACTTAGTACACGTGTGAATACATAGACAAAACATATTGTCCCTAGTATGCCTCTACTTGACTAGCTCGTTAATCAAAGATGGTTATGTTTCCTAACCATAGACATGTGTTGTCATTTGATGAAAGGGATCACATCATTAGGAGAATGATGTGATGGACATGACCCACCTGTTAGCTTAGCATTATGATCGTTACAGTTTCATTGCTACTTCTTTCTTCATGACTTATACAATGTTCCTCAGACTATGAGATTATGCAACCCCCGAATACCGGAGGAACACTTTGTGTGCTACCAAACGTGACAACGTAAAAGGGTGATTATGAAGGTCCTCTACAGGTGTCTCCGAAAGTGTTTGTTGGGTTGGCATAGATCGAGATTAGGATTTGTCGCTCCGTGTTTCGGAGAGGTATCTCTGGGCCCTCTCGGTAATGCTCATCACTATAAGCCTTGCAAGCAACGGGGACTAATGAGTTAGTTGCGGGATGAAGTATTACAGAATGAGTAAAGAGACTTTCCGGTAACGAGATTGAACTAGGTATGATGATACTGACGATCGAATCTCGGGCAAGTAACATATCGATGACAAAGGGAACAACGTATGTTGTTATGTGGTTTGACCGATAAAGATCTTCGTGGAATACGTAGGAGCCAATATGAGCATCCAGGCTATTGGTTATTGACCAGATATGTGTCTCGGTCATGTCTACATAGTTCTCGAACCAGTAGGGTCTGCACGCTTAACATTTGATGACAATATGTATTATTATTTATGTGTTTTTGATGACCGAAGTTTGTTCGGAGTCCGGATGAGAACACAGACGTGATGAGGAGTCTCGAAATGGTTGAGACTTAAATATTGATATATTGGACAGCTATATTCGGACACCGGAAGTGTTCCGGAAAGTTTCTGATCAAACCAGAGTGCCGGAGGGGTTACCGGAACCCCCCGGGGAACTAAGGGGCCACACTGGGCCTTAGTGGAGAGAGAGAGGGGCGGCCAGGGCAGGCCCGCACGCCCGCTCTTCCTTGGGTCCGAATTGGACAAGGGAAGGGGGGCGGCGCCCCCCCTTCCTACTCCCTCTCCCTCTCCTTCCTTCCCCATCTCTCCCTCTTGGTGAAATCCTACTAGGACTAGTAGTCATATTAGGACTCCTCTCTTGGGCACGCCGTTGGGGCCGGCTGGCCTCCCCCTCGCTCCTTTATATACGGGGGCAGGGGGCACCCTAGAACACACAAGTTTCTCTCCCAACCGTGTGCAGTGCCCCCTCCACAGTTACACACCTCGATCATATCATCGTAGAGCTTAGGCAAAGCCTTGCGCCGGTAATATCATCATCACCGTCGCCACGCCGTCGTGCTGACGGAACTCACCCTCGGCCTCAACTAGATCAAGAGCACGAGGGACGTCATCGAGCTGAACGTGTGCTGAACGTGGAGGTGTCGTACGTTCGGTACTTGATTGATTGGATCGCAAAGAAGTTTGACTACATCAACCGCGTTATTGAAACCCTTCCGCTTTCGGTCTACGAGGGTAGATGGACACTCTCCCCTCTCATTTCTATGCATCACCTAGATACATCTTGCGTGATCGTAGGAAATTACTTGAAATTACTGCGTTCCTCAACAGTGGCATCCGAGCCAGGTCTATGCATAGATGTTATATGCACGAGTAGAACACAAAGAGTTGTGGGCGATAATAGTCATACTGCTTACCACCAAGGTCTAACTTTGATTCAGTGGTATTGTTGGATGAAGCGGCCCGGACCGACATTACATGACCGTGTTCATGAGACTGGTTCTACCGATGTGCTTTTGCACATAGGTGGCTGGCGGGTGTCTGTTTCTCCAACTTTAGTTGAATCGCGTTTGACTACGATTGGTCCTTGTTGAAGGTTAAAACAACACATTTGACGAAAAATTGTTGTGGTTTTGATGCGTAGGTCAGAACGGTTCTTGCTAGAAGCCCGTAGCAGCCACGTAAAACTTGCAACAACAAAGTAGAGGACGTCTAACTTGTTTTTGCAGGGCTTGTTGTGATGTGATATGGTCAAGGCATGATGTGATATAAATTGTTGTATGAGATCATCTTTTGTATCAAAGTTATCGGCAACTAGCAGGAGCCATATGGTTGTCGCTTTATTGTATGCAATGCAATTGCCATGTAATTGTTTTACTTTATCACTAAGCGGTAGCCATAGTCGTAGAAGCAATAGTTGGCGAGACGACAATGATGCTACGATGGAGATCAAGGTGTCGCGCCGGTGACGATGGAGATCATGACGATGCTTAGGTGATGTAGATCATGAGCACAAGATGATGATGGCCATATCATGTCACATATTTTGATTGCATGTGATGTTTATCTTTTATGCATCTTATTTTGCTTAGTACGGCGGTAGCATTATAAGATGAACCGTTACTAAATTTCAAGGTATAAGTGTTCTCCCTGA
>LR880970.1:12697728-12738918 GCA_904067115.1 Aegilops sharonensis | reverse complement strand
TTCTCTCGGGCGGCAGCTCTTGCGTTATCCGTCTGCTTGAGAAGCAGCTCTTGAATATGAGGGTCCTGCACCCAGCCCATCGATGGTCCAGCGTCGTCTGCTCCGCCGGCATCATCATCTTCATGATCATGCCCGTCGCCTGCTCCGGCATCTTCCTCATCATCATGTCCTGCATCTTCTACATGATGACTGTGTACAACATCACAGTCGTGATCATCTCCTGGGGATTCTTCGTCTTCTCGCCCGCCCGACCCGCGGTGGTTGTCTTGCTGCCCTTCCTCATTTCTTGCCCGGCCCGCATGGACGACTTCGTAGTCATCTTCATCACCTTGCCACCGATAGCCATCCATGAAACCACGCAACAGCAGGTGGTCCCGCACCTGCCCGGAATCCGGGTCCGCAATAAGGCTCTTCAGCTTGCATCTTCGACACGGACATCTTATCTCCGTCTCGTTCTTTTGAAGCATCTTGGCCTTCGCGGACCTCAAAAACCTATTCACGATGCCTTCGGTCATCGTGCGGACCATGGTCGCCTGCGGGGTAGAGCAAAACGATATTTTAGAAACAAACAAAAATTTGGCATGACTTTCCCTAAAAATAGGACCAAAAAGAATGCTTAATGCCAAAATTCTCGCCGAAACGGAAATGAATCAACATTCCGGCAAAATATTGGCAACTATCGCATTTCAAATACCGGTACACCTCCAAACACAAACACATATGCAACACCACAAACATATGCAACACCACGAACATACATAGATCTAGCTAGGCCGTAAAAAGTGCATGTGCACATTGTTGTAGGGAGAACAACCTAAATATAGCTTCCCCCCTTACTTACCTATTAAAACAAGGTAATTTAACCACTTAATTTGAATGAATTCATGGTGGAAATGAGGTGAAAAAGAGGAGGCACCCGAGACAAGGAGGAGGTGGAGAGAATGAAGTGGGGAGAAAGTGAGTGTGTGGGTAGGAGAGGTTGTCCCAAATATCTTGTTGCTGCCCACTTACTAATGGCGCACCTCTTGCATGGTGCACCATTAGTAGTTACAACTACTAATGGCGCACTTAAGCAGGATGCGCCATTAGTATGTTTGGATAGGCGCACTAGTTCAAACAAAAAATTCTATACTAATGGCGCACCCACTGCCTGGTGCGCCATTAGTAGTTACAACTACTAATGGCGCACTTGGGCAGGATGCGCCATTAGTATGTTTGGATAGGCGCACTAGTTCAAAAAAAAATTTCTATACTAATGGCGCACCCACTGCCTGGTGCGCCCATTAGTAGTTACAACTACTAATGGAGCACTTGGGCAGAATGCGCCATTAGTATGTTTGGACAGGCGCACTAGGTAAATTTTTTTTTTTGATACTAATGGCGCACCCATTGCAAGGTGCGCCATTAGTAGTTTAAACTCTAATGGCGCATCAGAAGGTGGTGCGCCATTAGTATATACTAATGGCGCACCATCTTTCTGGTGCGCCATTAGTGTCAATCCCATCTATAGCCCTTTTTCTAGTAGTGATATGAGCAACATAGTGATGTTCACCATTGAAAGCTACTCCATCTCACGCGATGATCGGACATGGTTTAGTTGATTTGGATCACGTGATCATTTAGATGACTAGAGGGATGTTTATCTAAGTGGGAGTTCTTAAGTAATATGATTAATTGATCTTTAATTTATCATGAACTTAGTCCTGATAGTTATTTTGCATGTCTATGTTATTTTAGATCAATGGCCCGTGCTACTGTTCCTTTGAATTTTAATGCGTTCCTAGAGAAAGCTAAGTTGAAAGATGATGGCAGCAATTACACGGACTGGGTCCGTAACTTGAGGATTATCCCTATTGCTGCACATAAGAATTACATCCTGGAAGCACCGTTGGGTGCCAGGCCTGCTGTAGGTGCTACTGATGACGTTAAGAACGTCTGGTAGTGAAAAGCTGACGACTACTCGACAGTTCAGTGTGCCATGCTTTACGACTTAGAATCGGGACTTCAAAGACGTTTTGAACATCATGGAGCTTATGAGATGTTCCAAGAGTTGAAGTTAATATTTCAAGCAAATGCCCGAGTTAAAAGATATGAAGTCTCCAACAAGTTCTATAGCTGCAAAATGGAGGAGCCTAGTTCTGTCAATGAACACATACTCAGAATGTCTGGGTACCATAACCACTTGACTCACCTGGGAGTTAATATTCCTAATGATAGTGTCATTGACAGAGTTCTCCAATCACTGCCACCAGGCTATAAAGGCCTCATGATGAACTATAATATGCAAGGGATGAACAAGACTATTCCCGAGCTCTTCGCGATGCTAAAGGCTGCAGAGGTAGAAATCAAGAAGGAGCATCATGTGTTGATGGTCTACAAGACCACTAGTTTCAAGAAAAAGGGCAAAGGGAAGAAGGGGAACTTCAAGAAGAACAGCAAAAAGGTTGCTGCTCAAGAGAAGAAACCCAAGTCTGGACCTAAGCCTGAAATTGAGTGCTTCTACTGCAAAGGGACCGGTCACTTTGGAAGCGGTACTGCCCCAAGTATTTGGCAGATAAGAAGGATGGCAAAGTGAAAGGTTTATTTGATATACATGTTATTCATGTGTACCTTATTAATGCTCGTAGTAGCGCCTGGTACTTGATACTGGTTCTGTTGCTCATATTTGCAACTCGAAACAAGTGCTACGGATTAAACAAAGATTGGCTAAGGACTAGGTGACGATGCGCGTGGGAAATGGTTCCAAGGTCGATGTGATCGCCGTCGGCACGCTGCCTCTACATATACCTTTGGGATTAGTTTTATACCTGAATAATTGTTATTTGGTGCCAGCATTGAGCATGAACATTATATCTAGATCTTATTTGATGCGAGACGGTTATACATTTAAATCAGAGAATAATGGTTGTGCTATTTATATGAGTAATATCTTTTATGGTCATGCACCCTTGCTGAGTGGTCTATTTTTGTTGAATCTCGAACGTGATGATACACATAGCTCACAATATTGAAGCCAAAAGATGCAAAGTTGATAATGATAGTGCAACTTATTTGTGGCACTGCCGTTTGGGTCATATCGGTGTAAAGCGCATGAAGAAACTCCATGCTAATGGACTTTTGGAATCACTTGATTATGAATCACTTGGTGCTTGCAAACCGTGACTTATGGGCAAGATGACTAAAACTCCGTTCTCCGGAACAATGGAACGAGCTACTGACTTATTGGAAATTATACATACATATGTATGCGATCCAATGAGTGTTGAGGCTCGTGGCTGGTATCGTTATTTTCTTACCTTCACAAATGATTTGAGCAGATATGTTTATATCTACTTAATGAAGCATAAGTCTGAAACATTTGAAAAGTTCAAAGAATTTTAGAGTGAAGTGGAAAATCATCGTAGCAAGAAAATAAAGTTTCTACGATCTGATCATGGAGAAGAAAATTTGAGTTACGAGTTTGGTCTTCATTTAAAACAATGTGGAATAGTTTCACAACTTACGCCACCTCGAACACCATAGCGAAATGGTGTGTCCGAATGTCATAACCGTACTTTATTGGATATGGTGCGATCTATGATGTCTCTTACTGATTTACCGCTATCGGTTTGAGGTTATGCTTTAGAGACAGCTCCATTCACTTTAAATAGGGCGCCATCAAAATCTGTTGAGACGACGCCTTATGAACTGTGGTTTGGCAAGAAACCAAAGTTGTCGTTTCTTAAAGTTTGGGGCTGTGATGCTTATGTGAAAAAACTTAAACTTGATAATCTCGAACCCAAGTCGGAGAAGTGCATCTTCATAGGGTACCCAAAGGAGACTGTTGGGTACACCTTCTATCAGAGATCCGAAGGCAAGATATTTGTTGCTAAGAATGGATCCTTTCTAGATAAGGAGTTTCTCTCGAAAGAAGTGAGTGGGAGGAAAGTAGGACTTGATGAGGTAATTGTACCTTCTCCCTTATTGGAAAGTAGTTCACCACAGAAATCAGTTCCAGTGATTCCTACACCAATTAGTGAGGAAGCTAATGATTATAATCATGAAACTTATGATAAAGTTACTACCGAACCTCGTAGGTCTTCCAGAGTGAGATCCACACCAGAGTGGTACGGTAATCCTGTTCTGGAAGTCATGTTACTACACCACGTTGAACCTACGAACTATGAGGAAGTGATGATGAGCCCAGATTCCACGAAAGGGCTTGAGGCCATGAGATCTGAGATGGGATCCATGTATGAGAACAAGGTGTGGACTTTGGTGGACTTGCCCGATGATCGGCAAACCCTAGAAAATAAATGGATCTTCAAGAAGAGGACTGACGCTGACGGTAATATTACTGTCTACAAAGCTCGACTTGTTGCGAAACGTTTTCGACAAGTTCATGGAGTTGACTATGATGAGACTTTCTCATTCGTAGCGATGCTTAAGTCTGTCCGAATCATGTTAGCAATTGTCGCATTTTATGATTATGAAATTTGGAAAATGGATGTCAAAACTGCATTCCTGAATGGATTCTGGAAGAAGAGTTGTATATGTTGAAACCAGAAGGTTTTTTAATCCAAAGGGTGCTAACAAAGTGTGCAAGCTCCAGCGATCCATTTAAGGACTGGTGAAAGCCTCTTGGAGTTGGAACAAACGCTTTGATAGTGTGATCAAAGCATATGGTTTTATATAGACTTTTGTAGAAGCCTGTATTTACAAGAAAGTGAGTGGGAGCACTGTAGCATTTCTAATATTATATGTGGATGACATATTGTTTATTGGAAATGATATAGAATTTCTGGATAGCATAAAAGGATACCTGAATAAGAGTTTTTCAATGAAAGCGCTTAATTGGACTTTCAGAAAGCACATACCTTGATAAACTTATGAAAAAGTTCAAAATTGATTAGTCAAAGAAAGGGTTCTTGCCTGTGTTACAAGGTGTAAAGTTGAGTCAGACTTAAAGCCCGACCACTTCAGAAGATAGAGAGAAAATGAAAGTCATTCCCTATGCTTCAGAAATAGGTTCTATCATGTATGCAATGTTGTGTACCAGACCTGATGTGTGCCTCGCTATAAGTATAGCAGGGAGGTAGCAAAGTAATCCCGGAGTGGAGCACTGGATATCGGTCAAGAACATCCTGAAATACCTTAAAAGTACTAAGGATATGTTTCTCGTTTATGGAGGTGACAAAGAGCTCGTCGTACACGGTTACGTCGATGCAAGCTTTGACACTGATCCGGATGACTCTAAGTCACAATCCGGATACGTATTTTTATTGAATGGAGGAGCTATCAGTTGGTGCAGTTCCAAAACGAGCGTCGTGGCGGGATCTATGTGTGAAGCGGAGTACATTGCTGCTTCGGAAGCAACAAATGAAGGAGTACGGATGAAGGAGTTCATATCCGATCTAGGTGTCATACCTAGTGCATCGGGTCCAATGAAAATCTTTTGTGGCAATACTAGTGCAATTATCTTGGCAAAGGAATCCAGATTTCATAAGAGAACCAAGCACATCAGGAGACGCTTCAATTCCATCCGTCATCAAGTGTCAGAGGGGGACATAGAGATTTGCAAGATACATATGGATCTAAATGTTGCAGACCCGTTGACTAAGCCTCTTCCATCAGCAAAACATGATCAACACCAAAACTCCATGGGTATTAGAATCATTACTTTGTAATCTAGATTACTGACTCTAGTGCAAGTGGGAGACTGAAGGAAATATGCCATAGAGGCAATAATAAAATTATTGTTTATTTCCTTATTTCATGATAAATGTTTATTATTCATGCTAGAATTGTATCAACCGGAAACTTAGTACATATGTGAATACTTAGACAAAACATATTGTCCCTAGTATGCCTCTACTTGACTAGCTCGTTCATCAAAGATGGTTATGTTTCCTAACCATAGACATGTGTTATCATTTGATGAACGGGATCGCATTATTAGGAGAATGATGTGATCTACATGACCCACCCGCTAGCTTAGCATTATTATCGTTACAGTTTCATTGCTACTTCTTTCTTCATGACTTATACATGTTCCTCAGACTATGAGATTATGCAATTCCTGAATACCGGAGGAAAACTTTGTGTGCTACCAAACGTCACAACGTAAATTGGTGATTATATAGGTGCTCTACAGGTGTCTCCGAAAGTGTTTGTTGGGTTGGCATATATCGACATTAGGATTTGTCACCCGTGTTTCGGAGAGGTATCTCTGGGCCCTCTCGGTAATGCTCATCACTATAAGCCTTGCAAGCATTGTGACTAATGTCTTAGTTGCGGGATGAAGTATTACAAAACAAGTAAAGAGACTTTCCGGTAATGAGATTGAACTAGGTATGATGATACTGACGATCGAATCTCAGGAAAGTGACATACCGATGACAAAGGGAACAATGTATGTTGTTATGCAGTTTGACCGAAAAAGATCTTCGTAGAATATGTAGGAGCCAATATGAGCATCCAGGTTCTGCTATTGGTTATTGNGATGAACGGGATCGCATTATTAGGAGAATGATGTGATCTACATGACCCACCCGCTAGCTTAGCATTATTATCGTTACAGTTTCATTGCTACTTCTTTCTTCATGACTTATACATGTTCCTCAGACTATGAGATTATGCAATTCCTGAATACCGGAGGAAAACTTTGTGTGCTACCAAACGTCACAACGTAAATTGGTGATTATATAGGTGCTCTACAGGTGTCTCCGAAAGTGTTTGTTGGGTTGGCATATATCGACATTAGGATTTGTCACCCGTGTTTCGGAGAGGTATCTCTGGGCCCTCTCGGTAATGCTCATCACTATAAGCCTTGCAAGCATTGTGACTAATGTCTTAGTTGCGGGATGAAGTATTACAAAACAAGTAAAGAGACTTTCCGGTAATGAGATTGAACTAGGTATGATGATACTGACGATCGAATCTCAGGAAAGTGACATACCGATGACAAAGGGAACAATGTATGTTGTTATGCAGTTTGACCGAAAAAGATCTTCGTAGAATATGTAGGAGCCAATATGAGCATCCAGGTTCTGCTATTGGTTATTGACCAGAGATGTGTCCCGCTCATGTCTACATAGTTCTCGAACCTGTAGGGTCCGGACGCTTAACGTTCGATGACGATATGTATTATGAGTTATGTGTTTTGGATGACCGAAGTTTGTTCGGAGTCCCAAATGAGATGACGGACATGACGAGGAGTCTCAAAAAGGTCGAGACTTAAAGATTCATATATTGGACAGCTATATTCGGACACCGGAATTGTTTCGGAAAGTTTCGGATAAAACCAAAGTGCCGGAGGGATACCGGAACCCCCCGGGGAACGAATGGGCCACACTAGGCCTTAGTGGAGAGATAGAGGAACGGCCACGGTAGTCTGCATGCCCCCTCCCCCTTGGGTCCGAATTGGACTAGGGAAGGGGGGCGGCGCCCCCCTTTCCTACTCGCTCTCCCTCTCCTTCCTTCCCCATCTCTCCCTCTTGGTGGAATCCTACTAGGACTAGTAGTCCTAGTAGGACTCTTCTCTTGGGCGCGCCCTATGGGCCGGCCGGCCTCCCCCTTACTCCTTTATATACGGGGGCAGGGGGGCACCCTAGAACACACAAGTTTCTCTCCCAACCATGTGTGGTGCCCCACTCCACCGTTACACACCTCGATCATACCATCGTAGAGCTTAGGCGAAGCCCTACGCCTGTAACTGCTACCTCTTTAGCACTGCGTTGGTTTTCCCTTGAAGAGGAAAGGGTGATGCAGCAAAGTAGTGTAAGTATTTCCCTTAGTTTTTGA
Source organism: Aegilops sharonensis (assembly GCA_904067115.1). NCBI lineage: Eukaryota > Viridiplantae > Streptophyta > Magnoliopsida > Poales > Poaceae > Aegilops > Aegilops sharonensis. The sequence continues at coordinate 12,731,136 of LR880970.1, read as the reverse complement.
GAACCAAGGTATCAATCAAGTAGGAGACTGAGGAAGTCCTGGATTAGGGGGTATCCGGACAGCCGGACTGTGTACAACGTCCGGACTATTGAAGCATGAAGATACAAGACTCAAGACTTCGGCCCGTGTCCGTAGGGGACTTTCCTTGGAGTGGAAGGCAAGCTTGGTGATCCGGATATTATATTTCCTTCTTTGTAACCGACTCCATGTAAACCCTAGCCCTCTCCGGTGTCTATATAAACCGGAGCAGTTGGTCCTTAGAAGGCCGATCACAATTACAATCATACCATCATAAGGCTAGCTCCTAGGGTTTAGCCTCTACGATCTCGTGGTAGATCTACTCTTGTACTACCCATATCATCAATATTAATCAGGCAGGAAGTAGGGTTTTACCTCCATCGAGAGGGCCCGAACCTGGGTAAACATCTGTGTCCCTTACTTATTGTTACCATCAGCCTTGACGCACAGATCGGGACCCCCTAGCCAAGATCCGCCGGTTTTGACACCGACATTGGTGCTTTCATACTGAGTTCCTCTGTGTCGTCGCTACTGGGCTCGATGGCTCCTTCAACCGTCGCCAATAACGCGATACCGGACAGTCACGACGAGCATGGCTTAGACCAGCTGTCGGACAAAGCTCGGGGTGTCACCCCCGCATTAGCCTCAGACCTTAATCCGGTGCAGGCTGCGTTGCCTAAGGACGGAGGACTGGACCCCGCCCCACAGGTCGTGCACTCATCGGCGTTGGAGCCAAAGATGGGCCTTACCTCTGTGGTGGCCTATTACTCCGGACCCCCGGATTCGTATCCGGACGTTGAGTCCGGTCCGCGCACTCCCGAGCCGGTCGAGCCAGGTTGGGCTCCGGTAATGGGGTTCACCGCCGTGGACATTTTTCGGCACTCGCCCTTTGGCGACATGCTGAACTCGTTGAAAACTCTCTCTTTGACAGAAATTTCTGGGCCAAACTACGTCTGGTTCGAGTGGGATGCAGGCGATGAATAAATTCGTTGCCCACCCACCACCCACTTCATAGCCACGGTCGATGATTTAACCGACGTGCCTAACTTCGACTCCGAAGACATCGACGGTATGGACAACGATGCAGGAGAAGATGCGGAATCTACGGGGCGCCGGATTTCCCCGTCATCACACGCCATATACATGGTGGATATGCCCAAAGAGGACAAAGGCGACAATACAGATGATAAAACCCCCGGACAAAGGCCAAAGCGACGGTGCAGACGCCGTTCTAAGTCCAGCAACAGTAAAAATAGTGACAAGAGCGCCAGAAGGATTGATACTACAACCATCTCCAAAGGCAACAACGACCATACGGACCCAGCGATCGAGCAGGACGAACCAGGTCACCCTGAACACAGTTCGGAGCAAACGCCCGAGGACAATGGTCCCGACGGACGAGGTCACCAAAACGAACCAGCACGGGAAAACAGTCCGGACAATGATGCAATCCCGGAAAAACACGTGGAACGAGATAACCTCCACAGAAAGCTTATGGCCACCGCAAGAAGTCTAAAGAAGCAGAAGCAGCTGATCAAGGCCGCACAGGAAATGCTCAACCGTAGATTGAATAAAGTGCTAGACACTGAAGAAAGTTATGGCGATGATCGCCAAACACAGAGCTATCCAAAATGCAAGCTACTGCCAGAATTCGACGATGAAGCTGTACCACTCCATAACTGCAACAAACGGCTACCAATTCACAGGAACACCTGAATAAGAAAGCTGGAGCGGCCAGGTCCATTTATGGATCCAAAGGACGCACCCCGGCGAAGGACTACGGTCGCGAAAACGATTACGCCAATCGAATACCAGTCCGGAATAAAGACCGGACAGAACAACAGCCGACGACATGCCACAGCACGTCCAGATTCAGAGGGGCTTCTCACCCCCTGTGCTTTACCGATGAAGTACTGGACCACGAATTCCCACAGGGCTTTAAACCTATGAACATAGAGGCATACGACGGAACGACAGACCCAGGGATCTGGATCGAGGACTTTATCCTGCACATACATATGGCTCGTGGAGATGACCTTCACCCCATCAAATACCCCCCTCTCAAATTGAAGGGACCAGCTCGGCACTGGTTGAAAGGCCTCCCCGAAAATTCAATTGGGAGCTGGGAGGAACTCGAGGATGCTTTCAGGGCCATCTTTCAAGGGACCTACGTCCGGCCTCCGGATGCTGACGACTTAAGTCACATAGTCCAACAGCCCGGAGAATCCGCCCGCAAGTTTTGGAACAGATTCCTCACTAAGAAGAATCAAATTGTTGACTGTCCGGATGCCGAAGCCTTAGCAGCATTCAAACACAGCATCCCTGACTAGTGGCTCGCCAGACACCTTGGCCAAGAAAAACCAAGGACAATGGAAGCCCTAACAAGCCTTATGACCCGCTTCTGCGCGGGAGAAGATAGATGGCTAGCCCGTAAAGGCACCAGCGACCCCAGCACATCCGAAATTAGGGATGGCAACGGGAAGCCACGGTGTCGGTGTCAAAACCGGCGGATCTCGGGTAGGGGGTCCCGAACTGTGCGTCTAGGCGGATGGTAACCGGAGACAAGGGACACGATGTTTTTACCCAGGTTCGGGCCCTCTCGATGGAGGTAAAACCCTACTCCTGCTTGATTAATATTGATGATATGGGTAGTACAAGAGTAGATCTACCACGATATCAAAGAGGCTAAACCCTAGAAGCTAGCCTATGGTATGATTGTTGTTCGTCCTACGGACTAAAACCCTCTGGTTTATATAGACATCGAAGAGGGTTAGGGTTACACAGAGTTGGTTACAATGGTAGGAGATCTACATATCCGTATCGCCAAGCTTTCCTTCCACGCCAAGGAAAGTCCCATCCGGGCACGGGACGAAGTCTTCAATCTTGTATCTTCATAATCCAGGAGTCCGGCCAAAGATGATAGTTCGGCTATCCGGACACCCCCTAGTCCAGGACTCCCTCAGTAGGCCCTGAACCAGGCTTCAATGACGACGAGTCCGGCGCGCATATTGTCTTCGGCATTGCAAGGCGGGTTCCTCCTCTGAATCCTTCGTAGAAGATTTTGAACACAAGGATAGTGTCCGGCTCTGCAAAACAAGTTCCACATACCACCGTAGAGAGAATAATCTTTACACAGATCCGCTGACGTATTCCACGGCGTGACATCACATCACGGTCGGGCCTTTATTCGAATCGTTTTTACTGTCCCACCTCAGCGCGTTTAGCGAGGTGGTTTCCTTGGGACGTCTTATCAAAGCAGAGATCGCACCCCCTTATTCCGGGATTCTCATCAATACGGGCGTGGGTAACCCAGTCGTGCCTGTTGGCACGCCCCCTCTATCGAAGGCGAGTCCCGAACGGTCACGGGGAGGGCTCTTGGTATTCAACCTCTTTATAACGAGACCAAGGCCCGCTCCTTTCTTTCAATCTCAATCGAATTCGCCCTTAGCCTCGAGTTCCAACACCCAAAGCTCCAGATTCAGGCACTTCGGACCTTCAACGATGTCCGGCTCCGACCTGCACGGCCGGTGGATGCCTTCCTCCGTCACGGAAGAAGACGTGCTAAAGCTGAGAGATGCCAGGTATCTAACCGGCGAAATTTCGCATAGGCTGCCTGCCCAAGGGCAGGTTATTCCCACTCCCGAGCCTGGTGAGAGCGTGGTGTTCGTGTCTCACTTCCTTCGGGGTTTAGGCTTCCTGACGGACCCCTTCGTGAGGGGGCTCATGTTTTATTATGGGCTGGAATTCCACGACTTGGATCCGGAGTCCATCCTCCACATCTCATCGTTCATCGTCGTATGCGAAGCCTTCCTCCGCATTACTCCTCACTTCGGATTGTGGCTCAAGACCTTCAAAGTGGAGCCAAAGATGATCAAGGGGCACCAGGCAGAGTGCAGAGGGGCTGTTATAGGAAAGAGTGCCGACGCTCCCTGGCCCGAGGGCTCTTTTCAAGAGGAGCTTGGTTTATGGCAACAGGAGTGGTTCTATATCACCGCTCCCCGAGGCACCAAATGGGTGGCGCCACCTGCCTTCCGCTCGGGTCCTCCACAGCGGCTGGTGTCATGGGTCAACAAAGGGCTCGACTGGGGGCCGTCCAAGGACGTACCTCTATTGCAGGGCCGTATTCGGGACCTCCAAGAAAGGGAGATCTATCTGGTCGTAGTGACGCAGGTCATGCTGATTCGGCGCCTTCTGCCCTACAAACGTCGCCCCCTCCGCCTGTGGGAATTTAATTCGGAGGGACCACGAGCTCTCTAACATTTCATGGGCGCGACGCCCGTGGAGATGTATAAACTGTTCTTCGGGTCACAAAAGATGTGTTCGGACTTGACCGAGGACGCAGGTCTGAGCTGCAATCGCCCGGATACTCAAGTAAGTAGTCTTGTACCCGGACACGGTCTCCGTACATTTATCATAAACTTGCCCTTTAAAGAGCTGTCCCTTGAACATGAGTGGATAGCAAAAGCAAAACTGATAAGGTGTCCGGCCCCCCTCCCTGAGACCACGCCGGATCCCGTGTTAACCAAGATGCTGGAGGGTGCGCCTTTGGAAGAGGGCGAAGGGGGGAACGGGGAAGCTACTGCCTCCGCGGAGGAGGCTTTCAAGAAAGGGGGGAACATGACCGCTTCTGAAGATCCAGAGGTCAAGGCCTCAAAGCGGGGAAAGAAATCCTCGCCAGAGGGTTCGGCGCCGAGAGACACCCCGGCCGCACTATTTCCCCCAGGCAAGCAGTCCTCCAGCGAGCCGTAAGTAGAGAGGGGAGTTTTGTAATAAGGGACATCCCTGTTTTTATTTCTGAAGATAACTGAGGTTTTACCTTGTAGTTCGGATCTCAGCCCTTCTTAGCAGAGCTCATCTTTGGGGGATCTTCGTCCGGAGATGATGGAGAGCGAAACGCCTCAACCTGCCGCACCGTCATGCGAGGCGGACGACCTTGAGGTGTCGTCGCGTAGGGTTTCCCTGAGTCCGGCGGGGCCGGAAGGTCCGGCGCCAACTGGTGTACGGTAGGAGGAGCTAAAGGATCTGCTCGGGCGAGCGTCTATCTCAGAAGATCACCGTACGTTAATGGGTACGGTGATTGAAAGGATTTCATCCGCTGAGAGCGGATTGCATGAAGCCGTCAGAAGTTTACTGACAGGATTTGAGGTATGCAAAAATTAAGTACCTTCTGACAGTTTTGCATATAGAATGCTCCCTGTGTAGATAGTAGCCCCTGAGACTTGGTGTGTTGTCAAAAGTGACAGCGCGCCGAGGATCATAATCTCAGTTGTAAGATGTCGCCTTTCCTATATAGGTGGCGAAGCGTCCGGTGGCCAGCCGGACTGATGAATTTGCCTAACTAAAGCGGCAACTTGATGTGGCGGATGCTGATATTGCGCTTGTCAATAAGCGGCTTGACGAGTCACAAGGTACGCGACTTCTCGGCGGACACCTGGTAAGGGAGCTTGACGCCCATGCCTTACAACATGTATGCTTGATGCAGATGGTGCCGCAGCTATGGAGAACCTTCGGGCGGAGCTCGCCCGAGTCAAGGAGCAAGCCAGAAAAGGTGATGCGGCTGCCTTGAAGGCGGCCGAAGAGCTAAAAGCCGAACAGGCTGCTCACTGCCAAAGCAGGAATGAAATGGCCGAGATGGCCGTGAAGTTGAAGAATGCTACCGACTGCTGCGAGTTTCTTGAAAAAGAACGTTGTGTTGGGCAAGAGGACCTAAAAAAGGCCACCGCCGAAGCCAAGGATGCCCGCTCCATGATGAGAGCTATAAAGGAGGAGCTACGTCCAGCCGGGGATATCGTGGCTGGAAAGCCCTTTCTGTTGCGGAGGAAGTTCACGGATCCGAAGTATGCTCAGTTGGACCGGCTGTGGGGTGCAGAAGATGCTTATCTGGACTTGGCGGCAAGTGCCGCGGACGCGGTTGAGTACTTCCGAGGTCAAAAGGATCACGAAAGGGAAGAGCTGTTTTGGTCGCAGTTCCGTAATCCAGAGCGTCCACTTCCATTAACCGATCGGTTAGCCGAATGGGCTGAGCTGAATAGGTTGTCCGGACTTGCCATGAAGGTTGTCGTGACTCATTTGTGGCCGAAAAGGCCCGAGCCAAAGAGCTATTTTGGCTTGGTGCAGCAGTTCCTTGGTGCGGTGCCGCATATCTATGCAATGAAGCGGTCGGCATGCATAGAGGGTGCGCGGATGGATCTTGCCCGTGCCCTGTCAAGACATACTGGGCAGAGATGAAGGCCACCGATGTTGCATCCCCGGATTCGGACGGAAGCCGCGTGCCTGTCGAGCGCTATTTTGAGGAAGTCCTGCAGGGCGCTCGTTTAATAGAGACGCAGTGCTCGAAGTATATTATGTTCTAATGACATGTATGATTTTTGAAACAATGTTTCAATAGAATATAAGAGCTTTTTATACTTGTGCGTTCAAGTAGTAAAATACCTCCTGTGCGACCGTTAATGTATATGTGTATATAACCTGAAAGATGGCAGTCTTCGCCTTCAGCCCCCACACACATAGTGCGGGGGTGTTTGCAAAAAGGTGCATTTTCACACTTAATCCAACTTCTTGGTCCTGTAAAGGAGGTGATAGCTTAGCAAACTAGGCAACCGGACTATAATGCTTTATCACTTTCACTTAGCCATAGGAGTTCGATGGTGGGGCTACTATATAGCCCCTAGAGGCACCGCGCTCGCCCGAATTCGGGGCGCGTATGTGCCTGGCCAGGAAACGGTCCTTTGTTAATGCGGAGGAATTCTAAACATTCCGGTGGGTCATCGAGTGGTTGACCAGTCTCTCGCTATATTATGACAGTCAGTTTTCGGCTTTCTCTACTGAGGTGCTCACCTGGCCGAACCGGGGAACAATCGCAGTAGTTCTCCTGGTGCGGCGTTAGCCGATAGAACGGAACGTATGGCAGCAAAACACAGGAGCCGGGCAAACCCAACATTTGACCAAAGACATGATTCGGAGCTGACGCATATAAGGCCTAACTCGAGAAGCCGAACACTCCCTAAGGTATTCGGTATTTATGAAAACGGGCCGAACAACGCCCTTGGTAATAAGCCCTTGGTGTCCAGGTACGCGCAAAATTCTGACGCGGCCGATGCCAAAACGCCAGCCTCCTCCTCGGTTATAGTAAGAAACCGGGGGATGTGTAACAACAAGAGACAGTAAAAAAGGTTTACGCAGGGTCTTAATCTGAAAAGAATCCTTGCAACGGGTCCCTGCTGCACGTCTGCGCCTGCGTCTCTGTTGTGCAGTATCCTGGACGGGTATAGCACGGCGTACATCTGTAAAAGAGAGGAACTTAGTTGTAAAAAGATCGTGCGAAAAATGTACTTTAAAATAAACAGAGTATAATTCAAAAAAGGAATAAAATTGAGCTTTATTGAGCTTTGTTGTACATGTGTGGAGCCCCTTGCAAGGGGGTACGGGCTAGTAAGCCCCTTGTTTATTTATGCCGGACTCGTCTAACCGTGTCTGGGGTCTGAACGACCTATTCAGGTGCTTTGATCAGCAAAGCCGGATTAGTGTGTGGCTGTCAAGGCAGTGTCACATTCTTCTGTATTTGAGGAACACTCGAAGTTTCCCTTTAATGAGATGATGCCGCGTGGACCGGACATTTTAAGTGTAAGAGATGCATAATGCGGTATTGCGTTAAAGCGGGCGAAAGCTTCGTGTCCCAATAATGCTTGATATCTACTTTTAAATGGGGCGATGTGGAAGACTAACTTTTCACGACGGAAGTTGTCGGATGAGCCGAACACAACTTCTAGCGGTAGGGAGCCCGTACAATGGGCATATGGGCCTGGCATTACTCTTTGAAAGGAAGTGTTGCTATGGCGAATTTTGGTTGGGTCTATCCCCATCCTGCGGATTGTGTCCTGATATAGCAGGTTTAGATCACTACCGCCGTCCATTAGGACTTGTGTAAATTGTAGTCCGTCGATTATAGGATCTAATACCAAGGTAGTCCATCCTGCGTTCCGGATCCTTCCGGAGTAATCCTAATGGTCGAAGGTGATTGGTTTTGACATCCAGTGTCGGGACTCCGCTGGGGTAGACCGTGCGGCGCGTGTTTCAGTCGGCGCCGCTCTGTTTTTCCCTTTTGTCACTTGAAGTGAGTTTACTGTTTTGACCTCTTGTGGGAAATTCTTTTGTTTTCCGGTGCTCTTCTTGTGGGGTTCGTCATCATCCTCACTTGTTGTGTCGAGCCCCTTGTGTTCGGCGTTAAGTCGGCCGGACTGCTTAAAGACCCAACAGTCTCTGTGGGTATGGTTTGCAGGCTTCCCAGGAGTACTGTGGATTTTGCATATATTGTCCAAGATTTTATTTAAGTTGGATAGCTCGTTGCTGTTGTCCTTAAGGGGCGGTTTTTTATTATTCTGCCGAGTGCATTTGAATCCAGCGTTGACTGCCGTGCTCTTCGGATTGTTTCCCTTGGTCCGGTGCTGGTCCTTGTTGCGTCGTGGTTTCCCATTTCCATCCCTGACCTCGGATGTACTTGGGTCGCTGGTGCTGCATCTTGCCAGCCAGCTATCCTCTCCCGCGCAAAAGCGGGTCATGAGGCTTGTTAGTGCGGCCATTGTTCTTGGCTTTTCTTCGCCAAGGTGTCTGGCGAGCCATTCGTCTCGGACATTGTGTTTGAAAGCTGCTAAGGCTTCAGCGTCCGGACAGTCGACTATTTGGTTCTTTTTGGTGAGGAACCTGTTCCAGAATTTTTGGGCTGACTCTCCGGGCTGTTGAGTTATGTGACTTAAATCGTCTGCATCAGGAGGGCGGACATAAGTCCCCTGAAAATTTACCCGAAACGCATCCTCGAGCTGTTCCCAACTTCCAATGGTATTTTCGGGGAGGCTTTTGAGCCAATGCCGGGCATGCCCTTTGAGCTTGAGGGGTAAGTATTTTATGGCGTGGAGGTCATCTCCTCTAGCCATGTGTGTGCAGGATGTAATCCTCAATCCAGACTCCAGGGTCTGTTGTTCCGTCGTATGCCTCTATGTTTACGGGCTTGAATCCCGCTGGAAATTCATGATCCAGCACCTCATCGGTGAAACATAGGGGGTGTGGGGCGCCCCTTTATTTGGGTGTGCCGTGATGTTCGAATACTCGACGTGTTGCATTGCTTTCTGGAGCTTGCTTTCTTGGTCCATAGATAGACCTGACTGGGCCATCCTTTTGGTGCGAATCCTTATGTGGATCGCGTGCCGGCTTGTGTGCGGCGCCACTTGCCGCTCTATGTTTGCCATGTGGTCGTCTATCCGACCGGGCGGCCTCTTTGTTCTTTGATTGCGGGGGCTCTACGGCCTCCTCGTCGAATTCGGGCAGTAGTTTGCGCTTCGGGTAGCTCTTTGTTTGGCGACTATCGCCGTATTTGTCTGCGGTGTTGAGTACTTTGCTCCATCTCATTCTGAGTGCGTCTTCTTCTGTTTTGAGCTTCCGCTTCTGCTTTTTCAGGCTACGTGTAGTGGAGACGAGCCTTTTGTGGAGGTTCTTATGCTCCAACGATGTGTCCGGCGTGAGATCGTCTGGACTGTTATCTTCGCCGGGGACGGATTGTTTATCCAAGTTATCCTGTTAGGATGGTTGCTCGATGGCATGTTCGTCATCCACCGGTTCGCCCTGCTCTATGGCTGGGTCTATATGGGTGTTGTCTTTGTCGAGGCGGGACTTTGAGCGGCTCTTACGTCGCCGTTTTGACTGCTTATCGAGGGAATTATCCTTCGCAGCGTCCCGTTGTTCCTCGTTATCGCTTCCTTTAGGTGTATCCACCATATATACATCGTGAGTTGAGGTGGCCTTCCAGTGCCCTGTAGGCGCTAGTTCTTGGTCATCTCCGGCATCGTCGTCCATACCGTTGATGTCTTCGGAGTCAAAGTCGAGCATGTCGGTTAGATCATCGACAGTGGCTACAAAGTGGGTGGTGGGTGGGCGTTGAATTTTTTCGTCGTCCGTGTCCCAACCTTCCTGACCATAGTCCGGCCAGGGCTCTCCTGATAAAGAGAGAGACTTCAGTGAGTTTAGGATGTCACTGAAGGGCGAGTGCTGAAAGATGTCCGCGGCAGTGAACTCCATAACAGGCGCCCAACCGGATTCGATTGGAAGGGGTGCGGAAGGTCCGGAGTCTGGAAGGGAGTCCGGCACCTGGGAGTCACGAGCTTCGCAAAGGACAGGGATGGTGTTCGGCTCGATCGCCGTAGAGATCTTAGCCCCCGAGGCGGTGTCTAGCCACTCATCCTCGATCGGCGAAGTCGGCTCCGAGCTAAGGGTCGGAGCGGACTCTGGTGCGGCCTCCAGGGCACTGTTCGGTGGCAGAGCTAGATCGTACCCGTCGAGACAGTGCGGCGCACTTGGCTATGGCTCGAATCCGTCGAAGACCAAGTCTCCGCGGATGTCGGCCGTGTAGTGCAAACTTCCGAATCAGACCTGATGGCCAGGGGCGTAGCCTTCGATCTGCTCTAGATGGCCTAGCGAATTGGCCCGCAGTGCAAAGCCGCCGAATACGAAGATCTGTCCGGGGAGAAAAGTCTAACCCTGGACTGCGTCATTTGTTATGATTGAAGGAGCCATCGGGCCTATAGGTGACGACACAGAGGAACTCTCAATGAAAGCACCAATGTCGGTGTCAAAACCGGCGGATCTCGGGTAGGGGGTCCCGAAATTTGCGTCTAGGCGGATGGTAACAAGAGACAAGGGACATGATGTTTTTACCCAGGTTCGGGCCCTCTCGATGGAGGTAAAACCCTACTCCTGCTTGATTAATATTGATGATATGGGTAGTACAAGAGTAGATCTACCACGAGATCAAAGATGCTAAACCCTAGAAGCTAGCCTATGGTATGATTGTTGTTCGTCCTATGGACTAAAACCCTCTGGTTTATATAGACACCGAAGAGGGTTAGGGTTACACAGAGTCGGTTACAATGGTAGGAGATCTACATATCTGTATCGCCAAGCTTGCCTTCCACGCCAAGGAAAGTCCCATCCGGACACGGGACGAAGTCTTCAATCTTGTATCTTCATAATCCAGGAGTACGGCCGAAGATGATAGTTCGGCTATCCGGACACCCCCTAGTCCAGGACTCCCTCACACGGCGTCATAAAAACAAACGCCAAAACAAGGAAGAGAGCCCGGATAACACGACGGTTAATGCCGGATTCAGGGGCTCTCGACCTAATCAGCAAAGAGGGACCGTCCGGTCTGAAAAGAGTCCTAGATAGACTATGCCAAATTCATGGCACCTCTGACAAACCTGCAAACCACACGCACAGAGAATGCTTGGTCTTCAAGCAGGCCGGCAAATTAAATGCCGAACACAAGGAAAGGGAAACACCAAGTGAAAGACGAGGATGAACCTCGCCAGCCGAACACTGAAGGACAGAAAATATTCCCGCCAGAGGTTAAAACAGTGAACATGATCCATGGAACTCACATATCCATGAGAAGGCACGAACGCACGCATAGAGATGCGATCGGTATAGAGCCCATCATCCTCACGCCTAACCACTGGATGCCTTATCCGATCACTTTCGATAACTTGGATGAACGAACTAGTATTCAGCACGGACGATCAAAGGCCTTGGTGCTTGACCCGATAATCGACGGATACCGTCTCACCCGCGTCCTTATGGACGGCGGCAGCAGTCTCAATTTAATATATGAGGACACTGTCTGCAGGATGGGGATAGACCCATCCAGAATTAACCAAAGCAACACCACCTTTGAAGGGGTGATACCAGGCGTTAAAACCCACAGCAGGGGCTCTGTCGCACTGGAGGTAACATTCGGCTCGCCAGGCAACTCCAGAAGCGAAGGAGGAAGGACTACTCTTCGTCATCGCACCCTTCCAAAGCGACTATCACGCAGTGCTCGGAAGAACGGCCTTCGCCCGCTTCAACGCATTGCCGCACTATGGCTACCTTACACTTAAGATGTCCGGTCCACGTGGCGTCATCACCGTTAGCGGACTAACAGAGCGCTCGTCACGCGCAGAGGAACACGCGACGGCCCTCACGGCCGGACTATAAGCGGCCTCCAACATAAGAAAACATGACTGGTCATTAAAGGCCACAGACTCGGCTAGACGAGTACGGTCGCCCGGACAAAATTGAACCAGGGCACCGCATATATAATCCCATGGTGGACATCAGGGGCTATAAATATTTAACGCAGTCCCACAGTTGGATCAACCTTATGGGCAGGCCAACATATTACACTTTTATTATCCACCGCATACTTACGTTGTACTCTTCTACGAGTTTTCCTTTTTCCACAGACAACGTTCGCGCGATACCCTTCCAGGATACGACACAACGGAGACAAAGGCGCAGACGTGCAGCAGGGCCCCGTTCAACAGGTTTCTTTTTAGATTAAGCCCCTGTGTAAACCTTTTTATTGCCTCTTGTTGTTTAACCATCCCATGGGTTCCATACCGATAGAGGATACTGCCGTTTTTGGCATCCCGCCAAGATAGATTAACGCACGTACCTGGAAAAACAGGGTTTATAACGAATGGGCATTCTTGAGCCCATCTACTATTATAAAGTCCGAATACCCTCGGGAGTGTTCGGCGTCACGAGTTTGGCCTTATATGCAGCAGCTCCGAATCATGTGTTTGGTCAAATGTTGGGTTTGCCGCCTTATGTTCCGTTAATATCGGCTAAGGTGGCGAAAGGAGAACTACTGCTATTGTGCCCTGGTTATTCCGGACGAGCACCTCGGTAGAGAAAGCCGAAAACTGACTGTCATGATACTGCGAGAGACTGTTCAACCACTCGAAGACTTATCGGAATCCTTAGGATTCCTTCGCATTAACGAAGGACCGTTGCCCGGTCATGTACACACGCGCCCGTATTCGGATGCACGCGAAACGTACCAGGGGATACACAGTAGCCCCAACATTAAAATACCATGGCTAAGCGAAAGTGTTATAGCTATATAGTCCGGTTGCCTAGTTCGACGTGCGATCACCTCCTTCCTGGACGAAGACGTTGGATCAAGTGTGATTATGCATATTTTTCGTGAACACCCCCGCATTGTTTGCGTGGGGGCTGAAGCCGACGACTGCTATCTTTCGGATTACACATACATACATACATACATACATACATACATACATACATACATATATATATATATATATATATATATATGTAAACGGCCGCACAGGGGACACAACAATACTTTCGGCAAAAAGTATAAATATAGCCTTATAACCAAAATAACATTGTTTTTACAATACTTTGATTTATCACTCGAATAATACATTCTTCGAGCAATGCACCTCTATGAGGCGGGCACCTTCTGTGACCTGCGCCAAGTAGTGCTCGGCCGGATATTGGCCCCCCGCCGGATCATGGGTCGCTATAATATTGGCCTCCATATCTGTCCAATAGGCTTTAATGCGGGCAAGAGCCATCCGTCCACCCTCTATGCACGCCGACCTCCTCATGGCATCGATCCGAGGCACGGCCCCAAGGAATTGCTGCACCAAGCCAAAGTAACTGTCCGGCTTAAGCCCTTCCGGCCAAAGATGGTCTATCACAGACCGCATTGCAAGACCGGACAACCTGTGAAGCTCCGCTACAGCAGCCATATTTTCATTTAATGGCAGTGGGCGAGTGGGAGCATTGAATTGCGACCAGAAAAGCTTCTCCACTTCCTTATCACCCTGACCCTCGAAGAACTTGGCAGCGTCAGCCGTACTCTTCGCCAAATCTGCATACGCGTCCGCAGCACTCCAGCGCCCATCCAGGGGAGCATACTTCAGATCGAAAAACTTCGTCCGCAGCAAGTAGGAACCTCCAGCCATGATTTTACCGGCTTGTTGAAGCTCCTCCCGCGCACCCCTGAGCTTGGTCTGTATTTCCTTGGTGGCATTGCGTTCCTTGTCCAGCTCGGCCAAGCTATCCTTATGCTCCTTTTCAAGGAGCTCATACCGGTCAGCGGCATCTTTTAACTCAACAGCCATCTCGGCCATCTTTTCCTCGCTTCGGCGATGAGCATCCTGTTCGGCTCTCAGTTCCTTGGCCGCCTTTAGGGCAGCCGCATTGCTAACCCGAGCTTGTTCCTTGGCTTGGACAAGTTCTGCCCTCAGGGCCTCCACGGCAGCAGCACCATCCGCAGTCCGAACATATTACATTAATATCATGTCGCCTCCATATTTTCTTATGCAAGGGAGACAGTGCATGTACCTTGTGATGTATCCAGCCGCTCATGCATTAGAGTAATATCAGCATCAATCGACCCAATTTGCCTCGATAGTTTGGCAACTTCAACGGACGGGCCGACGGCCGGACCCACAGGTACCTGCACACGTTTACAGCACTATCATTGGTTTATGATCCCCCGTTTGCTGCCTAGGGCGGGCAACCAGAGTCTCAAGGGTTGCTATATATATGGAGCACACCTAGCGCGTGCCTTACAACCAAAGAAATAGTGAGTTCTCCATTACATACCTAAAAACCTCTGAGCAGGCTTGTGAATGCTTCATTCAAACCACTTGTAGCGAATGAAATCTTCCCGAGCACCGCGCTCATTAATGAGCGGTGCTCCTCCGGGAGCGCAGCTCGCTCCAGTAAGCCAGTCAGTACGTCCGGACTTAGGGCGGCTGACGCATTGGCTTCCGGCCTTGGCGGATCCGGGCTCCTCCTTGACGACACCTCGGTGTCGCCCGTGTCAAGAACCGGAGAGGCGGGTGGGGTCTCGCTCTCCATCATCTCCGGAGGAAGGTCGCCCGAAGACGATCCCTGTTGAGAAGAGCTGCCAGCCGGACTGCAAAAATTGAGTCCTGGTCATTGACCCAGGAGAAATATAGTACCTTCTAAGTTAATGATTAACTTACGTCTCGTTGGAGGGCTGGCCCGTTGGAGGGCACGATGCGGTGAGGGTGCCTGTCGGGGCAAGGACCCCTGGGGATCCCTTTTTTCCCAATTTGGGCATCTCTGCCTCCAAATCTTTGGAGGCGGCCCTCTTCTTCCCGCGTGGGGAGGCGGCCTCGACCTCTCCTCCCCGACTATCCCCGGTTCGGATGCGTAATGTGTGGGGTTCGTATCTCTCATCCTTCCCCTTGTCTTTCCCTGAGGGCATTCTACTGAGTACCCGGTCGAGCATCTTGGCCACGGTAGGGGCGGGCGAGCCTTCGGGAAGTGGCGCCGGACACCTCATTCTCTCCGCCTTGCTGAGCCATTCCTGGACACGGATGATATTCAGAATAAACAATCTTGACAAATACAAAACAGGGTGTCTGGTATCAAAGGATACTTACTTGAGTATCTAGGCGATTGCAGCATAGGCCCGCATCCTCGGTGGTATCGGACCATGTTACCTTCCGTCCGAAGAATACTTTGTACATCTCTTCGAGCTTTAAGCCGAAGAAGTGCTTCACCGTCCGCGGACCCTCCGGATTGAACTCCCACATCCGAAGAGGCCGGCGCTGCCATGGAAACATCCACCGGATTAACATCACTTGCATTACGCTGACAAGGTTGATATCTCTCTCGAGAAGTTCCCGGATGTGGTTCTGCAGTATTGGTACGTCGCCTGCGAGCCCCCAATTACGTCCTACGTCTGTCCAGGACGCTGAGTGCGCCGGGGTGCCCGGGCGTAACTCGAGGCCGGCCACCCACTTTGTGCCCCTTGGGGCTGTAGCATAAAACCACCTCCGCTGCCATACGTCAAATACTTCTGGGAAAGAACCCTACGGCCATGGGGCGTCGGCGTTTCTGCTTATTATGGCACCTCCGCACTCCACGTGTTGCCCCTCGATCATCTTCGGCTTCACATTGAAGGTCTTGAGCCACAAGCCGAAGTGTGGCATGACATGGAGAAAGGCCTCGCACCCGATAATGAACGACGAGATATGGAGGATAGCATCTGGAGCCAGATCATGAAAATCCAGCCCGTAATAAACATGAGCCCCCTCACGAAGGGATGGAGGGTGAAACCCAAACCACGGAGGAAGTGTGGGACAAAAACAACACACTCATTGGGCTCCGGCATGGGGATAACTTGCCCTGGAACGGGAAGCCTGTGCTGGATATCCGCGGTTAGGTATCCGACCTCCCTAAGCTTCGCAATGTCCTTCTCCTCGATCGAGGAGGCGACCCACCGGCTTTGAGGATCAGATCCGGACATACTGGCGGATTTCGGAGGGGTGGAACTTAGGTTTTGGGTGTTAGAACTCGAGGTGCGAGAAGGCGCGATGAAGGTGAAGAAAGAGGCGTAGGTCTCAACCCCTTTATAAAGAGGGTGAATATCAAGAGTCCCCTGTGTGACCGTTTGAGGCTTATCAAAAAACACATGGGGTAATACCGACGGCCGTCGTGGGGTCACGCACGCTCGTATTGATGGAAAATCCCGTAATAAAAGGGACACGATCTCTGCCTCGATGGGACGTGCCAATAAAACTGCCTCGTAACGCGAGTCATTGTGGGGTAGGAGACGTTGGTTCACATTGCACCGAGCCATGATACAAGGGCACGACGCAGGAAGATTGCCAGCAAATCAGATCCATACCATACGAAGATCATCCTGCAGATCCGGAACCGGTCCACGTGTTCGATAACCATTTTGGAGTATCCGGTGGAGGAACCCGCCTTGCAATTCCGAAGACAATACTGCACGCCGGACTCATCGTCATTGAAACCTGGTTCAGGCGCTACTGAGGGAGTCCTGGATCAGGGGGTATCCGGACAGCCGGACTGTGTACAATGTCTGGACTATTGAAGCGTGATGATACAAGACTCAAGACTTCGGCCCGTGTCCAGAGGGGACTTTCCTTGGCGTGGAAGGCAAGCTTGGCGATCCGGATATTATATTTCCTTCTTTGTAACCGACTCCATGTAAACCCTAGCCCTCTCCGGTGTCTATATAAACCGGAGAGGTTGGTCCTTAGAAGGCCGATCACAATTACAATCATACCATCATAAGGCTAGCTCCTAGGGTTTAGCCTCTACGATCTCGTGGTAGATCTACTCTTGTACTACCCATATCATCAATATTAATCAAGCAGGAAATAGGGTTTTACCTCCATCGAGAGGACCCGAACCTGGGTAAACATCTGTGTCCCTTACTTCTTGTTACCATCAGCCTTGACACACAGATCAGGACCCCCTACCCGAGATCCGCCGGTTTTGACACCGACAGAGACCACGCGCGAGTCCCATGCACCTACACAAACAAACAAGAACCTCGCAACCAACGCGATAAAGGGGTTGTCAATCCCTTCTCGGTCACTTACGAGAGTGAGATCTGATAGATATGATAAGATGATATTTTTGGTATTTTTATGATAAAAATGCAAAGTAAAATAAAAGGCAATAAAAATAGCTAAGTGTTGGAAGATTAATATGATATAGAATAGACCCGGGGGCCATAGGTTTCACTAGTGGCTTCTCTCAAGAGCATAAATATGACGGTGGGTAAACGAATTACTGTCAAGCAATTGATAGAATTGAGCATAGTTATGAGAATATCTAGGTATGATCATGTATATAGGCATCACGTCCGAGACAAGTAGACCGACTTCTTCCTGCATCTACTACTATTACTCCACACATCAACCGCTATCCAGCATGCATCTAGAGTATTAAGTTCATAAGAACAGAGTAACGCATTAAGAAAGATGACATGATGTAGAGGGATAAACTCATTCAATATGACATAAACCCAATCTTTTTATCCTCGATGGCAACAATACAATATGTTCCTTGCTGCCCCTGGTGTCACTGGGAAAGGACACCGCAAGATTGAACCCAAAGCTAAGCACTTCTCCCATTGCAAGAAAGATCAATCTAGTAGGCCAAACCAAACTGGTAATTTGAAGAGACTTGCAAAGATAACCAATCATACATAAAAGAATTCAGAGGAGATTCAAATATTGTTCATAGATAATCTTGATCATAAACCCACAATTCATCGGATCTTGACAAACACACCACAAAATAAGATTACATCGAATAGATCTCCAAGAAGATCAAGGAGAACATGGTATTGAGATCCAAAGAGAGAGAAGAAGCCATCTAGCTAATAACTATGGACACGAAGGTCTGAGGTAAACTACTCACACATCATCGGAGAGGTATGGTGTTGATGTAGAAGCCCTCCGTGATTAATGCCCCCTCCGGCAAAGCGCCGGAAAAGGCCCCAAGATGGGATCTCACGGGTACAGAAGGTTGCGGCGGTGGAAATAGGGTTTTTGCTCCGTATATGATGTTTCCAGTGTATATGGGTATATATAGGAGGAAGAAGTATGTCGGTGAAGCAACAAGGGGCCCACGAGGGTGGAGGGCGCGCCCAGGGGGGTAGACACGCCCCCCTACCTCGTGCCTTCATCGTTGATTACTTTGCGTGAACTCCAAGTCCTCTGGATCACCTTTGTTCCAATAATCACGTCCCCGAAGGTTTCATTTCGTTTGGACTCCGTTTGATATCCTTTTCCTTCGAAACACTGAAATAGGAAAAAAAACAGCAATATGGGCTGGGCCTCCGGTTAATAGGTTAGTCCCAAAAATAATATAAAAGTGTATAACAAAGCCCATTAAACATGTAAAACAGAATATAATATAGCATGGAAGAATAAAAAATTATAGATACGTTGGAGACGTATCAGTAACATCATCATCACCGTCGCCACGTCGTCGTGCTGATGGAACTCACCCTCGTCCTCAACTGGATCAAGAGCATGAGGGACCTTATCGAGCTGAATGGTGCTGAACGCGGAGGTGCCGTATGTTCGGTACTTGATCGGTTGGATCACAAAGAAGTTCGACTACATCAACCTCGTTATTGAAACGCTTACGCTTTCGATCTACGAGGGTACGTGGAAACACTCTCCGCTCACGTTGCTATGCATCACCTAGATAGATCCTGCTTGATCGTATGGAATTTTTGGAAATTACCGCGTTCCCCAACAGAGGAGGGCCGTGACGGCGATGACGACAGTAGCAGGCTGGAGGGGGACGACTCCGACTCCGACTGATCGCCGCCCGCACCATCTTCATCAGGCGGCAGCACCATCATCTGCATCCGCATCTCCTTCCTGGCAGCGCGATTTGCCTGGGAGTTGGAAGGAGTGGTGGGGATGATGCTCCCGGGCTCCTCCGATAGTCTTTTAGCTGGGCCCCGGCAGGCTTCCTCTCGGGCTGCACCTCTGTGCGCCCTGCCGTGCCCTGCTGGCCCTGGTGGCGGTGGTTGACGGGTCGCCTCCGCCATGCTCTCGATCGACGCTTTCCCCGATGCCCCTCCCTTGTCCTCTTTGCCTTCACCTGCCGTGCTTGGGAGGAGAGGGACAAGAAAGGGGATTACGGGGCACTTATTTTTTTTCAATCTTAATTATGTAGGCATTCGCCAAATTTTAATTCAAATAATGTAATATCTCATGTCCATGTTTTGCATTCTGTAATGCTTTTACTTGTATTTGCATGTTAATGAAAAAGATGGAACTTGCCGGGAACTCGCGCATGTATACATCCATTTAGAGGTGAGATGCCTCTTTAGTGTAAATAAACGAGTTTGTCCCGGCAAGCTATCCTACCGGCCCCTCATTTTTTCTCTACCGGAGAACCTCATCTGCCGGGTTACAGACAGAAGGGCCTGCCCCCAGCCAACTTCCTTTTATCAAAGGCAATTGCGACCACCTTAACCGAAGCAACGTTCAGGTCAAGAATGGGAGCACCTATGTCTAAAAGGAGCAGCGAGGTTTTCTAATGCACAAGTTATAGCTTACAGAAAACGAATGGACAAGAGGTAGAACTTATCTGTTTAGCTTGTCGAGATCGCAGTGCCGATCAATCTTCTCACACCTTTGTCGAAGCCAAGCCCATAGTAAGAACCTGCAGCTTCATGCAGATGGGAATGAATGCATGATGCGATCCTATCTATATGCATATGCAGATGCTCATGAAAATGCTTATGCAATGATCTGGAATGCTCATGCATGCATGCAATCTAGGTTGGGGGGCCCCTACAGCGCTTCTTTATTTTCTCTTGCATGGGGTCATCACCCCAGCTTTGTACAAGGGGTTACATGCAACTGAGGCAAGGCCTGTACAAATGGGTGGCTGCCGGGCAGGGCCCGACAGCCTCGCGCCTTTCGGGTAGAACTTGCGGAGATGCTCAATATTCCATGAGTTTTGCAATTGAGTGCCATCTCCGGTCTCCATACGGACTGCACTAGGTCTGGTGACTCGTACTACCCGGTAAGGGCCTTCCCCTTTAGTGACAACTTGTGTGTACCCTTGGCGGACTGAACGCACCTAAGGACAAGGTCACCTTCCTTGAAACAGCGGGCATGAACCCTGCGGCTATGATAGCGATCCAGGGCTTGCTGATAGCATGCAACACGCATAGCAGCCCGGAGACGGTTCTCCTCGAGTAGCACAACGTCATCATGCCGGTGCTGATCTTGCATGATTTCATCGTAAGCAAGTACTGGAGGCGACCCGTAAATGAGTTCTGTGAGGATAACTGCTTCTGCCTCGTAGACCAAGGAGAAGGGAGTCTGTCTGGTAGCTTGGTTTGGTGTAGTACCGAGGGACTAGAGAACTACCGGCAGCTCCTCGATCCACCGCCTGCCGTGCTGCTGCAATGTATCTTCTTTTCTTGAGTCCGTGTAGCACTTCAGTGTTTGCCCTCTCAGCTTGTCAGTTGCACCAGGGGTGTGCCACAGAGGCGAATGAGATCTTGCATCCAAGGGCATGAACATATTGCACGAAGGCGCGGCTCGTGAACTGGGTGCCATTGTCGGTGATGATCCTCGCCGGAACTCCAAAACGATAGACCAGATCTTTCAAGAACTTGATAGCTGGCTGAGCAGTCACCTTTCTCACGGCAGTCACTTCCGGCCACTTCGTAAACTTGTCGAGGGTAACGAACAAGAATTCAAAGCCCCCGATTGCTCGGGGGAAGGGGCCGAGGATATCGAGCCCCCAGACCTAAAATGGCCATGATAGAGGGATTGTCTGAAGCGCTTGGGCAGGCAGGTGCGTTTTTTCTTGGAATGGAACTCACAGGCTTCACACTTAGTGACTAGCTCGACCGCATCATGGAGGGCTGTGGGCCAATAGAATCCTTGCCGGAATGCTTTCCCAGCTAATGCCCTTGATCCAATGTGGGAGCTGCACATTCCTTTGTGTATCTCAGCTAGCAGTTCCTTTCTTTCTTCCCGGCAGACACACTTCAATTTCACACCATTGGGCCTCCTTCTGTACAGAGTGTCATCGACAAACTGATACATACTGGCCCTCCGGGCTACTCTTTCAGCTTCGTCTTGATCGCCGGGAAGCTCTCCAGTTTGAAGGAAGCAGACAATGTGCCTTGCCCAATTTGGAGTTTGTGGCTTTGCAACGAGGACTCGCGGCACCTCCTCTGCTGCGGGAGCACCAGCCTCGTACGCGGGGTTCATGGACCCGACTGGAGGGGGTGGTTCGGCAGACTGCGAGGAGTTGTTTCCGGCAGGTTGTATGCCGGGAGCGGACGACTCTACCGGGAGAGGCTTTTCGGTGTCCAACTTTCTCATCTTCCGGGCCATTGTTGCTGGGGATACGGAGGGCTGAGTAAGCTGGAGAACAAAAGTCCCTGGTTCTACACGAAGCTTCTAGCAGCACACTTTGACAGATGATCAACTATGCTGCTTTCCGCACGGGGTACGTGCTCTGTTTGTAATCCGTCAAAGTGCTCCTCCAATTTTCTTACTTCCTCGACATATGCCTCCATCAATGGACTTTGATAATCCTTGTTAACTTGCCTCACCACCAATTGTGAATCTCCTCGAATGATCATCTTCTTAATTCCCAATTTTGCTACAATTCTGAGCACGACAAGGAGCCCTTCGTACTCTGCTGTATTGTTGGTAGATTTTTCCTGTGCAAAATGCATCTGGACAACGTACTTCAATTGCTCCCTGCATGGGGCAACAAGAAGTACGCCAGCACCCACACCTTGCAGGGAAAAGGCACCATCAAAATGTATAATCCATTCTTGGGGTGATTCCTTGCCGGGGACAACTGTCCTTTTCAGTTCCTCATCAGGGGTTGGCGCCCATTCTGCAATAAACTCTGCCAACGCCCTGCTCTAGACAGTTCATGTGCTCTCAAACCTTAAACCAAAGCTGCATAGCTCCAAATCCCACTCCACTATTCTGCCGGTAGCCTCTGGGTTTCGGAGTATATATCCGTTGCAACGGGAAACGAGTAACAACCGTAATCTCATGGGTTTGGAAGTAGTGGCGCAGTTTCCTTGAGCCCATGATGAGGCCAAAGATCAACTTTTGCATGCCAGAGTACCTCGACCTAGCCCCCATGTGTTGTGGAACACGCTAATTTCAAAATTTTCCTATGATCACGCAAGATCTATCTAGGTGATGCATAGCAACAAGAGGGGAGAGTGTGTCCACGTAGCCTTGTAGACCGAAAGCGGAAGCGTTAAGTTAATGCGGTTGATGTAGTCGTACGTCTTCGTGATCCAACCGATCCAAGCACCGAATGTAGGGCACCTCTGTGTTCAGCACACGTTTATCTCGGGGACGTCCCTCGTACTCTTGATCCGGTTGAGGCCGAGGGAGAGTTTCGTTAGCACGACGGCGTGGCGACGGTGATGATGAAGTTATAGCCGCATGGCTTTGCCTACACACTACGACGATATGACCAAGGTGTGTAACTGTGGAGGGGGTACCGTACACGGCTAAACAATGTCAATTTGTGTGTCTATGGGGTGCCCCCTCCCTCGTATATAAAGGAGTGGCGGAGGGGGGAGGGCCGACCCTCTATGGCGTGCCTTGGAGGAGTCCTACTCCCACCGGGAGTAGGATTCACTACTAGGAAAAGGCCTACTAATGGCGCACCTAATTTGGCCATTAATGGCGCATTAGTGGTGCGCCATTAGTGCCACGCCATTAGTATATTTTACTAATGGCGCACCACTGGTGCGCCATTAGTATCTGGTATACTAATGGCGGACCTCAGATGCGCCATTAGTGTATACAACAGTGCGCCATTAGTATGCCTCCCAGGGGGTCATGTATACCCAGGTGCTTTGGCATACTAATGGCGCACAACAACAAGATGCGCCATTAGTAACTTCGGCATACTAATGGTGCACTGTTTAATGATGCGCCATTAGTATCCTTTGGCATACTAATGGCGCACTATGATGTGATGCGCCATAAGTATGAATATTAGGTTTTTTTATTTTTTTTATTTTCTATTTTTTGCACAGGTTACAAAATGTATAATTGGACAAAATAAAGACAGCACACATCAACAACAGATTCATCGAATACAATAGAAGATTAGTCTCTGAATACAATTCATCATATTAGTCTCCGAATACAATTCATCATATTAGTCTCCGAATTGAAAAGACCGAACAAAGATAGAACATTATATTACAAGTCTCGAGACCGCGAGTAGCGAGTTTTTCTTCACATTACAAGTCGATATCGATCATCTAAACTACCATCACATAGAAGAGAGCTGCGGTCATCACGATGAAACTCGTCTTCATCCGGTTCCTCCAACGCTCCCTCCCCTCTCCCGCTAGATAGAGGGCGTATCTAGATTCAGCCTCGGCCCTAGTGGTGTACCCTTTGTAACAGTTACCGCTGAATCGGTGAACCTGTCTCCGACACTCCTCCCAGTCGTCGTAGACTCCGGGAACCTTACCCTTGTACACGACATACGACGGCATCGCTATGCACTAGCCAAACGAAACGTTAGTACCAATTCACAGACAATACATAAGCAATATATAAGTATGCAACAGAACGATCGGAAGAGAAAAGAAAGACATTAATAGCATCGATTACATCTAAGTTGAACGACTCTCGAAACCAAAGAGACATACTACAAGTTCATTAAAGTTTAATTACAACATGAGCCAATTGATGTTTCAGAACTAGACACAGCATCACTGCTTTCGACTCGACTCAAGGGACCGGAGCGTGGATGAAGCCGCCGTCTATCGTGGGAGTCATGAAATAACGGGCGTTGTCAGCCTGCATTTGTAGCATTGTGTCGATGTCACTGTTGGACGGTTGATTTCTGAGGTAGAACTGCCCCAAGGTACGAAGGACATCTTGATGGATGATTTCCGCAAACTCCGACTGGATGCGAAAGAATTCTTGTCTGATGTCCGCGTCCTGGATTGCCGACACGCTCGCGGCCCAATCTTTGGGTTTAGTCGGTAGCAGAAGTTGATGATGGTCCCGTACGATCGCCCGCATGTGATGGATGGCGTAGTAGGCACACTTCTGACCGCCAGGCGGCTGCTTGACGCAGCAGAACGTTGTATTGTGGGAGAACACGTGCTTGCCGTACTTACGAATAGGCCTGGTGAAGGTGCCTCCAGATTTGGCGTAGCCGGGGAGAACATCATCAAGAACCTACTTGACATTTGTGTAGTCTACGTTCGACTGACGGTCCGGGTCGAAATACGTGGCCATGGAATATTTGGGG
Source organism: Aegilops sharonensis (assembly GCA_904067115.1). Classification (NCBI taxonomy): domain Eukaryota; kingdom Viridiplantae; phylum Streptophyta; class Magnoliopsida; order Poales; family Poaceae; genus Aegilops; species Aegilops sharonensis. Next base: position 12,706,671 of record LR880970.1, on the reverse strand, counting down.
CTTAGGACGATGAGCGTGCAATGTGTGTCACTGCAGAAAACACGGAATGTTAAAAGAAAAACGATCGAAATCTAAGAATTCATATGTTACGGGCCGGTTGAGGGGAGGACTTACTCGGGAAAGTAAGGCACGAGGAAGTTATCCTTATTTTGGTTTGCCAGAATGACGCCTTCAAGGTAAGAACTCGCGACTTGCCGGTCCCCAGCGCTGCCCAAGATCTTGGCACGCATGTAGAAGGGGTCGACTATCACGATGTCCGGGGTCTTGTCGCGAATGATCCGCATCTCCATACTCAGCGAAAATAGCCGAACGAAGGTGTAGTGTAGCGGATGAAGGTTCAACATAGCGTGGATGTCATCAAACCGCAGGAGGATCGTACGCCCGATGGAGTTATCCACAAAGCCCTTGCCCTCTGGCACCTTAGCCGCAAAAACCGGGTATGCCACATCCTTCTCTCTGAGACGCCGCTTCTCCAAAGAAAGAACACTGTCATGCAGACTCCGCATAGCACCGGTTGCAGCAATGAGCATATTTGTCGGTAGCATCGCCCTACCCGCCACATGCACCCTCCTCGAGATATCCTCAGGTGAAGGTGGCCCGTGCTGAGCACGGATCGTACTCGGTGCCGGCTGGCCCGCACCCTTGTTAGTCTTTCTGTTGCGTGCCTTCTTCTTCTCATGTAATGGGACCGAGTTCTGCTCACAGACCGCCTTCTTGAGTGTGTTGGGGCTGATAATATTTCGCACCTCGCCTATCTGAGGTACCAGCTAGATCGCGCAAGTCTTTTGTTGGGTTGGGTTCTTGAGAAGGAGGCCCCATGAAGTCGCCACCATACCCATGATCGGCAAAGTACGGATCGACGTTGCCAAATGTATCATCGTCGTCGTCGTTTTGATCCTGTGCCATATGCATGTTTGGATCCAGTGGCATAGGGATGTCCAGCACCGTTGCGGCGGTCTTGCCATGGGGCCGACTTGGCGCCGGCACGACTGGCGGTGTTGTTTTTGGGGTGGTGTCCCCCGCCCCCAAATGAATCTGGCTCTTCGGCCAAAGCAGGGGCCAGCTCAGGCAGGCGCTGAGGGTCATCACGTCATCATCGTCGGCCCCGACGGGTCGAATCGGAGGTAACAACTCGTCGCAGCCTGGCAGCACCCGAACCAATAGAACCCTAAACAAGTTGGGTGGCATCTGGGTACCGTGGAACAAGGGGTTGCCCGGTTGAACGATTTTCCCCTTGGCGACATCGACCAACTCGTTGTTCACGAAGTGCAGGAGGGTGCACGGAACGTTGGCGGCGCCCTGCGAAAACATGTAGGGCGTCAGGGATGCCCAGACAAAGGCAAGGAGATGAAGTCCTCGGCCGAGAGAGGCTTAATTAGTTACCGTGATGATGGCGTCGAGCTCGGCTAATGTCGAGGCACCGCCAACGGCGGGCGTGCAGTTGACGGAGGGGCCGCTTGCTGCAGAGGTGGCGGCCGGCGTACACCCGGGTGCATTAAGCTCCCGTGCCGGCGTCGGAGACACCAATGCCGCCTCCGCTGGAGACACCAATGGCCCCGCCATCGCGTTCTGCGAGTTGCTGGCCGTGAAGCTAGCAATCGGGGGCGGCCCCTGTTGGCCGCCCGCAATCCACGCACTCAACCCCTCGATCAAGGTAGGCACAATGGCGGTGATCGTCGCTCCGAGTTGTTGTTGCACTTGCTCTGGGACAATCTCCGGAATCCGCGCCACCTGTGCCTTGAGTTCTTGAACCTCGCGCGCCTGGCTTTCCGAGCTGGTCTTTTTCTCCTTTCGCCCACCAGTGTTATAGTATGACGACCATTTTGTCGAGAAGCCTTTACCCGCCACACGACCAGCTGACGTCGGCTTACTGAGCTTATCCTTGTTCTTCATTACATTCAACGCCCTATTTAGAGTGGTGTCCCAAGGGTTGCTCTTAGTCGACTCCACGCTACTGCTTTCAGTCGCCTACGGAAGGAATGTGAACCATTTTGAAATTTGGCTTCATTAATTAGAATGCAACCATATGGAGCTAATTACGCGGGGGTGTATTCCTTACCAGAACAAGCTCAAGCGCCCTGGTCTTCGGATCCGTGGTAAGCTCCTTTGTTTTTGGGTCCTTCTTGTACCGGGTCCTGACAAAGTTCCTGGTCTGCTTGTCACCGTATTTATCAAAGAGGGGCGGTAGGCCTTGCTCGGCACGGTCCGCCTCCTCCTTGTCCCATATAGGCTCCGCCACTCTGTAACCGCCGGGACCGAGTGTGTGTTCCACTAAGTTCGGCTCCCGCATTTCTTTCCCCCACTGACTTGATTCGGAGTTTGTGGTGCTCGAGCAATTGATCTTGAAGTCGTTGTAGTCATCTTCGGTGATCGAAGGATGTTTCTCCTTGATCTTCTCATAACTCTCACCTTTCACGATCATTCTCTTCACATTGCTTTTCCAAGTAGACAGGGCCTTGCTCATCTTTGTGAGGGCAGCATTGTTCACTTTATTCCCTTTGAGGCTTGTGTTTTCAAATTCAGCGGGGAACTTGTATCGTTCGTGCAGCTTCGTGAAGAGGAGGTTGCGCAAATTCCCTCGGTCAGGATGCCTCAGGTTCTCGGTGTTGATCGAGATGGTGCTCCGGAGAATGCACCCTAGCTGAAGCGAGTACCCCTTGACTATTCGTTCGGGCGCCGTTGGATTCCCGTCGGAGTCCACTTCAGTAACTTCCTCCTTGAGGGTGCGGAGCACGGTCGGGCGCCGGTCCTTCCGTTGCCTCTTCGGTTGGCTGCCATCTATGCGTGCGCCGCCATCATCAGTGGTGGCATCCTCGGCGGCACCATCAGTGGTGGCATCAGTGGGGTCATCCTCGGCGGCACCATCAGTGGTCTTAGGATCGGTGGGGAAGGCGGCGTCCTCATACAAGTGAGGTTGTTCCTCCATCTCCTGGGACAGCTCCCAGAATGCCTTGCCGCCCGAACCCCCGGCCTCATCGTTGTTGGCCATGGTTCTCTTTAAATAGGAACATAGTTTGGTCAAAAAGTTGGTTATTGTCAAGAAACAAGATCATGGTCTCATCATTTCGGTTTTTATCGACACCGAGGCACCCTAAAAGCCAAGGTTGTATAATTAATGGTTTGTCGACACCCATGCATTAGTCACAAGTACCCCATATGTCCTATTTTTAGCATAGTCATGCTAAAATTCACGGAAAATTTCAGCATGACCTTTGCTGAAAATAGGACATATGGAGTACCCGAATTTGCCGGAACGGAAGTTAATCGACATTCCAGCAAACTCAAGGGCCTCTCGGGTGGACAAGGCAAAAAAGGCCTCCATCACAACATGGAAAATACATTGGCATGTGAAGAGGTGAAACAATATATGCATCTCCAAGCAGTATCATTCAACATTTTGGACAAACCACTACAAGCAATACTGGATCAGATACAAGAAGAATGTGAGAAAATGCAGACAAATACTAACAGATTGAGGTGTTTAACTTGTGGTGCTCTCTGTGCTATTAACATTTCAAGTCAAAACCTTTTCTGGTTAGTAAGTGTTTCTTGAGCATATGTATGTAGTAAGTGTTTCTGCTCTCAGTGTTTCAGAACACATATTTTAGCTACCTAGTACCAGTGCTATTACCCAGCAGTTAATTAGCTTTTGCTTTTGCTTTTCAGTGCCAAATTCTAGCTAGTACCAGCAAATTAACATCTAGCAGCAATCATTTTCAAATATATATACACTGGACATTTTAATATTAACCTAAGGAAAAATGAATAGTTAGGTTAATTACCCACTGTTAGTTATTCAGTCTGATGCTTTGTTCTACACTTTGATGCAAATTAGTATATAGAAGAAGCTATTTACTAGCAGTACCATATATAAAATACATTCAGTCTGATGCTATTTACTAGTAGTAGTAGCAGTTTTTTTTCTTCTTCATTAACTGTACTAGCAGTTTTTCTTCTTCTTCATTAACTGTATTAGCTATTTACTAGCAGTACTAGCACTTGGATCATATGCTAATGCTACATTGATACATCATCATGCTGGTTAATATTAAACCCAAGCAACTTGATAATGAACCCAAGATACATCAACTACTGCACTGTCCTGCCTAATAAAAACAGTCATGCCAGCATATAGTATATAAATCTGAATTTGTGTTTACAAGAAGAGTGCCCATTGCAATGTAAACCTGAGAACACAACTCACCTCAAGTGCAGGATATAGCAGACACCTACTTCTTCAGTCAAGTGCAGTAGAAGACCGTTTGCAGAACCTATTCAGTCAGAGTTGAACATTAGAATCCATACTATGCTCTACCATGCTTGTAAAGGAACACTATGCTTGTAATGGATGCAGTTGAAGCAGGTTGGGTTGCTGGACTTTGCTGTGCTTGGAGAAGGTGCATTGCATACCGAGAGCTAAACATAAGAGCACATCTTCGATTTGTTCTCAGAACATGGAAATCGAAAATGCAGGTTGACATTTCATCTAGTAGTGAGCAAGCAGAAGAATAAAGGCATTGGGAAAACTAGGTGCACTGTATTTTGGGTAACATGGCCACATGTTCTCAGTTTGGCCACAATTCAACCATTGTATTCTTGGGTCAATCTGGGTCACATGGTTTGCAATACAACCAATTTTGGGTCGATGTGGGTAACATGGTTTGCAACTGAACCAATTTTGGGTTTGTTTGACTTTGCTGCCACTGGGTCACATGTTACTGATGCTCTATGTGTATTCATTATCTGAACATTTCAGGGAAAGACAACACCTGAGACTGAATAACTCTTTACATTCAGCCTCAGCACCAATACCTACATGCAGTTCCTTACAAAAACACTTCCATGCAGCCGGTGATCGTGTAGTATCAACTCCGTGACCAACCTGTGAGCGCAAGCCTTGAGATCATAATGAGAAAATCAATATCTATGGTGTGTCTGTTATTGTAAATTTACAAGTGTGCCCAGCTATCTGGTTGTTCCAAGTCTAAACATACAACATCATTTGTTCCTCATCTATTTACCACCTGAGTGAGCTTTGAAAATCAGGCCGTATTTTCACTTGATCCTGCAACAGAAATAATCATATACCTGGCATCAATAGATACTGCGGCAGTGAATCACATTTGTAGCTCCCTTAATTAAATCTAAATAGCTACTACATGCATATATGTTCTATGCAACTGAGTTCATCAGCAGCTCATGCTTTAATCAGAGCTCATTATTGCTTGTTCATCCATTCACAAGGAGGGCCTCTCCTAATGCTGGTTTCGACTCCTTACTGAAGTAGTAAAGGCGCTACATACACATAGCTAACGGAAACCGATTTAGCAATGGTGAACAAAGACCGATTTTGCAAAATAGCAGCATAACAAACATAGCAGACAGAAAATTGCAAAGGCATACATCATGACTGAACTAGTCCACGTGCTAGTGATACGCACACACTGCTACAGTTCAGAAACTGCAAAAAGTAGTTGCTGACAGCGCAGGGGAACTGTGAATTTTGCAGCAATATATATGTCCTATAAGAGAAATCTTGCATATGAATTGTAGTACTAAGCTTGAGATCCTGCTCACTTGGTCCTCTCGCCGGAGTAGTCCCTGGGCACGCCGTCGATGAAGAAGAGGAGGGTGGGGTAGCCCTGCACGCCGTGCGCCTGCGCCAGGTCATGCTCCTCGGTGGCGTCGGGGCGGCGTCGAGGCGGCGTCGAGGCGGCGGGGAAGCGGCGTCGAGGCGGCGGGGAAGCGGCGTCGAGGCGTCGAGGCGTCGGGGCGGCGTCGAGGCGTCGAGGCGGCGTCGGGGCGTCGAGGCGGCGTCGGGGCGGCGTCGAGGCGGCGGGGCAGCGGCGTCGGGAGAGGAGAGGGGAAGGGGATCAAGGGCGAGGGCGAGGAAGAGAGAGGGGATAGGTTTGGGCCGGGGAGGAAATATGGATGGGGGCGGCACAACACTAATGGCGCACCGCACCTCGGTGCGCCATAAGTACATCCATACTAATGGCGCACCTCGCCCTGGTGCGCCATTAGTATTTTTTTATTTCTGCTCGAGCCAACAAGTTATCTTCCACCTGACCTGATCCACATCAAGTTCCCTCTACTAGCTCGACTGGTCAGCAGCCAGTTCTCACACCAGGAGGTCCTGGGTTCGATTACCAGGCTCCACAATTTTTTTATGCATTTAAAATGCTGTTTGATACTTATTTGTGTTTAAATATGTTCACACTTGTTTAAATCATAACAGTAATATTTTTTTTATAAGACAGTAATAATTTTTTAAAAAATATCATCAAACAGTAATGCCGGTGGAGCGGGGGAGGGTACGGGGGGTCGGCGGCGGTGGTTGAGTAGGGGAGGGGTGCGGGGGGTCGGCGACGGCGGCCGGTGGACCGGGGGGTGCTCAGCGGCGAGGGGGACCAGATCTGGCGAGGTGGGATAGCGATCGAGATCGAGTGTCCATGAAATTTAAAAATATTCATGATAGTTCAAAAAGTGCCCATGAAATACAATCGAGAAATGAAGGCTACGATTTAAATACAATCGATCTTAGCTAGCTATCTATTCACAATCTTCTTGCCGTTCTTTTTCGCAAATGGAGTTCTTCTGTGGAACGGACGTCCTTTAGGTAGGGTGGTCCTGCTTCTTCTTGTGGTGTATGCTGCTACTTCATGGTCGTCGTCATGTTCGATCCTCGGGTCGCAATACTTGTCGAAGTCTTGCTCATTGGCTACTCCATCCATTCCGATGATCTTCCTTTTGCCTCTGCTCACGACAACACGACTGGGCTTTGACGGGTCGGTAATGAAGAAGCATTGGTCAACTTGGGAAGCCAGTACCCATGGCTCATTTTTCTTGGATTTGGCTTCGGGTATAACCATGGTGGTGAAATACCGGTCTTCTTTTAGGACGCTCTTCGCCCATCTGACACGGAACATCGGGACCTTCTCTCCAGCGTAGCTCAGCTCCCAGATCTCCTCGATCCTTCCGTAGTATCTATCCTTGTCATTACCGGTGTAGGATTCCATCGTTACCCCGGAGTTCTGATAACCATCGCTCTTCATGTCCTTGGCCTCGGTGTAGAATGTGTAGCCGTTGATATCGTACGCCTCATAGGTCATCAAGTTGTGTTTGGCGCCCTGTGACAAGGCGAATATGAGTTGTTCTTCCGCGGAAGAATCCTCATGTAAAGGGTACGACAGAAGCTTATGCTTGAACCAACGCGTGAAACATGAGTTGTGCTCTTTGATTATATCTCCGTCCATCCTCTGTTGGCCTCAGTCATTGTACGTCTTCTTAATAAAGGTTTTGTGCTCTACCACCCAAGGATCGACCACGTCTATGTGTTGTAGCGCGACTAGGTTTGCTCTTTCAAAGTCGGCGAGTCGACCCTCTAAGTCGACATGCATTTCGCGGCGACCCTCACGGTGACCCCATCCAGCGAGCCTGCCGAGGTGCCTGTTGACGGGCAGACCAACGGGGTTCTCAATGCCTAGATAATTCGTGCAGTAGGAGATGCACTCTTCGATCAGAAAGCCCCTGGCTATACTTCCCTCTGGACGTGACATGTTGCGAATGTATCCTTTGATGACACCATTCATCCTTTCGAACGGCATCATGCTGTGCAGGAAAGTCGGCCCGAGTTGGATGATATCCTCCACTATATGGACCAGCAGATGCACCATAACGTCGAAGAGTGCGGGCGGGAAGTACATCTCAAGCTCGCATAGTATCACCACGATCTCTTCCTGTAGCCTTCTGAGTTGCCTCACGCCAATCGACTTCCGAGAGATGACGTCGAAAAAGTTGCATAGGCCAAATAGCGTTTCACGGACGTGCGCATCCATGATCCCACAGATTGCAACTGGAAGTATCTGCGTCATCAGCACGTGACAGTCGTGAGACTTCATCCCACTGAACTTCTGCTTCGCTGGGTCTAGGTATCTACTTATATTCCCCGCGTAACCGTAAGGAAGTTTTACTCCTAGGAGGCAGGTGAAAAACTGCTCGATCTCCTCCTGACTTAGAGTGAAGCACGCGGGAGGGTAGTCATTTCCGGTCTTGTTGGCCTTTTTGCCTTTGCGACGACTTACTGTGTCCTGCTTCGCCTCATCATCATCATCATCATCATTAGCGTGAAGCTCTTGCCTGATGCCCATTGATTTCAAGTCTGCCCTTGCTTTCGGCCCATCTTTGGTCCTCTCTAGCATGTTGAGCAGGGTACCAAGCAGACTCGCGCACACGTTCTTCGTGATATGCATGACATCAAGGCTGTGAGGCACACGGTGGATCTTCCAGTACGGCAAGTCCCAGAAAACAGACCTCGTTTTCCATACCTTCAGCAGCGGCTCTGGCGCCTTTCGCTTCTTTCCTGGCTCTGGCGCCTTTTGCTTCTTTCCCGGCAGTGGGCAATCTTTCCAATTTTTCAACAGCTTGTCTATTTCGTCGCCGCTCCTCGTACACAGGCGTTTTCGGGGTTCGGTTTCACCATCGAACAGATCCTTGCGTTTCCTCCACGTGTCATCGTCGCGAAGCCACCTTCGATGTCCCATGAACACGGTTTTCGAAGACCTGGGATCTCTATCTAGCTGGCGATACGTTGTGTCATCCATGCACCTTACGCATCCAGAAAATCCGTGGACTACCTGCCCCGCGAGATATCCGTAACCGAGATAGTCGTGCACCGTCGTGAGCAGTGCGGCTCTCATAGGGAAATATTCTTTCTCTGCGGCGTCCCACGTATTGGCTGGCGTTTTCCACAGCGTGTCAAGCTCCTCTTTCAGCAGCCCCAGATACAGATTGATGTCATTCCCTGGTTGTTTCGGCCCTTCAATTAGCATACTCATGTGAATGTACTTCCTCTTCATGCACAACCAGGGGGGAAGGTTGTACATCCACACAAACACAGGCCAGGTGCTATGTGTGCTTCTCTGGCTGCCAAACGGATTGACT
>LR880970.1:12684937-12697086 GCA_904067115.1 Aegilops sharonensis | reverse complement strand
GCCAACGCAGGAGCTTTGCTACCTTAGGGTCCGCGAAATACCGCTGCAGACGAGGAGTGATCGGAAAGTACCACACCACTTTTCGAGGAGCTTTCTTCCTCTTCTTGTATCGAGTGACGCCGCACACCGGACATATGGTAGACTCCGCGTGCTCGTCCCGATAAATGATGCAATTGTTCATGCACACATGGTATTTCACGTGCGGTAAATCCAGAGGACACATGATTTTCTTCGCCTCCTCCAAACTGGTCGGGCACTTGTTCCCCTTAGGAAGACGTTCGTGCCAGAATGACATGTTCTCGTCGAAGCATGCGTCGGTCATTTTGTGTTTTACCTTCATCTCCAGAGCCATGAGCGTTACTTTCAGGCGGGTATCCTCGGGCCTGCATCCTTCGTACAATGGATTAACCGCGTCTAACTCAAGTTGATCCATCTTGGCTTTCTCTCGGGCGGCAGCTCTTGCGTTATCCGTCTGCTTGAGAAGCAGCTCTTGAATATGAGGGTCCTGCACCTAGCCCATCGATGGTCCAGCGTCGTCTGGTCCGCCGGCATCATCATCTTGATGATCATTCCCGTCGTCTGCTCCGGCATCTTCCTCATCATCATGTCCTGCATCTTCTACATGATGACTGTGTACAGCATCACCGTCATGATCATCTCCTAGGGATTCTTCGTCTTCTCGCCCGCCCCAGCCGCGGTGGTTGTCTTGCTGCCCTTCCTCATTTCTTGCCCGGCCCCCATGGACGACTTCGTAGTCATCTTCATCACCTTGCCACCGATAGCTATCCATGAAACCACGCAAGAGCAGTTGGTCCCGCACCTGCCCGGAATCCGGGTCCGCAATAAGGCTCTTCGGCTTGCATCTTCGACACGGACATCTTATCTCCGTCTCGTTCTTTTGAAGCATCTCGGCCTTCGCGGACCTCAAAAACCTATTCACGATGCCTTCGGTCATCCTGCGGACCATGGTCGCCTGCGGGGTAGAGCAAAACGATATTTTAGAACCAAGAAAAAATTTGGCATGACTTTCCCTAAAAATAGGACCAAAAAGAATGCTTAATGCCAAAATTCTCGCCGAAACGGAAATGAATCAACATTCCGGCAAAATATTGGCACCTATCGCATTTCAAATACCGGTACACCTCCAAACACAAACACATATGCAACACCACAAACATGTGCAACACCACGAACATACATTAGTGTCAATCCCATCTATAGCCCTTTGTCTGGTACACCTCCTAATGATGTGATCCCATTCATCAAATGACAATATATGTCTGTGGTTAGGAAACATGACTATCTTTGATTAATGAGCTAGTCAAGTAGAGGCATACTAGGGACTATAGGTTTTTTTATGTATTCACAAATGCACTAAGTTTCCGGTTAATACAATTCTAGCATGAATAATAAATAGTAATGATTCTAACACTTGCACTAGAGTCTCCCACTTGCACTAGAGTCAATAATCTATATTAAATAGTAATGATTCTAACACCCATGGAGCTTTGGTGCTGATCATGTTTTGCTCGTGAGAGAGGCTTAGTCAACGGGTCTGCCACATTCAGATCCATGTGTATCTTGCAAATCTCTGTGCCCCCTTCCGACACTTGATGACGGATGGAATTGAAGCGTCTCTTGATGTGCTTGGTTCTCTTACAGAATCTGGATTCCTTTGCCAAGGCAATTGCACTAGTATTGTCACAAAAGATTTTCATTAGACCCGATGCACAAGGTATGACACCTAGATCGGATATGAACTCCTTCATCCAAACTCATTCATTTGCCGCTTCCGAAGCAGCAATGTACACCGCTTCACACGTAGATCCCTCCACGACGCTTTGCTTGAAACTGCACCAACTAACAGGTCATCCATTCAATAAAAATACATATCTGGTTTGTGACTTAGAGTCATCCGGATCAGTGTCAGAGCTTGCATCGACGTAACCATTTACGACGAGCTCTTTTTCACCTCCATAAACGAGAAACATATCCTTAGTCCTTTTTAGGTATTTCAGGATGTTCTTGACCGCTGTCTAGTGCTCCACTTCGGGATTACTTTGGTACCTCCCTTCCATGCTTATAGTAAGACATACATCAGGTCTGGTACACAGCATTGCATACATGATAGAACCTATGGCTGAAGCATAGGGAATAACTTTCATTTTCTCTCTATCTTCTATGGTGTTCGGGCTTTGAGTCTGACTCAACTTCACATCTTGTAACACAGACAAGAACCCTTTCTTTGACTGATCCATTTTGAACTTCTTCAAAACTTTATCAAGGTATGTGCTTCGCGAAAGTCCAATTTAGCGTCTTGATCTATCTCTAGATCTTGATGCCCAATATGTAAGTAGCTTCTCCAAGGTCTTTCATAGAAAAACTCTTATTCAGGTATCCCTTTATGCTATCCAGAAAGTCTATATCATTTCCAAACAACAATATGTCATCTACATATAAGATCAGAAATGCTACAGAGTTCCCACTCACTTTCTTGTAAATACAGGCTTCTCCAAAAGTCTGTATAAAACCATATGCTTTGATCACACTATGAAAGCGTTTATTCCAACTCCGAGAGGCTTGCACCAGTCCATAAATGGATCGCTGGAGCTTACACACTTTACTAGCACCCTTTGGATCGACAAAACCTTCCGGTTGCATCATATACAACTCTTCTTCCAGAAATCCATTCAGGAATGCAATTTTAACATCCATTTGCCAAATTTCATAATCATAAAATGCAGCAATTGCTAACATGATTCGGACAGACTTAAGCATCGCTACGGGTGAGAAAGTCTCATCGTAGTCAACTCCTTGAACTTGTCGAAAACCTTTCGCAACAAGTCGAGCTTTGTAAACAGTAGCATTACCGTCTGCGTCGGTCTTCTTCTTAAAGATCCATTTACTTTCTATGGCTTTCCGATCATCGGGCAAGTCCACCAAAGTCCACACTTTATTCTCATACATGGATCCCATCTCAGATTTCATGGCCTCAAGCCATTTTGCTGAATCTGGGCTCATCATCGCATCCTCATAGTTCGTAGGTTCATCATGTTCTAGCAACATGACTTTCAGAATAGGATTACCGTACCACTCTGGTGCGGATCTTACTCTGGAAGACCTACGAGGTTCGGTAGTAACTTGATCTGAAGCTTCATGATGATCATCATTAGCTTCCTCACTAATTGGTGTAGCAATCCGGGAACGGATTTCTGTTATGGACTACTTTCTAATAAGGGAGAAGGTATAGTTACCTCATCAAGTTCTACTTTCCTCCCACTCACTTCTTTCGAGAGAAACTCCTTCTCTAGAAAGGATTCGTTCTTAGCAACAAAGATTTTACCTTCTGATCTGTGAAGGAAGGTCTACCCAGCAATTTCCTTTGGGTATCCTATGAAGATGCACTTCTCCGATTTGGGTTAGAGCTTATCAGGTTGAAGCTTTTTCACATAAGCATCGCAGCCCCAAACTTTAAGAAACGAAGACTTTGGCTTCTTGCCAAACCACAGTTCATAGGGCGTCGTCTGAACGGATTTTGATGGTGCCCTATTTAAAGTGAAAGCAGCTGTCTCTAGAGCATAACCCCAAAATGATAGCGGTAAATCAGTAAGAGACATCATAGATCGCTCCATATCTAATAAAGTGCGGTTACCACGTTCGGACACACCATTTCGCTGTGGTGTTCCAGGTGGCGTTAATTGTGAAACTATCCCATGTTGTTTCAAATGAAGACCAAACTCCTAACTCAAATATTCTTCTCCATGATCAGATCGTAGGAATTTTATTTTCTTGTTACGATGATTTTCCACTTCACTCTAAAATTATTTGGACTTTTCAAATGTTTCAGACTTATGCTTCATTAAGTAGATATAACCATATCTTCTCAAATCATCTATGAAGGTAAGAAAATAACGACACCCGCCATGAGCATCAATACTCATTGGACCGCATACATCGGTATGTATTATTATCAACAAGTCAGTAGCTCGTTCCATTGTTCCGGAGAACGGAGTTTTAGTCATCTTGCCCATAAGGCACGGTTCGCAAGCACCAAGTGATTCATAACCAAGTGATTCCAAAAGTCCATCAGTATGGAGTTTCTTCATGCGCTTTATACCGATATGACCCAAACGGCAGTGCCACAAATAAGTTGCACTATCATTATTAAGCTTCAATCTTTTGGTTTCAACACTATGAATATGTGTATCACTACTATAGAGATTCAACAAAAATAGACCACTCAGCAGGGGTGCATGACCATAAAAGATATTACTCATATAATAGAACAACCATTATTCTTTGATTTAAATGAATAACCGTCTCGCATCAAACAAGATCCAGATATATTCAAGCTCAACGCTGGCACCAAATTACAATTATTCAGGTCTAAAACTAATCCCGAAGGTAGATGTAGAGGTAGCTTGCCGACCGCGATCACATCGACTTTGTAACCATTTCCCACACGCATCGTCACCTCGTCCTTAGCCAATGTTCGCTTAATCCGTAGTCCCTATTTCGAGTTGCAAATATGAGCAACGTAACCAGTATCAAATACCCAGGCGCTACTGCGAGCAATAGTTAAGTACACATCAATAACATGTATATCAAATATACCTTTCACTTTTCCATCCTTCTTGTCCGCCAAATACTTGGGGCAGTTCCGCTTCTAGTGACCAGTCCCTTTGCAGTAGAAGCACTCAGTTTCAGTCTTAGGTCCAGACTTGGGTTTCTCCTCTTGAGAAGCAACCTTTTTTCCATTCTTCTTGAAGTTCCCTTTCTTCCCTTTACCCTTTTTCTTTAAACTAGTGGTCTTATTGACAATCAACACTTGATGCTCCTTTTTGATTTCTACCTCCGCGGCCTTTAGCATCGCGAAGAGCTCGGGAATAGTCTTGTCCATCCCTTGCATATTATAGTTCATCACGAAGCCTTTATAGCTTGGTGGCAGTGATTGAAGAACTCTGTCAATGACACAATCAACTGGAAGATCAACTCCCAGCTGAGTCAAGTGATTATGATACCCAGACATTTTGAGTATGTGCTCACTGACAGAAATATTCTCCTCAATTTTGCAGTTGTAGAACTTGTAGGAGACTTCATATCTCTCAACTCGGGCATTTGCTTGAAATATTAACTTCAACTCTTGGAGCATCTCATATGCTCCATGACGTTCAAAACGTCTTTGAAGTCCCGATTCTAAGCCGTATAGCATGGCACACTGAACTATCGAGTAGTCATCAGCTTTGCTCTGCTAGACGTTATTAACGTCATCAGTAGCATCTGCAGCAGGCCTGGCAACTAGCGGTGCTTCCAGGACGTAATTCTTCTGTGCAGCAATGAGGATAATCCTCAAGTTACGGACCCAGTCCATGTAGTTGCTGCCATCATCTTTCAACTTAGCTTTCTTTAGGAACGCATTAAAATTCAAAGAAACGGTAGCACGGACCATTAATCTACAACAACATAGACATGCAAAATACTATCAGGTACTAAGTTCATGAGAAATTAAAGTTCAATTAATCATATTACTTAAGAACTCCCACTTAGATAGATATCCCTTTAATCATCTAAGTGATCACGTGATCCGAATAAACTAAACCATGTCCGATCATCACGTGAGATGGAGTAGTTTTCAATGGTGAACATCACTATGTTGATCATATCTACTATATGATTCACGCTCGACCTTTTGGTCTCAGTGTTTCGAGGCCATATCTGCATATGCTAGGCTCGTCAAGTTTAACCCGAGTATTCTGCTTGTGCAAAACTGGCTTGCACCTGTTGTATGTGAATGTAGAGCTTATCACACCCGATCATCACGTGGTGTCTCGGCACGATGAACTGTAGCAACGGTGCATACTCAGGGAGAACACTTGTACCTTCAAATTTAGTAAGGGATCATCTTCTTATGCAACCAACGTTCTAAGCAAAATAAGATGCATAAAGGATAAACATCACATGCAATCAAAATATGTGATATGGTATGGCCATCATCATCTTGTGCTCATGAACTCCATCACCGAAGCATCGTAATGATCTCCAACGTCACCAGTGCGACACCTTGATCTCCATCGTAGCATCGTTCTCATCTCGCCACCTATTGTTACTACGACTATCGCTACCGCTTAGTGATAAAGTAAAACAATTACATGGCGATTGCATTGCATACAATAAAGCAACAACCATATGGCTCCTGCCAGTTGCCGATAACTTTGTTACAAAACACGATCATCTCATTCAACAATTTATATCACATCATACTTGACCATATCACATCGTAGCAAGCCCTGCCAAAACAAGTTAGACGTCCTCTACTTCGTTGCTGCAAGTTTTACGTGGCTGCTACAGGCTTCTAGCAAGAAACGTTCTTACCTACGCATCAAAACGACAACGATTTTTTGTCATGTGTGTTGTTTTAACCTTTAACAAAGACCAGGCGTAGCCACAGTCGATTCAACTAAAGTTGGAGAAACAGACACTCACTAGCCACCTATGTGCAAAGCACCTCGGTAGAACCAGTCCCGCGTAAGCATATGCGTAATGTCGGTCTGATCCGCTTCATCCAACAATACCGCTGAATCAAAGTATGACATGCTGGTAAGCAGTATGACTATTATCTCCAACAACTCTTTGTGTTCTAGTCGCGCATATAACATCTACGCATAGACCTGGCTCGGATGCCACTGTTGGGGAATGTGGTAATTTCAAAATTTTCCTATGATCACGCAAGATCTATCTAGTTGATGCATAGCAATGAGAGGGGAGAGTGTGTCCCGGTACCCTCGTAGACCGAAAGCGGAAGCGTTAAGTTAATGCGGTTGATGTAGTCGAACTTCTTCACGATCCAACCGATCCAAGCACCGAATGTACGGCACCTCCGTGTTCAGCACATGTTTAGCTCGGGGACGACCCTCATACTCTTGATCCAGTTGACGCCGAGGTAGAGTTTCGTCAGCACGACGGCGTGGCGACGGTGATGATGAAGTTACCGGCGCAGGGCTTCGCCTAAGCACTACGACGATATGACTGAGGTGTGTAACTATGGAGGGGGGCACCGCACACGGCTAAACAATGTCAACTTGTGTGTCTATGGGGTGCCCCCTCCCCCGTATATAAAGGAGTGGAGGGGGGAGGGCCGGCCCTCTATGGCGCGCCCTGGAGGAGTCCTACTCCCACCGGGAGTAGGATTCCCCCTTCCTAGTTGGACTAGGAGAAGAAAGAAGGGGGAGGAAGGAGGAAGAAAAGGGGGGGGCACCTAATTCGGATTGTGCTTGGGGGGGGGGCGCCCCCTCCTAGGCTCCCTTCTCTTCTCTCCAACTA
This sequence comes from Aegilops sharonensis, assembly GCA_904067115.1. Taxonomy (NCBI): domain Eukaryota; kingdom Viridiplantae; phylum Streptophyta; class Magnoliopsida; order Poales; family Poaceae; genus Aegilops; species Aegilops sharonensis. Next base: position 12,689,766 of record LR880970.1, on the reverse strand, counting down.
TGGCCCAATAAGGCCCATATACTTCCCGGGGGGTTCTGGTAACCTCCCGGTACTCCGGTATATGCCCGAACTCAACCGGAACCATTCCGATATCCAAAAAATTTCGAGACTCCTGGTCATGTCCGTGATCACATCCTGGACTCTGAACTACCTTCGGTACATCAAAGCACACAAACTCATGATACCAATAGTCATCGAACGTTAAGCTTGCTGTAACGCCCCGGATTCGATGCGCCAGGTGTCTGCCAGTTATTCGCCGTCGTTGCCATGTCATTTGCTTGCGTGTTGCACTTTGCCATGTCATCATATGCATTTCATATCATGGCATAATGTGCATTTCATTTTGCATATGTGTTCGTCTCATGCATCCGAGCATTTTCCCCGTTGTCCGTTTTGCAATCCGGCACTCCTATCTCTCCCGGCGCCCCCTTTTGCCTCTTTTCGCATGCGGGTGTTAAACGGTCTCGGAATGGACCGAGGTTTGTCAAGTGGCCTTGGTATAGCACCGGTAGACCGCCTGTCAAGTTTCGTGCCATTTGGAGGTCGTTTGATACTCCAACGGTTAACCGGGTAACCGTAAAAGCCTCTTTGGTCTTGCAGCCCAACACCCCTCCAAAGTGGCCCAAAACCCAGCAAACTCCCCTCCACGCTCTCGGACGTTCGATCACGATCGTGTGGGCGAAAACCTCTCCTCATTTGGAGTCTCCTAGCTCCCTCTACCTATATATAGACCTTCCCCTCCGAAATCCCGCAGTCCAAACCCTAGCCTCTTCCTCCTCCAGCCGCCGGACGCGTCTCCACCGCGCCGGACATGTCCGCCGTCCACCTCACCCGAACCAATCAGATCGCGACACGTCATCCCGCCGCCGCTCCCAACCAACCCGGCCTCGCCACGTGTCACCGCCGCCGTCTCCAGCCGCGGCCCTCCCGGCCCGATCGGTCGCCGCCGCCAGCCCGCTCCGCCCGCGCCTGCCCGGAGCGCGCCGCCGACTCGCCACCCTTGCCTTCCCAGGCCAGAGCCGCCCCACTCTCCCCTCCTCTCGTCTCCTTCGTCCCCTAACCTCCCTTTCCCGCTGCTACAGCGCCGCCATGGCCTCCATGGAGCTCCGCCGCCGGTGCCGCTAAGCTCCTCCACTGTCGGATCCGGCCGGAATGGATCCGGTGGAACCGGATCCGGCCATCCCCTCGCGCCTGGCCTCCTCCTTGCTGGCTCCGGCGAGCACCAGCCGGATCGAGCCGCCGCCGTCGCCATGTCGGGAGCGAGCAGCTCCCCGGTGCCCATTGACCACACCGGCGTGGGCCTCCCCAAGGCCCAGCCGAAGCAGCCGGCCCCCTCCCCGCTTCGTGGGCCGAGCCCAAGGGTGAGAAACCCTCCATTCCTCGCCCGTGCACATTTTTTCTATATCCCGCTCACCTGTTTTTTTACTTAAATCGGCCAAGTCCCTGATTTATTTGTATTCTGGTCCCCTGTTCAACGCATCATAACTTTGCACCCGTGACTTCGTTTTGGGCGTGTAGCATATCGTATTGTTCGCCTCGACGAGTAATTCATTTTATTCCATTGCATCATGTTCATTTGAGCCCATCTAGATGCCCGAATCATCGTTGCAAAAGTGCTATGTGATGTTAACCTGCTGAAACTCTTATAACTTGGTGATTTGTCATTTTTGTTGCATTTGATGTGTGCATCCTATGAACATGAGCTCTACATGTGTTTTGAAGTATGCCATGCCATCTTTACAGGGGTGTATGCCATGTATTTTTGTGATCTATGTGGTGAGTAGAACAAGCATGCTAACTAGGCTTCGTGATGTTGCTGATTTCAGCCCTTTCTCTGCTGTTATTGTGATGCCATGTATTCATGTTGCTACAGTGAGACCCATGCCTCTTTTGAGTATGTTCAGTAAGAGTGTTGTTTTCATATGTTATGCTCAATCGATCCATGCCCCTGTTGACAATTATGGTGTAGTCTAACATGTCATTTTCGTGCTCTACTTTTGCTATAAAATGTTTCCTGGCAGATTGTTTACATGTTATTCAATTTTGCCAAGGTTGTTGTAGTTGATCCTTGCATGCTATGAACTTGTTCTTGCCATGCTTAGATGCATAAACATGTCTTCTTACTGTTGGTTGCCTTGCCATGCCATGTATTGCTCTGTGGTGAGTGGTTCAAGCTCACCAACATGCCTACTTATTGTTGTTCCTGCCATGTATGAATCTGTCATATCATTTGCCATGTTTACATGGGTGTCATCATATTTTCTGTGCCCTTTTGGCTCATGGTCAGTAAGCGACTTTTTTTATATGCAATTGGTAGATTCATTCCATGCCTTTGTTTGCCATTATAAGTTCCCGTAGAATGTTGTTGGATAGCTCTAAACATTGCAACCTGATGTTATTTCTGCTAATGACTGAAACTGTCATTATTTGCAATTTTGCCATGTCTTTTTGAGCATGTTCTATTTGTTTCTGGAGATAGCTCACTGTTCATGTTTTGTCATTCTTTACCTGTACATCATGCCCATGCCTTTTGTTTTCACGTTGAGATGCTGTAGCATGTACTTTTGGTGCTTGCAATATGCCTAGTTGCTGTTTTAGACAGCTTGTCCTTTAAACTTATATGGAGTGTATGTGTTGAACCGTTGCTCCGTTTTGAGTGTGCTCTATATGAAACTTGCTTGATTTTGCATGTAGATTCATATTATCATGTTGCATCCTTGTTTTGAGATGTTTGATTGATGTTTGTATGCATTTTGCATCAATGCCATGTTTAACTTGTTTTGCTCATATCTTCTAGGCCGTAGCTCCGAATCTAATGAACTTTATATGTAACTTGACTAGAATTTTGTGTAGATCATCTTGGTGCATTTTTAATTGCTGTTTAACAACTTGAACATAAGGTTTATTCAGATCTGGACCAACTTCGAAATTTACATATGAGGACTTACCGGAATTGTTTTATGTTGTTTCCGGCCTCATTTAAACTTGCCTTGATGTGTTGTTCTTGTTTGCATCATCTCTTGCCATGAGTAGCTTCATGTAGCTTTGGCATGCATCGTGCTTGTTGTGCATCATGTCTTGTTTATGTGTGGTGTGTTTACTATGTTGTGTGCTTCTCGATAGTTCCCGTTTCGTTGCGATCGTGAGGATTCGTTCGTCTACGCTTGGTTCGTCTTCATGGATTCATCTTCTTCATGGACTCGTTCTTCTTCCTTGCGGGATTTCAGGCAAGATGACCGTTACCCTGGATCTCACTACTATCATTGCTATGCTAGTTGTTTCGTTCTATCGCTATGCTGCTCTACCTATCCCTTGTTCTATCAAGCCTCCCCAAATTGCCATGAACCTCTAACCTTTGTCACCCTTCCTAGAAAACCGTTGTTTGGCTATGTTACCGCTTTCGCTCAGCCCCTCTTATAGCGTTGCTAGCTGCAGGTGAAGATGAAGATTGCTCCATATTTGATGTTTATGTTGGGATATCACAATATCTCTTATATTATTAATGCATCTATATACTTGGTAAAGGGTGGAAGGCTCGGCCTTATGCCTGGTGTTTTGTTCCACTCTTGCCGCCCTAGTTTCCGTCATATCGGTATTATGTTCCCGGATTTTGCATCCCTAACGCGGTTGGGTGATTTATGGGACCCCCTTGACAGTTCGCTTTGAATAAGACTCCTCCAGCAAGGCCCAACCTTGGTTTTACCATTTGCCTCACCACCACCTACATTCCCCTTGGGAGTAATTAACCCAAGGGTCATCTTTATTTAGCCCCCCCCCTCGGGCCAATGCTTGTCTAAGTGTTGGCCCGAACCGAATAGACTGCGGGCCCCCCTCGGGGAAACTCGGGGTCTGGTTTTACTCGTAGGATGTCTCATCCGGTGTTGCCCTGAGAACGAGATATGTGCAGCTCCTATCGGGATTGTCGGCGCATCGGGCGGCTTTGCTGGTCTTGTTTTATTACTGTCGAAATGTCTTGTAGCCGGGATTCCAAGACTGGTTGGGTCTTCCCGGGGAGAAGGAATATCCTTCGTTGATCGCGAGAGCTTATCATGGGCTAAGTTGGGACACCCCTGCAGGGTATAAACTTTCGAGAGCCGTGCCCGCGGTTATGTGGCAGATGGGAATTTGTTAATATCCAGTTGTAGTAAACTTGAAGTATACTCTTCTAAAATACACCAACCGTGTGCGTAATCGTGAGTGTCTCTTTTCGGGGTTGATCGAGAGGAGAACACGGTTTCTGGGTTATATTTGACGTAAGTAGGAGTTCAGGATCACTTCTTGATCATTGCTAGCTTCACGACCGTTCCGCTTGCTCTCTTCTCGCTCTTATTTGCATTGGTTAGCCACCATATATGCTTAGTCGCTGTTGCAACCGCACCACTTTACCCCTTCCTTTCCTTTTAAGCTTTGCTAGTCTTGATACCCATGGTAATGGGATTGCTGAGTCCTCGTGGCTCACAGATTACTACACCACCAGTTACAGGTACAGGTTTGCGATGATCATGACGCGAGAGCGATGTTTGCTTGTTTTGGAGTTTGTCTTTCTGCTTCTTCTTCGATCAGGGGATAAGTTCCAGGTCGGCAACCTGGGCTAGCAGGGTGGATGTCGTTTGAGTTTCTGTTTATGTTTCATCCGTAGTCGGATGTTGATCTTGTATATGATGTATTCTTGTATTCTTGTGACATTGTATGTCTTGGATTGTATCCCCAGCTATTATGTAATGTTGATGTAATGATATCCACCTTGCAAAAGCGTCTTCAAGATGCGCTTCTATCCTTGGTGGTACCTTCGAGTTCCTTTAGGATAGGGTCGCATCTTGGGCGTGACA
>LR880970.1:12654216-12674251 GCA_904067115.1 Aegilops sharonensis | reverse complement strand
GTTTTGTTCCACTCTTGCCGCCCTAGTTTCAGTCATATCGGTATTATGTTCCCGGATTTTGCGTCCCTAACGCGGTCGGGTGATTTATGGGACCCCCTTGACAGTTCGCTTTGAATAAGACTCCTCCAGCAAGGCCCAACATTGGTTTTTCCATTTGCCTCACCACCACCTACTTTCCCTTGGGAGTAATTAACCCAAGGGTCATCTTTATTCAGCCCCCCCGGGCCAATGCTTGTCTAAGCATTGGTCCAAACTAGAGCACCGTGCGGGACCATCCCTTGGCAACATGGGTTACGTCGGTTCTTGTACGCTTCGCTCATCCGGTGTTGCCCTGAGAACGAGATATGTGCAGCTCCAATCGGGATTGTCGGTGCATCGGGCGGCTTTGCTGGTCTTGTTTTATTACTGTCGAAATGTCTTGTAGCCGGGATTCCAAGACTGATCGGGTCTTCCCGGGGAGAAGGAATATCCTTCGTTGATCGCGAGAGCTTATCATGGGCTATGTTGGGACACCCCTGCATGGTATAAACTTTCGAGAGCCGTGCCCGCGGTTATGTGGCAGATGGGAATTTGTTAATATCCGGTTGTAGTAAACTTGAAGTAAACTCTTCTAAAATACACCAACCGTGTGCGTAACCGTGAGTGTCTCTTTTCGGGGTTGATCGAGAGGAGAACACGGTTTCTGGGTTATGTTTGACGTAAGTAGGAGTTCAGGATCACTTCTTGATCTTTGCTAGCTTCACGACCGTTCCGCTTGCTCTCTTCTCGCTCTTATTTGCGTTGGTTAGCCACCATATATGCTTAGTCGCTGCTGCAACCTCACCACTTTACCCCTTCCTTTCCTTTTAAGCTTTTCTAGTCTTGATACCCATGGTAATGGGATTGTTGAGTCCTCGTGGCTCACAGATTACTACACCACCAGTTACAGGTAAAGGTTTGTGATGATCATGACGCGAGAGTGATGTTTGCTTGTTTTGGAGTTCGTCTTTCTGCTTCTTCTTCGATCAGGGGATAGGTTCCAGGTCGGCAACCTGGGCTAGCAGGGTGGATGTCATTTGAGTTTCTGTTTATGTTTCATCCGTAGTCGGATGTTGATCTTGTATATGATGTATTGTTGTATTCTTGTGACATTGTATGTCTTGGATTGTATCCCCAGCTATTATGTAATGTTGATGTAATGATATCCACCTTGCAAAAGCGTCTTCAAGATGCGCTTCTATCCTTGGTGGGACCTTCGAGTTCCTTTAGGATAGGGTCGCATCTTGGGCGTGACACTTGTGGACCCTACGGGTTCGAGAACTATGTAGACATGACCGAGACACGTCTCTAGTCAGTAACCAATAGCGGAACCTGGATGCTCATATTGGTTCCTACATATTCTACGAAGATCTTTATCGGCCAAACCGCATAACAACATACGTTGTTCCCTTTGTCATCGGTATGTTACTTGTCCGAGATTCGATCGTCGGTATCTCAATACCTAGTTCAATCTCATTATCGGAAAGTCTCTTTACTCGTTTCGTAATACTTCATCCCGCAACTAACTCATTAATCGCAATGCTTGCAAGGCTTTTAGTGATGTGTATTATCGACAGGGCCGAGAGATACCTCTCCGAAACACGGAGGGACAAATCCTAATCTCGATCTATGCCAACCAAACAAACACCTTCAGAGACACCTGTACATCACCTTTATAATCACCCTTTTACGTTGTGACGTTTGGTAGCACACAAAGTGTTTCTCCGGTATTCGGGAGTTGCATAATCTCATACTTTGAGGAACTTGTATAAGTCATGTAGAAAGCAGTAGCAATGAATCTAACACGATCATAATGCTGAGCTAACGGATGGGTCATGTCCATCACATCATTCTCCTAATGATGTGATCTCATTCATCAAATGACAACACATGTCTATTATTAGGAAACATAACCATCTTTGATTAACGAGCTAGTCAAGTAGAGGCATACTAGGGACTATAGGTTTTGTCTATGTATTCACACATGTACTAAGTTTTTGGTTAATACAATTCTAGCATGAATAATAAACATTAATCATGAATTAAGGAAATAAATAATAACTTTATTATTGCCTCTAGGGCACATTTCCTTCACCATGTAACAAGGAGCTGCCGAAGTAAACTGGGCGCTGCACCACTTTCTTCCTTGCCGCGTCCTTGGGGTTGCCGTCGTTGCCGTGCTTGCTGCTGTTCTGATCCTTATCTGGCACTGCCGACCTCTGCTCACTCTCTTTCTCATCCACTTCTCGCTGTGCTACCGGGGCTGCACTGACCACTTTGTTGGTTGCCACTAAGTATAGCAACAACGGCTCATGGGGTTTAGGTGCAACCAGGGTAGGCACAGAGGATAGGTAGGTCTTCAACTCTTGCAAAGTTGCATTTGCTTCAGGGGTCCACTTCATGAGACAAAGATGTCGCGGGAAACCACAGCCACCTATGGGACAAGGACAACCCTTTGCTTGTTCGTTAGGGGGGAGTCGCATTGCACAAAGAGCAGACCAACGCAAGACAGCACGACAGGGATCACACGGGCAATTCTACCCAGGTTCGGGCCGCCGTGAGGCATAAAACCCTACTCCTACTTTGGTGGATTGATGGTGGAAAGGTGGTGGTGGTGCGTAGTACACTTGCCCGGCAGGGTTCGCTATTGCCCTGAATGTGCACAAGCACAAGATCAAGATTGATGCACCAGAGCAAGGTGAACAAGAGACCAAGTGATTCGAAGCATCAATAGGCAGATCGAAAGGATCCAAGGCCAAGATAGAGTAGCCAGATGTTGTCAAGAGAGAAGCCTCTCTTGCCGGGCAGGCAAGTCCGGCAAGGGGCAAGGCCACCGCCAGAAGGAGAGGACCAAGACGTCCCGGCAGGGCCTGCCGGGACTCATGGAAATCAGCTTACCTCACCGACTACTCCACCACAACCCACGTCGTCAATCTGTGCGGTGTCAATCCGCAAGATGATTAACTGGCAGCCATTCGCCACATGGCAGACACCTCCTACAAGGGAAACCCATAGATGATACCCATCTAGTGACGTGTCCAGCGAGCAGGCATGGAGCTGACGAATTAGCCCGGCAAGCCTTGCCGGGCAACCAACGACGTGACACTAAGGGGCGCATTAAATGCATGTTGCCAGCCTGCATAGTTAGGTAAGATAGCACTATTTGCTATCATATCAGTGTCTAATGACTAATTTAACACTGTGGTGACCCCTTGATCTATAAAAGGAGGCTCATGGCAACCGTAGAAGGGGTTCGATTCGGGAGCTTGGACAGCTAGACCACTCGAACCCCCATACGCACGTAGTCGCTGCCGCCCTGAAGCAACCCCTGTCGGGCAAGTGTACTACGCACCACCACCATCTTTCCACCATCAATCCACCAAAGCAGGAGTAGGGTTTTACGCCTCACGGCAGCCCGAACCAGGGTAAAACTTCCCGTGTGATCCCTGTCGTGCTGCCTTTCATTGGTCTGCTCTTTGTGCAACGCGACTCCCCCCGGCCGAACCAGCAAGGGGCCGTCCTGGTCCCATAGGTGGCCGTGGTTTCCCGCGACATGTTTGGCGTGCCAGGTAGGGGGATCGCTTGCGTCAACCCAAAGACTTAAACATCACGTCATCTTCATCGCCATCTGCATATTCGACGGTGCCATCGACCATGGCGCCCAAGAAGAAATCAGCTTCTTCAGCTCATCCACCACCTCAAAGGCTATGCTACTTGTGGCCTCCAACACTGCGGGGGCACGGAGACGCGCGAGGGTGCGAATGCCACTGGGGATGTGGTCGGAGTAGGCGGCACCACCACCATTCCCCTCATGGCCGACGCAGGAGCGGAAGATGCCGGTGAAGGACGACATCAGCAACACCTCGACGGCCGCACTCCGCCCATTGACGGGCGCAGCCACAGCGATGGCGTTCGGTCTGAGGTGAGCCACTGCCATCCGACTGTCCTCGCCACTGGCGCGCCTGCTGCGCATGCGCCCTTCCCGAGGCGGGTCGACCGAGCTGATGCGCCCGACGGAGCTGATGGCCCTCGAGCGCCTCCGCCTCACCACCTTGACACCCAGGTGGTTGTCACCGCAATAGCGGGGGCACAGTGCTGCCGCCGCTGGCTCCATTAGAAGTCGGGTGATGGCGCAATCAACATCATCATCATCTATGCCAAGCACAGCCTCAGAGGCCATGGCGCGGGCTCAGCTGCTGCTGAGGTTTCCACCAGTGGCTGAGCAGATGGACGAATGGTGTGCCACCATCCAATGTTTGCTCGGTTTCGCTGAAGCTGAGGGCTCACGACAAGCTGCCCTGCGGCGACCTCCCCAAGCAATGACAACGACCCATACTGCTGCCCGCACGGAGCGAGCCGTCCCCACGGTGCAGTCCCCGCCGTGATAGCTGCCTTCCAGTCCAATGTGCACAACCGCCTAACCCATTCTAAGATGAACGTGCGGTTTCCCAAGACTATGAAAGAGCTGTACACCCTAGTGGATAAGTGTACCCGGATGGAGGAAGAGAGGAAGTTGCCGGGAGAGGAAGATTGCAGTAATGTTGATTCAAAGGATGATGATGAGTCCACCAGTCAGAAGAAGGGTAACAAGCGCAGCAAGAAGCGAAGGGATAAAGCGGTATTGACTGTTGAAGGGTGAGGCACCCCAAGTACCGGCAAGATCGCCAAGACTGTGGCCCCCGGCAAGGAGGTTGCCGTGTGCGCCAATTGCCGGGAAGCTGCAGCTACCGAGAAGGCCGGGAAGGGCGATGGGCCGTACTGCAAGATCCACCAGACCAAGGGCCAGGACCTTCAGGAGTGCTATCAGGTTGAGCAATTAGTCAAGAGACAGAGAGCAGAATATGAGAAGCATGATAAGGAGAAGGGTCAGAATGTTGCTGGCGGTAAGGGCCGAGGCGATGGAGAAAATCGCCCCGGCAAGCCCTTTCGGAAAAAGGAAAACCCGCTAGGGGCCAGGAGAAGGAAGTCTGTGATGATGAGAATGATAAAGGGGATGAAGAGGAAACCAGTGAGCCGGAGTTTCAGAAGGCCACGGATGCCCTGTGCGTTGACGGGGGTGCATCTTTGTGCACCCCCCATCGCCAACTCAAGCAGTGGGCACGGGAAGTCAATGTCGTGGAACCAGCGCCAGAGGCGCGGAAGCCGCTCAAATGGTCCCGTACACCCATTATCTTCAACGAGGAGGACCATCCTAGCCGTACGACTGTGGTAGGATGTCTGCCTTTGTTGGTTTCTCCAACAATTCGCAACCTCAAGGTCACAAAGATGTTGATGGACGGTGGGGCCAGACTGAATCTGATCTCCCCGGTAGTTATCAGTAGGCTTCAGATATAGAAGAAGAGCTAGAGGTTACAGGCACGTTTCAAGGAGTCAACCCCTGCAGGAGTGATCCTAAAGGGAAGATTACGTTGCCAGTAACATTTGGGGGATACCTTAAATACCGGACTGAGAAGATTGTGTTTGACGTAGTTAATCTCCCCCTGCCATACAATGAGATCCTTGGACCCCCGGCCTTGGCTAAATTCATGGCGGCATGCCACTACACCTAAAACACCCTAAAGATGTCTGGGCCACTGGGAGTCCTCACCATCCCGTCAGATGAGAAAGATGCCATCATTTGTGTGGACAAGATATACAGGGATGCGGTCGTGGCAGAGGCAGCGACGGCATCAGTTCCCGTCAAGGAGAACAAAGGGAAGAAACGGGATTGTAGGACCTCCGACAAAGATTCCTGGAATCGTGCCCCCTCCGAGTGCACGACACCCGTTGACGACGTGCCGCAGTGTTCCAACAGCAAGAGATCCAAGGTTGCTGCTCCACAAGTGAAAAAGGTCCCGGCAGGGCAGGCTGGCGTTGATGGTACTTTCACCATCAGCGCCACCCTCGATGAAAAATAGGAAAGCGTGCTTTGCCTTCCCGCGGGCGAATATCGATGTGTTTGCTTGGCAACTGTCGGTGTCAAAACCCGTAGATCTCGGGTAGGGGGGGGCAAGTTGTATGTCTGAGGAACAATGATCAAAAGGACATAGTGTTTACCCACACTACTGCAGGATGCTGCTAACGCGACACTACAATCAGATACCCTTTGACGAAACTGTGTGCGATGCAATAATCGCAAACGGTGGTGTAGAAGAACTGTCAAAAAAGTTGCAAAACGTTTGTGATGATGGATGCATCAAACACGGTTCAGATTTTACTTGCGTGTGTGATGCTGGGCATACGGTTGATCTAGCAGAATTATTTGCGATGAGGAAGAACAACAGAAACAGGCAGCCATATCAATGTGTGTGCAATATACGGCATATAGTTCGCTCTGATGAACCGTTTGCGATGATTGAGGTGAACACAAACGATTCAGCGTAACAAGATGTGTGTGATACCGGCAAATAGGTCGGTATCAGAATTGTGTGCGATCATTATAGACAGCCCATACGGTCTTTTTGTGAATTGTGTATTCGTCAGGGCACATAGTTCAAGAAACCAGCCTGCGGGCGATAATGTAGAAGATCTCTGTCGAATACGTATTACTAACCGTCTGCGATGAGATTGATAGGATAAACAGAGATATATACAGTCTGCTTAATTTAGTCCTTCTTCTTCTTGTTGTTGTTGTTGGATCGCCCCGCGACATTGTCTTGGCGAGGACGCTTTTTTCCGCTGACCGTTGGCTGTTCATCGCTGCCGCCATCGTTGTTGTCGTCTTCCTCCTCCTCCTCCTCGTTCGACCGTTCCTCCTCCTCATCATCGTCGTCCTCTTCTTCGTCCTCCGATGGCTCCTCGTCCATCTGGTTGTCGTCTGACGACTCCGGAGGTGGCGTCCCTTCCATCAACCGGATACAATCGAGGTCTGGGCTCGATGCCGGACTCATGGAAGACGAGCGGGATGATTCCGATGTTGACCTATCACCGGGCGCCAGACTGCTGGCCGAACTTTCGTCCTTGATGTTGCGCGACATGGCTGCAGAGTGTGTGCCAGTGTGTAGCGCAGCCTGCCGGGGACGATGAAGATGGTGGAAACTTAAGCAGGGTATGCAGAGAAGAGGAACTGCCAATTGAAGCGGGGGTTGACATATTATCTAACCGCAATTATTTGTACCTAGTCGCTCCAAATTCCCGGGGTTGCGCAGGACTCTTATTGGCTATTTCGCTGGTTTCCTTTTTAAGGACAAAAACAAGGAACGAGTTTTAGGATTATGCGCCGCTAACGGTACGAGCGGAGTAGGACAGTTGGCAAGCTATACATTGAGCTCTTTGCTACCTCTTGAGCATGCGTTTTTTCCCTTGAGAAGGAAAGGGTGATGCAGCAAAGTAGCATAAGTATTTCCCTCAGTTTTGAGAACCAAGGTATCAATCTAGTAGGAGACGACACACAAGTCACCTAGTACCTGCACAAACAATCAAGAACCTTGCAACCAATGCGATAAAGGGGTTGCAATCCCTTCACAGTCACTCACAAAAGTGAGATCTAATAAAAATAGTAAAGTAAATTTTTTTGGTATTTTTGTTGTATAAATTGAAAAGTAAAGATTGCAAAATAATAAATGAGATGCGATGTTAATAAAAGAGATGTATATGATAGAAAAGAGACTCGGGGGCCATAGGTTTCACTAGTGGCTTCCTTCAAGATAGCATATATTACGGTGGGTGAACAAATTACTGCCGAACAATTGATAGAAAAGCGCATAATTATGATGACATCTAAGGCAATGATCATGAGTATAGGCATCACGTCCGTGTCAAGTAGACCAAAACGATTCGGCATCCACTACTATTACTCCACACATCGACCGTTATCTAGCATGCATCTAGAGTATTAACTTCATAAGAACGGAGTAACACATTAAGCAAGATGACATGATGTATAGGGATAAACTCAAGCAATATGGTATAAACCCCATCTTTTTATCCTCGATGGAAACTATGCAATGCGTGCCTTGCTGCCCCTACTATCACTGGGAAAGGACAGCGCAAGATTGAACCCAAAGCTAAGCACTTCTCCCATCGCGAGAAAGATCAATCTAGTAGGCCAAACTAAACCGATAATTCGAAGAGACTTGCAAAGATATCAAATCATGCATATAAGATTTCAGAGAATAACCAAATAATATCCATAGATAATCAAGTTCATAAATCCACAATTCATCGGATCTCGGCAAAGACACCGCAAAAGAGTATTACATCGAATAGACCTCCAAGAAGATCGAGGAGAACTTTGTATTGAGAATCAAAGAAAGAGAAGAAACCATCTTGCTAATAACTATGGAATCGAAGGTCTGTTGTAAACTACTCACGCTTCATCGAAGAGGCAATGGTGTTGATGTACAAGCCCTCCGTGATCGATTCCCCCTCCGGTAAATCACCGGAAAAGGACCCAAGATGGGATCTCACGGGTACAGAAGGTTGTGGTGGTGGAAAAGTGGTTTCGTGGCTCCCTCTGATGTTTCTAGGGTATAAGAGTATATATAGGCGAAAGAAGTACGTCGGTGGAGCTACGAGGGGCCCACGACGGTGGGGGCGCGCCTACCCCCCTGGGTGCACCCTCCTGCCTCGTGGCATCCTCGTAGAGTCCCAGACTTCAACTCCAAATCTTCTGGATTGCTTTTGGTCCAAGAAAGATCCTCTCGAAGGTTTCATTCCGTTTGGACTCCGTCTGATATTCCTTTTCTGTAAAACAGTAAAACAGTCAAAAAAACAGAAACTGGCACTGGGCCTCCGGTTAATAGGTTAGTCCCAAAAATACTATAAAAGAGCATATTAAAGCCCATTAAACATCCAAAACAGATAATATAATAGCATGGAATAATCGAAAATTATAGATACGTTGGAGACGTATCAAGCATCCCTAAGCTTAATTCCTACTCATCGTCGAGTCGGTAAATGATAAAAACATAATTTTTGATGTGGAATGCTACCTAGCATATTTCTCAATGTAATTTTCTTTATTGTGGCATGAATATTCACATCCGAAAGATTAAAGACAAAAGTCTAATATTGACATAAAAACAGTAATACTTCAAGCATACTAACAAAGCAATCATGTCTTCTCAAAATGACATTGCCAAAGAAAGTTATCCCTACAAAATCATATAGTCTGGCTATGCTCTATCTTCATCACACAAAGTATTTAATCATGCACAACCCCGGTTTCAGCCAAGCAATTGCTTCATACTTTAGTATTTTCAAACCTTTTCAATTTTCACGCAATACATGAGCGTGAGCCATGGACATAACACTATAGGTGGAATAGAATGGTGGTTGTGGAGAAGACAAAAAGGAGAAGATAGTCTCACATCAACTAGGCGTATCAATGGGCTATGGAGATGCCCATCAATAGATATCAATGTGAGTGAGTAGGGATTGCCATGCAACGACTGCACTAGAGCTATAAGTTTATGAAAGCTCAAAAGAAAACTAAGTGGGTGTGCATCCAACTTGCTTGCTCACGAATTCCTAGAGCAGTTTGAGGAAGCCCATCATTGGAATATACAAGCCAAGTTCTATAATGAAAAATTCCCACTAGTGTATGAAAGTGACAATATAGGAGACTCTCTATCATGAAGATGATGGTGCTACTTTGAAGCCCAAGTGTGGTAAAAGGATAGTTGCATTGCCCCTTCTCTCTTTTTCTCTCCTTTTTTTTTATTTGGGCCTTTTCTCCTTTTTTTTGTGCCCTCTTTTTTTATTTAGTCTGGAGTCTCATCCCGACTTGTGGGGGAATCATAGTATCCATCATCCTTTCCTCACACGGGAAAATGCTCTAATAATGAAGATCATCACACTTTTATTTACTTACAACTCAAGAATTACAACTCGATACTTAGAACAAAATATGACTCTATGTGAATGCCTCTGGCGGTGTACCGGGATGTGCAATGATTCAAGAGTGACATGTATGAAAAATTATGAACGGTGGCTTTGCCACAAATACGATGTCAACTACATGATCATGCTAGCAATATGACAATGATGGAGCATGTCATAAACGGAACGGTGGAAAGTTGCATGGCAATATATCTCGGAATGGTTATGGAAATGCCATCATAGGTAGGTATGGTGGCTGTTTTGAGGAAGGTATATGGTGGTTTTATGGTACCGGCGAAATTTGCGCGGTACTAGAGAGGCTAGCAATGATGGAAGGGTGAGAGTGCATATAATCCATGGACTCAACATTAGTCATAAAGAAATCACATAGTAATCAAGAAAAAGTACTATACGCATGCTTCTAGGGGAAGGGTTGGTAGGATTTAACCGTCGCGTGATCCCGACCTCCACACATAAGGAAGGCAATCAATAAATAAAACATGCTCCAACTTCATCACATAATGGCTCACCATACGTGCATGCTACGGGAATCACAAACTTTAACACAAGTATCTCTCAAATTCACAATTACTCAACTAGCATGTCTCTAATATCACCATAATCATATCTCAAAACAATCATCAAGCATCAAACTTCTCATAGTATTCAACGTACTTTATATGGAAGTTTTTATTATACCCATCTTGGATGCCCATCATAGTAGGAGTAATTTTATAACCAAAGCAAATTACCATGCTATTCTAAAAGACTCTCAAATTAATATAAGTGAAGCACGAGAGATAAATAATTTCTATCGAATAAAACCACCACCGTGCTCTAAAAAGATATAAGCGAAGCACTAGAGCAAAATTATCTAGCTCAAAAGATATAAGTGAAGCACATAGAGTATTCTAATAAATTCGGATTCATGTGTGTCTCTCCCAAAAGGTGAGTACAACAAGGAAGATTGTGGTAAACTAAAAAGCAAATACTCAAATTATACAAGACGCTCCAAGCAAAACACATATCATGTGGTGAATAAAAATATAGCCACAAATTAAGTTACCGATAGACGAAGACGAAAGAGGGGATGCCTTCCGGGGCATCCCCAAGCTTACGCTTTTGGTTGTTATTGAATTATCTTGATCTTGGGGTGCCCTGGGAATCCCCAAGCTTAGTCTCTTGCCACTCCTTATTCCAAAATACATCAAATCTTTACCCAAAAACCTGAAAACTTCACAACGCAAAACTTCAACAGAAAATCTCATGAGCTTCGTTAGTATAAGAAAAGAAACCACCACTTTAAGGTACTGCAGTGAACCCATTATTTGTTTATATTGGTGTTAAACCTACTGTAGCTCTATGGTTCATACCCCCCGATACTACTCATAGATTCATCAAAATAAGCAAACAACACACGAAAAACAGAATCTGACGAAAACAGAACAGTCTGTAGAAATCTGTAACTTTCGAATACTTCTGTAACTCTAGAAATTATGAAATAAATTGGTGGACGTGAGGAATTTGTCTATTAATCATCTGCAAAAATAATCAACCTAAAAGCACTCTCCAGTAAAACATGACAGCTATTCTCATTAGTGCAAAACTTTCTATTTTTTACGGCAAGATCGCAAAGATTTCACCCAAGTCTTCCCAAAGGTTCTACTTGGCACAAACACTAATTAAAACATAAAACCTCATCTAAATAAAGTCTAGATGAACTATTTATTACTAAACAGGAGCAAAAAGCAAAGAACAAAATATAAAATTGGGTTGCCTCCCAACAAGCGCTATCGTTTAACGCCCCTAGCTAGGCATAAAAACAAGAATAGATCTAGGTATTGCCATCTTCGCCATGCAATTCCTTAATTGAACACGCATAACCCTTAGGAAGTTCTTTGGTTTTTTTAATGATCAAACTCCTAGGCAAGAAATTGAGAAATTCATTTGTGGCATAAGGTTCCTTAATGATACCAAAAAAATTGGGGTGAATACTTATTGATTTGAGATCTTCATTTTCCTTAATAGAAGATTCACCCTTATTCTTAGGAATGTAAATAAACTTGGCAACTTTGGTAGGAGGAGGATGTGAGGGATTTTTAACGGCAGAAAAGGTGGAACCCAAGTTGGTAATAATATCTTTGAGTTTATCAATTCTAGTAGAATCTTGATTTGTACTTTCATTAACCATGGGTTCCTTTTCCTTAAGATTTTTCAGAGTAACTCCTACCTTAGATCCATATTGTGTAATTTGGTTGTGGATCTTTTTATCTAAATTTTTTATTAACTCAACAGTGGCAATTTTATTTTCAATAATATCAAGCCTTTGCATCACATGTTCTAAGGTTAAAATAGTTCCATTGACCAAAAGAGGTGGTGGGCCTAACAAATCTATCATGGCATTATAAGAATCAAAAGTATGGCTTCCCAAAAAATTCCATCCTGCAATGGTGTCAAGAATATGTGTATTCCAAGGAGTAATGCCTATATAAAAATCGCGAAGAAGAACGGAAGTAGATTGCTTCCTAGTAGATCTATTTTGAGCATTGCAAATTCTATACCAAGCATCTTCTAGATTTTCTCCCTCCCTTTGTTTAAAATTGAGAACTTCATTATCGGGAGTACAAACAATGATAGGAGGACTTGACATGAAGGCGAATCAACGGATCTAACACACGAGCACACAAGAAGCAAGCGAAAAGAGATGAACGGAAGAGGGGAGAAGAAAAGGCAAAGGTTTTCGAAAATCGTTTTAGAAGTGGGGTAGAGGAAAATGAGAGGCTAATTGCAAATAATGTAATGTGAGGGAGAAGAGTTTATGATGGGTGAGGGAGTCCTGGATTAAGGGGTCCTCGGACAGCCGGACTATATACATGGGCCGGACTGTTGGGCTGTGAAGATACAAGATAGAAGACTTCTTCCCGTGTCCGGATGGGACTCTCCTTTGCGTGGATGGCAAGCTTGGTGATTCAGATATGTAGATTCCTTTCTCTGTGACCGACTTTGTGTAACCCTAGCCCCATCCGGTGTCTATATAATTCGGAGGGTTTAGTCCGTAGAGATAACAACAATCATAATCTCATAGGCTAGACTTCTAGGGTTTAGCCATTACGATCTCGTGGTAGATCAACTCTTTCTAATACTCATATTCATCAAGACCAAACCAGGAAGTAGGGTATTACCTCCATAGAGAGGGCCCGAACCTGGGTGAACATTGTGTCCTCTGCCTCCTGTTACCATTAGCCTTAGATGCACAGTTTTGGACCCCCTACCCGAGATCCACCGGTTTTGACACCGACATTGGGGCTTTCATTGAGAGTTCCGCTGCGTCGTCGCCAGAAGGCTTGATGGCTCCATCAATCATCTACTACAACACAGTCCAGGGGGAGATCTTTCTCCCCAGACAGATCTTCGTATTGGGAGGCTTTGCACTGCGGGCCAACTCACTTGGCCATCTGGAGCAAATCGATAGCTACGCCCCTGGCCATCAGGTCAGATTTGGAAGCCTGAATTTTGTGGCCGATATCCAGGGAGACTTGATCCTTGACGGATTCGAGCCCATGCCGGCTATCCCGTGCCACCACGATGAACATGACCTAAATCGGTCATTTGGCCGCGCTCAGGAAATAGCGCCTGTAACCACTCTGGCCCTAGATCCGGAGCGGACCGCGTCGTCCGAAGACGGGAAGCTTAACCCCGCCACGGGTGCCGCAGACTCAACGGCGCTCGAGCCGCACACAGACCCAACATCAAGCTGGGCTTGTGTCAACGGAACCTCGGACTCGTCTCCGGCCATAGGTTCTGGACCGCGTGCATCAGCTCCGCGGACATCTTCCAGCACTCACCTCTAGGCGATGTGTTAAACTCATTGAAATCCCTCCCCTTGTCGGGGGACTCTCGGCCAAACTATGTCCGTCTCGAATGGGAAGCTGACGACGAAGAACTTCGTTTCCCACCCACCACCCACTTTATAGTCACTGTCGACGACTTAACCGACATGCTTGATTACGACCCCGAAGACATCAACGGTACGGATGACGATGCTAGAGAGAAGCAGGCACAAAAACCGCCAACCATAGGGCGGTGGATGGCTACATCCTCAGACGATATATACATGGTGGACACACCTAAAGAAAAGGAGGCCGACGAAAATAACAGTATGCCTATCGATGAACCTCCCAAGCATCGGTGTCATAAGCACCGACCTCGATCCGGCAAAAGGAAAAACAACAACATTGTCATGGACGACGATGATAATCGGGACCAAGCTGAGGACCCCGCAAGTCCAGCCATTAGTAGAAAAGGGGGCAATGGTCCAGGTCGGGCCAGCCCATTAGTCCCGTTTCAATCCAGAACCAGGACCAATGGGGGCATTGGACCCAGTTCGTGAGCCACGGGGGCCGGCCACGCCACATGGGCCATTGGTCCCGGTTCGACTGGACCTATTGGTCCCGGTTGGTTGGACGAACCGGGACCAATGGGCCTCGCTCCTGGCCCACCACCATTGGTCCCGGTTGGTGGCTTGAATCTTGACGAAAGGTTGCCCTTTAGTCCCGATTCGGGCCACGAACCAGGACCAATTAGTTGCCTATATATACCCCCCACGAGCAGAGCACTCCCAGTGCTCTGTTTTTCGTGGCCGGCGAGGGGAGAGCTTTGTGGTGCTCTAGCTCACCTCCTATGCACACGAGGTGTTCGATGGAATGCCCGAGCCACACTGCTTAAGCTTTCTCCTCTCCAAGCTCGACCTCCAAGCTCCATTTTCCTCAATATTTGTCTAGGTTTAGCGGTCCGTCACGTCCCGTCCCCGTCTTCACCGTCGTCGATCGCCCGCGCCGATCTCGTCGTCGGCACCACCGTGGTGAGCCTCTTGTTCTTATCTTCTTTCTGAAAGGAAAAAAAATTCTTACTTGTATGATTATATAGATAGTTGTATAATTTTCTTACATTTATTATTGCATTTTATATAGTGCGATGGTTTTGGTATCCGCCCCCGTCGGCCCTCGTCCTATCTATGATTCGGATGTGGTATATATTATCTTTTCATAACTATTGGTTCATTTATTGTTTATGACAATTATGCCGACCAACGTGACATAGATTTTATTTATCTAGGAGGTTGTTGAAACGGAAATTCCAACCGACCATATTGTCGAGAGGTTAAATTTAGTTGAAGAAGAAAACAATTTGTTGAAGAAAAAAATTAGAAAAATTGAGGAGGAGAAGATGATATTGGAGTTGCATGTTACGGATGTCGTCGATGATCACAAGATCAAGATGGATGCAATGCGCTTGAAGATTAGAAAGATTTGAAAATATGCCATTCATACCGAGGCTTGGTATCATTATGCCATTGGATCAGTTGTTACATTGGTTGCGATTATGATCGCATTTGTTTTCGCATTGAAATGTTTTACATAGTTTCAATGTATGGTTTAATTAATTTAGATGCTTTGCAGAGCTTTATGTTGTTAGATGAGAACTATGTATTTACTTTGGTTTTTATGTGATGATGAACTTCTATTAATTTGGTCACTTAATTATCTATTCATGATGTTCTGTAATGATTTTTGACACACTTAATTATATATAATGCACGCAGATGAACTGGCAATGGGTGTATGGTGACAGACACACCTCCGAGTACATTAAGGGCGTGAATGATTTTCTCGAAGTGGCTGAGGCAAACAAGCAGAATGGTTTTATGTGTTGTCCATGCCTTATATGTGGGAATACGAAGTCTTACTCTGACCGGAAAATCCTCCACACCCACCTGCTTTACAAGGGTTACATGCCACACTATAATGTTTGGACGAGGCACGGAGAAATAGGGGTTATGATGGAAGACGGCGAAGAAGAAGAGTACAATGACAACTTTGCGCCCCCTGAATACGGTGATGCTACTGAACATCAAGAGGAACCAGACGATGTGCACGATGATGCTGCAACGGGCGAAGCTGCTGAAGATCAAGAGGAACCAGACGATGTGCCCGATGATTATGATCTCCGCCAGGTCATTGTCGATGCAAGGACGCAATGCGAAAGTCAAAAGGAGAAGCTGAAGTTCGATCGCATGTTAGAGGACCACAAAAAAGGGTTGTACCCCAATTGCGAAGATGGCAACATAAAGCTCGGTACCGTACTAGAATTGCTGCAGTGGAAGGTAGAGAATGTTGTGTCTGACAAAGGATTTGAGAAGCTACTGAAAATATTGAAGAAGAAGGTTCCAAAGGATAACGAATTGCCCGACAGTACATACGCAGCAAAGAAGGTCGTATGCCTCTAGGATTGGAGGTGCAGAAGATACATGCATGCCCTAATGACTGCATCCTCTTCCGCGGTGTGTACAAGGATCTGAACGCATGCCCGGTATGCGGTGCATTACGCTATAAGATCAGACGAGACGACCCTGTTGATGTTGACGGCGAGCCCCCCAAGAAGAGGGTTCCTGCGAAGGTGATGTGGTATGCTCCTATAATACCACGGTTGAAATGTCTGTTCGGAAACGGAGAGCATGACAAGTTGATGCGATGGCACAGTGAGGACCATAAGAAAGACGGGAAGTTGAGAGCACCCGCTGACGGGTCGCATTGGAGAAAAATCGAGAGAAAGTACTGGGATGAGTTTGCAAGTGAGCCAAGGAACGTATGGTTTGCTTTAAGCGCGGATGACATTAATCCTTTCGGGGAGTAGAGCAGCAATCACAGCACCTGGCCCGTGACTCTATGTATGTATAACCTTCCTCCTTGGATGTGCATGAAGCGAAAGTTCATTATGATGCCAGTTCTCATCCAAGGCCCTAAGCAACCCGGCAACGACATTGATGTGTACCTAAGGCCATTAGTTGAAGAACTTTTACAGCCGTGGAATGGAAACGGTGTACGTACGTGGGATGAGCACAAACAGGAGAAATTTAACCTAAAGGCGTTGCTGTTCGTGACCATCAACGATTGGCCCGCTCTCAGTAACCTTTCAGGACAGACAAACAAGGGATACCACGCATGCACGCACTGTTTACTTGACACCGATAGTATATACCTGGCAAGCTGTAGGAAGAATGTGTACCTGGGCCATCGTCGATTTCTTCCGACCAACCATCAATGTCGAAAGAAAGGCAAGCATTTCAAAGGCGAGGCAGATCACCGGAAGAAGCCCGCCATGCGTACCGGTGATCACGTACTTGCTATGGTCAATGATTTACACGTAATCTTTGGAAAGGGTCCCGGCGGACTAGCTGTTCCGAATGACGCTGAGAATCACGCACCCATGTGGAAGAAGAAATCTATATTTTGGGACCTACCCTACTGGAAAGACCTAGAGGTCCGCTCTTCGATGGACGTGATGCACGTGACGAAGAACCTTTGTGTGAACCTGCTACACTTCTTGGGCATGTATGGGAAGAGAAAAGATACACCTGAGGCACGGGAGGACCTGCAACGCTTGCACGAAAAAGAGGGCATGCCTCCGAAGCTGTATGAAGGTCCTGCCAGCTACGCTCTTACGAAATAAGAGAAAGAAATCTTCTTTGAATGCCTGCTCAGTATGAAGGTCCCGACTGGCTTCTCGTCGAATATAAAGGGAATAATAAATATGCCAGAGAAAAAGTTTCAGAACCTAAAGTCTCATGACTGCCACGTGATTATGACGCAACTGCTTCCGATTGCATTGAGGGGGCTTCTACCGGAAAACGTCCGATTAGCCATTGTGAAGCTATGTGCATTCCTCAATGCAATCTCTCAGAAGGTGATCGATCCAGAAATCATACCAAGGCTAAGGAGTGATGTGGTGCAATGTCTTGTCAGTTTCGAGCTGGTGTTCCCACCATCCTTCTTCAATATCATGACGCACGTCCTAGTTCATCTAGTTGACGAGATTGTCATTCTGGGCCCCGTATTTCTACACAATATGTACCCCTTTGAGAGGTTCACGGGAGTCCTAAAGAAATATGTCCGTAACCGCGCTAGGCTAGAAGGAAGCATCTCCATGGGCCATCAAACAGAGGATGTCATAGGGTTTTGTGTTGACTTCATTCCTGGCCTTAAGAAGATAGGTCTCCCTAAATCATGGTATGAGGGGAGACTGACTGGAAAAGGCACGCTTGGAAGGGACTCAATAATATGCAGGGACGGATATTCTTGGTCTCAAGCACACTACACAGTTCTACAGAACTCTACCTTGGTGACCCCGTATGTCGATGAACACAAGAACAGTCTGTGCTCCAAACACCCGGAGCAGTGCGACGACTGGATTACATGTGAACACATCAGGACTTTCAGCAGTTGGTTGGAAGCACGTATCAGAGGTGACAACACTATTTGTGATGAGCTGTACTTGTTGTCCAGGGGACCATCTTTGACTGTATTGATTTGGAAAGGATACGAGATAAATGGGAATACATTTTACACGATTGACCAAGATCAAAAGAGCACCAACCAAAACAGCGGTGTCCGCTTTGATGCAACAACCGAGAGGGGAAAGGACACATATTATGGTTACATAGTGGACATATGGGAACTTGACTACGGACATGATTTTAAGGTCCCTTTATTTAAGTGCAAATGGGTCAATCTGTCAGGAGGCGGGTTACAGGTAGACCCGCAGTACGGAATGACAACAGTGGATCTGAAAAATCTTGGGTACACTGACGAACAGTTCGTCCTAGCCAATGATGTGGCACAGGTTATCTATGTGAAGGACATGTCTACCAGACCGAGAAAGAGAAAAGATAAGGAAGCAAATACATCATACGATGAGCCAAAGCGCCATATAATTATTTCAGGAAAAAGGGACATCGTGGGAGTGGAGGACAAGACAGACATGTCTGAACATTATGAAAAGTTTCATGAAATTCCTCCCTTCAAAGTCAAGGCTGACCCCATCATCCTGATAAACGATGAAGATTATCCATGGTTACGGCGCAATAAGCAAATGACACAAGCGAAGAAAAAGTGAAGACTTTCTCCCGCAACTATTATGATGATACCATGCCAACATTGTAACTGACGAGTATGATACCATTGTCCGTTTTGTACATGCACATGCTATGTGGGTCAATTTATGATACCATGCCAACTTTCAACTTTTTCAGAGTTCATTTGAAATGCTTTAATGTCTTATGGTTCGGCCCTCGTAATAATTAAAAATAGCAACAATAAGTATTTTGTTATAAGTAGAAACAAAATAAAATAAATATAGCAAAAAAGAAAACAAAAAAACAAAAAAAGTGTTTTCAAATTTGAAAACTAATGGCACTAACAGAAAGTTTATAATTTTCCTAAAACTAAAAGCAAAAAGAATTGAAAAATAAAGCAAAAAAACAAAAGAAAATAAATAATGCAGAAAACAAAACAACAATAAGTATTTTGTTGTAAGTAGAAACAAAATAAAATAAATATAGCAAAAAAGAAAACAAAAAAACAAAAAAAGTGTTTTCAAATTTGAAAACTAATGGCACTAACAGAAAGTTTATAATTTTCCTAAAACTAAAAGCAAAAAGAATTGAAAAATAAAGCAAAAAAACAAAAGAAAATAAATAATGCAGAAAACAAAACAACAATAAGTATTTTGTTGTAAGTAGAAACAAAATAAAATAAATAAAGCAAGAAAGAAAACAAAAAAACAGAAAAAGTGTTTTCAAATTTGAAAAGTAATGGCACTAACAGAAAGTTTATAATTTTCCTAAAACTAAAAGCAGAAAGAATTAAAAAATAAAGCAAAAAAACAAAAGAAAATAAATAATGCAGAAAACAAAACAAAAAACTGGAAAAAAATAAAATAGCAACAATAAGTAAAGAAAAAAATGCCTCCTACTGGGCCCCCACGGCCTGAATACGACATGAAACCCTACTACGGGCCAGGATTCAGGCCCGCAGTAGGCCCAGAAGGCCGATCAGGCAAAGTAATAGCAAGTAGGCCCGAAAGCCTGCGGTGGAGAGGAGCTCGAGAGGGGTGCGGCAGTGGGGCTTATAAACCACTGCGCGCCCCTCTCAACTAGCGAGGTGGGACTAAACTTTGGCCCCGACGTGGGCAGCACAGGGGCCTTTGGTCCCAGATGGTGGAACCAACCGGGACTAAAGGGGGGGGGGCATTGGTCCCGGTTGGTGGCACCAACCGGTACCAAAGGCCGCCGCTACCCGCCCTTTGGGCTGCCGAAAAAGAGGCCTTTGGTCCCGGTTGGTGCCACCAACCGGGACTAAAGGGTGCATTAGTCCCGGTT
>LR880970.1:12625452-12646337 GCA_904067115.1 Aegilops sharonensis | reverse complement strand
TCCGCGAGGAGGTCTTGATGGGGTCCACCCTAGGAGGGGGTCTTGAATCCGCTTGGGGGATCTTCTCCGTAGAGGTCCTGATCTCGAAGGAGAAGTATCCAAGTGGATGAGCAAAGGCTCTCACACCGAAATATGAGCAAATCCAAAGCTAACCCTAGAAAGGATGAGGGGAAGGTCTATTTATAGTCTAGGACCTCCAAGGGGTAAGTTGGGGGCGAAACGAGTACATGGGCCTCGGCCCGAAACGCTGCACGCAGGCAGGGCGGTAGTGCCGTTGCTTCATGGCGGTAGTACCGCTTTCGGCGGTAGTACCGCTTTCAGCGGTAGTACCGCTTTGTGGGCGGTAGTACCGCTTTCAGCGGTAGTACCACTTATCTTGAGCGGTAGTACCGCTCCGACGCCGTTCGATTCCTGAAGTGTGTCGGGTTTTGCGGAAGTAGGCCGGATGGAGAGCGGTAGTACCACTTGGCTCCCAGCGGTAGTACCGCTTGGCTTGAGCGGTAGTACCGCTCCCTCTGGACTCTGCAACTCCTTCTCTTGCTCTTTGTGTCCACCTTGGGCTGCAGCTTCTCCTAGGTTGGTTCCTTGGTACCTAAGCATGCACAACATTCCAGATTGAGGTAGTAGCCATGTCTCGAGAGGGTCATATGATATTTCACTAAGGAGAGAAGTCACCTCGGTCTCGAGAGCTCGAGCTCGTGCTCTAGTCATGGGGCCTCTTGGCTCTTGCTGAGACGGTTGTGGATGCATGGGGATGATCGTGGGATGCTCCGCATCACAGTTCCCCGCAGAAGCTCCGGGACTGCCGAAGGAGCTGCGATATACATACCCGAAAGTAAGTACTACTGGCTAGCTAGTTGTGCGCATCTCCCATTGATTCTATAGATATACTTTCATCAATGCCATTTGTAATGCTTCATTATCATTTTGATTGACCTCTATTTCTCGTAAAGTGCTGGTGGCAGGAACAAGGGAATGATTTCTGTGGATACTACGTGTGCGAGTTCATCTACATCGCGACTTTGAAAAATATGCAGGGCTACTCTCAAAGACAATATGAAGTGCGTAAGCAATTAATAATATTCACAATTTCATTTTATTACACCATCATTTCTGTTGAGTTTCATTCATATATATGTATTAATTAACCCACTTCTTCAAATTAGACGTGGCAGATGCGGAATGAACTCCTAGAACCAGATCGCATGAAAGCAATTCAAGAGGAATTGGCGGGATTCTTTCTTGACCACGTCATCAATAAAGCCGGAGAATACCATGTGGAAGTTGATTTCAAATGCTAGGGGACTGTAATTGAGAGATCTTATATATTGTACATGTATGTAGCCAGTAGCGTCGGACGTACAAATGATACGAAAACTTGTTGTTCGACCAATCTCTCGGAGAAGGAGAGGTCGATCGATCATTTCTCTCGGTATGCATGACGAACTTCTGTACTCGATGGTTCCCTTCATTTTCTTACTAGCTAGCGTGTCGAGGGCTATATGTATATAGTACGTAGCGTCGACCAAGCACGGACATAAGAGAGGACACTTCTCTCTATTAATAGCTAGCTAACACAATATATGAAACACCTAAATTAACCCCCAAAACCCCCACCCCCCCCCCTTTCAAAAAAAAACAAAAACCCCAGCCACTGGAATGCTGACACGTGGATGCCTTTTGGTCCCGGTTGGTGCCACCAACCGGGACAAAAGGCCCCCCTGCCTGGGCTCGGCGCACCGGCCACGTGGAGGACCATCTGTCCCGGTTCGTGTTAGAACCGGGACTAAAGGGGGGAGGTATTAGTAACGACCAATTAGTCCCGGTTCATGAACCGGGACTAAAGGCCCTTACGAACCGGGACTAATAGGTGTTTTTCTACTAGTGAGCATTGGAGTAGGACGTGCGAGAGGACAGCGAAAACAGTCCGCGGATGTTGTCTGACCACAGCGATGCCAAAGATAGCAACTATCAACCTGTCTCCGAAGAGGAGATGAGCTTGGGCGACAACGAATTCGTCGTCCCAGAAGAACCATTAGAACAAGAACGCCTCCATCAAAGGCTTATCGCCACTGCAAGGAGCCTGAAGAAGCAGAAGCAGCGGCTTAAAGCCGCATAGGATACGCTCAATGATAGATGGAATGAAGTGCTAGACGCTGAGGAAAAATACGGCGGTAATCGCCAAACAAAGAGCTATCCTAAATGTAAGTTGCTTCCCAAATTCGACAACGAGTCTATTGCGCCTATACCGCCGAAAAACAATTGGATGACAAGCCAGACCGACCACCTCGTGGTCAAGACAGAGCGGCTAGCAATACCGCACACAAGCCCGCACCCCCTCCCTGTAAAGGAAGGGAGGTTGCGGTTAGGGACCAGAAACATGATCTACGTGAGGACCTGGACAAAAAGGCTGGCAAAACCAGGTCCATCTATGGATCCAGGGCACGGTCTCCTACACGGGACCACGATTATCAAACCAAATATGCCGGTCATTTACCAGTCCAGAACCAATACTGAATATTACAACCGTCGGACCCACGACACGACACAGCCAATTACAGGGGTGCCGCACACCCCCTGCGCTTCACCGATGAGGTGCTGGAACACGATTTTCCAGAAGGGTTTAAACCCGTAAACACCGAGGCATATGTCGGAACGACGGACCCTAAGGTTTGGATAGAAGACTTTATTCTTCACATCCACATGGCTCACGGAGATGATCTCCACGCCATCAAATACTTACCCTCAAGCTAAAAGGACCAGCTCGGCACTGGCTGAAAAGCCTCCCCGAAAACTCCATCGGAAGCTGGGAAGAACTTGAGGACGCTTTCCGGACCAATTTCCAAGGGACCTATGTACGGCCCCCGGATGCAGACGATCTAATTCACATAATACAACAACCCGGAGAATCAGCCCGTAAGCTCTGGAACCGGTTTCTCACTATGAAGAACCAAATCGTCGACTGTACGGATGCCGAAGCCTTATCGGCTTTCAAACATAGTGTCCGGGACGAATGGCTAGCCAGACACCTTGGCCAGGAAAAGCCAAGGATAATGGCAGCCTTAACAACACTCATGACCCGCTTTTGCGCGGGCGAGGATAGCTGGTTAGCCCGTAGCAGCACCAGTGATCCCGACACATCTAAGGTCAGGGATGGCAATGGAAAACCACGACGCAACAAAAGCAAACGTCGGAAAAATGAAGAAAGAATAGACAATACAGTGGTAAACGCCGGTTTCAGGGGCTCCAGACCCGGTCAACGGAAGAAGCCATTTAAAGGCAATAAAGACGGTCCATCCAGCCTGGATAAAATTTTAGACAGGCCCTGCCAGGTCCACGGCAACCCCGCTAAACCTGCGAACCATACCAACCATCGCTGTTGGGTCTTCAAGCAGGCCGGCAAACTGAACGCCGAACACAAGAGGAAGGGACCTCAGAGCAAAGACGAGGACGAATCTCGCCAGCCGAACACGGGGGGACAGAAGAAATTTCCACCGGAGATCAAAACAGTGAACATGATCTACGTCACTCATATCCCAAAGAGGGAGCGCAAATGCACACTCCGAGTTGTCTATGCCGTCGAGCCTGTCGCCCCAAAATTCAACCCATGGTCGGCTTGTCCGATCACCTTCGATCGCAGGGATCATCCGACTAGTATCCGTCACGGGGGTTCGGCTGCCCTAGTGCTCGACCCAATAATCGACGGATACCACCTTACTCGAGTCCTTATGAATGGCGGCATCAGTATCAATCTGATATATCAGGACATTGTCCGCAAGATGGGGATAGACCTGTCAAGAATCAAGCCAAGCAGCACTACCTTTAAAGGAGTTATATCGGGCATAGAAGCCCGCTGCACGGACCATGTATTCGACTCTCCCGATAACTTTCGAAGCGAAGAACTAATCTTCGACATAGCTCCGTTCCGGAGTGGCTATCATGCACTACTCAGAAGAACGACCTTCACCTGTTTTAATGCAATCCCGCATTACGCTTATCTAAAACTCAAAATGCCCAGACCATGTGGCGTCATTACAGTCAGCGGAAATACGGAGCGCTCTCTTCGTACAGAAGAATACACGCCGGCTCTAGCAATCGAAGCACAAAACGTCATATTCAAGCCGAGCAGCTCATCAGTCATTAAGACCGCAGACACAACTAAACGTATCTGGTGCACACCTCAGTGCGACAAGTCAGATAAACCCAAGCTCGATTGGCAGCTACGCCCCCATCGACCGCCCCATAAGGAGATACACTCAAAATTCCTTGGGCGGCGCCGGGGGCACATTGCACACAAAAAGTCCATAGTTCGGCTCGACCCTATTCGGACTCCAGAAGTTATCTTTCACGGTTCATTAAAACGAACCAGCTTTACTTATGGCCACACCAGATTCCTTTACCTAGTTTTCCCCTTTTTACAGACGGCCATCACACTATACCCTTCAAGGACACTTCACAAAGGGGAAAACGGCGCAGACGTGCAGCAGCACCCCCGCATTAAGGTTTCTTTTTTAGATCAAGACCATGTGTAAACCTTTTTATCTCTTTTTGTTTTATACTTTCCTGGCATGTAAAATGTCCAAGAAAGATATCGGCATTACCTGTAAATATACGGCTCGCCGTACTAAAGGGGATGTTATAGAAGCAGCTTGGTCTGTATTGTCTTTTGAGATTTATGCTCTCACCACCTGTGTTCTTTCCGCACGACAGATCGCCATATGAGGCTTGATACTAGGGTCTATCACCAAGGGCTGTATTCAGCCCAGTGTATATTGAAAAGTCCGAACACCTATAGGGAGTGTCCGGCATCGCGAGTTTGGCCTTATATGCATCAGCTTCGAATCATGTCTTTGGTCAATAGTTGGGTTGCCCGGCTCCTGTGCTTACTACCTTACGTTACGCTATATCGGCTAGGGCAGTAAAGGGAGAACTACTGCGATTGTGTCCTGGTTCATCCGGATGAGCACCTCAGTACAGAAAGCCGAAAACTCACTGCCATGATGCGGCGAGAGCTGGTCAACCACTCGATGACTAAGCGGAGTCTTCGCGGTTCCTTCCTCATTAACGAAGGACCATTTTTCCTGTCACGTATGTAAACGCACCATATTCGGATAACTACGTAGGTACCAGGGGCTATATCGTAGACCCACCGTAAAACTCCTATGGCTAAGTGAAAGTGTTAAAGCCCTATAGTCCGATTGCCTGGTTTGCCGCATTGACACCTCCTCAATGGACCAAGAGTTGGGTCAAGAGTGATCAAATGATTTTCTGAACAGCCCCACGTTATACGCGAGGGGGCTGAAGCCGACGACTAGCAAACTTTCAGATTCTATACATAAAAACGGCCGCACAGGAGGCACCAAAACTTTTCGGGCAAAAGTATAAAAACATAGCCTTAAAACATATCATAACATTGTTTCTCAATTTTGATACAAGTTCACTCGAACATAATATTTTTTTAGCACTGACCCTCTATTAAGAGGGCAACTTCTATGAAATCATCAAAATAATGTGTTGGCGCGTGATAGTCCTTACCTTCGGGTGGACTTTTTGCTGCAATATCGGTGGCCTCCATCTTCGCCCAGTACATCTTGACACGGGCAAGGGCCATCCGTGCACCTTCTATGCACGTCATCTTGACACGGGCAAGGGCCATCCGTGCACCTTCTATGCACGTTGACCGCTTTACAGCGTCGATACACGGTATCGCATCAACAAGTCGTCGCACCTCACCGAAATAACTGTTTGGAATAGGCTCAGTCGGCCACAGCCGGACAATGACATCCTTCATGGCAGTTCTGGACATCTTATGGAGCTCGACCCACTAGGCCATCTGCTCATTCAACACTGGACGCTTTGGCGCGTCAAATTGCGACCATAATAGTTTTTCCGTTGCATGTCCTTCTTGCGCGTGGAAAAACTGATTCGCATCGGCATCACTCTTCGGCGGGTCCAAAAGGGCGTCTGGAGAACTCCACAGTTGATTAAGCGGGACATACTTTGGATCGCCAAACTTAGTTTGCAATAAAAAGGGCTTACCAGCCGCGATCTCCCCAGCTTGCCGGATCTCTTCCCGAGCTCCTCTAGACTCAGATCGGGCGTCCCTCGTCTCTTGTAAGGCCTTGTCAAGATTAGCCGTTTTGTCCAGGTTATCTTTTTTGAGCAATTCGCATCTGCATGCGGCATCCTTCAGCTCCAGCACCATAGTGGATATTTTCTCCTTGCACTGATGCCGGGCAGCCTGTTCGGCCTTCAATTCGGCAGCCGCCTGTTCGGCAACCGCATTACTCATCCTAGCTTGCTCCTTGGCCCAGGAAAGTTCAGCCCGAAGGGTCTCAACAACGGTGGCACTATCTGCGGTCATGCATATACAAATTGTCTGTGTCACACTCATTTCATAATAATAGCATGTACTGAGTGCACCAAAGACATACCTTGCGCCTCGTCGAGCCGACTGTTAATAAGCATGATGTCATCATCCACCACATCAACTTTCTGCTTCAGATGTGCTACCTCTGTGGCTTGGGCAGATGCCATGGATGTAATAGCCTTTGTTTTAATTAGTCATATCATTTCCTTGGCATATATTTTTGATCCTCTGATCGCCTTCCTCTGGATGTCAACTAGAGTCTCAGGGACTACTATCTATACACAGGTGCATTTTCGCATTTATAACACAATTAAAAACATTACATTACGTACCTCGAAGCCTCTTAGCAGGCTCGTAAAGGCTTCATTCAATCCGCTTTTCGCGGATTGAACCTTCTCAACCACCGTACCCATCAAGGTATAATGTTCCTTTGAGACGGATGCACGTCGTAACGTGTCCATCAATGTATCCGCCGTCTCTGGACCCGGAGCAGGTCGTGCTATCTCTTAGACATTGGACAGTTCGGGACTTTTATTGTTCCCCGCA
This sequence comes from Aegilops sharonensis, assembly GCA_904067115.1. Classification (NCBI taxonomy): domain Eukaryota; kingdom Viridiplantae; phylum Streptophyta; class Magnoliopsida; order Poales; family Poaceae; genus Aegilops; species Aegilops sharonensis. The sequence goes on along the minus strand of LR880970.1, from coordinate 12,639,421 downwards.
GGGGCCGCACACCACGGACCCTGGGCGGCTGTAGTGTTACCTTCGGTCCCGGTCTTCGCTCCCCTCGCACCACTGTTGATCGGGAAAGATCCTCCGGGCCGACACCTCGGCGTCGTCTGCCTTATCAGGCATTGAGATCTGTGGAGGCGTCTCGCTCTCCATCATCTCCAGAAGAAGATCCCCCGAAGAGGAGGACTGTTGAGGAGGGCTGCGTACTGGACTGCAAACATATATTATAAATGTTACCCTCATAGCCGGGAAAGAACATGGATATGTTTAAAACACCCTGGTTCACTTACGATTCGGCCGAGGGCCTATCTTTGCAGAGTGACTGCATGTCAACGCCACCCCCTGACTGTGATACCTTCCCCCGCTTAGAAGCTTCTCTCTTCGAGTCTTCAAAGGTGGTCCTCTTCTTCCCATGAGGAGAAGGGATGTCAGCTTGCTCTTCCCTTCCACCTTCAAAAGTGGAAGTTCCAATCTCCGCGGATAAATTGCCTGTTGTGCCTCCAGAATGGAGGACACCTTTCGCCTCTTCGCTCTCCTCCTTATCTTTCCCCGCCGGCACTTGATATGGTGTCGAAGCCAGCATCCTTGTTAATACCGGATCGGCAGAGTCCTCGGGAAGTGGAGCCGAACACCTAATTCTGGTTGCCTTATTTATCCAGCCCTGGCCGAGTAGAGTTTTATCAGTACATTGTTATGAGGAATTTTGACTAAACTATGTTCGGGAGTTAAGTGCTTACCGGGGTATCCGGATGATTGCAGTCTAGGCCGAGGTCTTCTGTAGTATCCGGCCACTGTTTTTGTACATCGAAGAATAATTTCCACATCCCTCTAAGCATTGTGCCGGAGAAGTGTTGAAGGGTCCGTGGACCTTTCGGATTGAACTCCCACATACGGAGAGGACGCCGCTGACACGGTAGGATCCGGCGGACTAGCATTACCTTGATTACATTGGTAAGACCGGTGTCCTTTTCAATAAGGCTCCGAATGTGACTTTGCAACGTCTACACTTCATCAATAGATCCCCAGTCCAGCCCCTTGTTAATCCACAATGCAAGCTGTAAAGGAGGTCCAGATTGAAATGTAGATGTAGCTGCCCACTTTTTACCACGGGGTTCGGTAATGTAAAACCACTCCCGTTGCCCTAGGTCAGAAGATTCTGCGAAGGATCCCTGTGTCCAGGGAGAAGTGGTAAGCTTGCTTATTGAAGCACCTCCGCACTCCGCTTGTTTCCCGTCGATTACCTTCAGTTTCACGTTAAAGGTCTCAAGCTATAAGCCGAAGTGTGGAGAAATATGCAGGAAGGCCTGGCACATGATGATAAATGCCAAGATGTGAAGGAAGGAGTCTGGGGCTAGATCTTGAAAATCTATTCTGTTATAAAACATGAGCCCTCGAATGAAGGAATGAAGAGAAAACCCAAGCCCTCGGAGGAAGTGAGAGATAAACACGACCCTCTCATTGGATCTGTGGGAAGGAATAACCTGCCCTTGAGCAGGAAGCCTGTGGAGGATTTCCGCAGTCAAGTATCTTGCCTCCCTGAGCTTCAAGATATCTTGCTCTGTGACAGAAGAGACCATCCACCGGCCTTGAACGCTGGGTTCAGACATAGCTGGAAGCTCGAAACGACTGGATTGACCCTTGGGTGTTAGAACTTGAGGTGGGAGGTGGAGGAAAGGATTAGCATGGAAGGAAAAGGACAGGTCTTGGCCCCTTTTATAAAGGCGACGAATATCAAACGTCCCTTTCGTGGCCTTAAAACATGCCTATTCCAAAGGAATCATGCCAACAGAACGGTTGGGTTACCCACGCCCGTGTTGATAAAAATCCTGCAATAAGGGGACACAATCTCTGCCTTGACAAGATGTGCCAATAAAAACCACCTCTTGAAACATGGAGTGGTAGGCTAGAAAACGATTCAAAATAATGGCCGGGTGATGACGTAATTTCATGCTACAAAAATTCTCAGCGGATTGGACTCGTGGAATATTATACTCTATGGTGGTGTGTGGAATTTGTTTTGCAGAGCCGGACACGATTCTTGTGTTCGAAATATACTTCGAAGTATTCGGAGAAGGAACCCGCCTTGCAATGCCGAAGACATTCTGTGCGTCGGACTCATCGTCATTGAAGCCTGGTTTAGGGCTACAGAGGGTGTCTTGGATTAAGGGGTCCTCGGACAGCCGGACTATATACATGGGCAGGACAGTTGGGCTATGAAGATACAAGATAGAAGACTTCTTCCCGTGTCCGTATGGGAATCTCCTTTGCGTGGATGGCAAGCTTGGTGATTCAGATATGTAGATTCCTTTCTCTGTAATCAACTTTGTGTAACCCTAGCCCCATTCGGTGTCTATATAAACCAAAGGGTTTAGTCCGTAGAGATAACAACAATCATTATCTCATAGGCTAGACTTCTAGGGTTTAGCCATTATGATCTCGTGGTAGATCAACTCTTGTAATACTCATATTCATCAAGATCAATCAAGCAGGAAGTAGGGTATTACCTCCATAGAGAGGGCCCGGACCTGGGTAAACATTGTGTCCCCCGCCTCCTATTACCATTAGCATTAGACGCACAGTTCGGGACACCCTACCCGAGATCCGCCGGTCTTGACACCGACAATGGGTACTTGGTATGTCTTGACTTGGCGTAGATCTCCCTGGCAATGGCGCCAGAAATCCTTCTTGCTACCTCTTGAGCATGAGTTGGTTTTCCCTTGAAGAGGAAAGGGTGATGCATCAATGTAGCGTGAGTATTTCCCTCAGTTTTGAGAACCAAGGTATCAATCCAGTAGGAGACGACACACAAGTCACCTAGTACCTGCACAACCAATCAAGAACCTTGCAACCAACGCGATAAAGGGGTTGTCAATCCTTTCACCGTCACTCGCAAAAGTGAGATCTAATAAAAATATTAAAGTAAATATTTTTTGGTATTTTTGTTGTATAGATTGAAAAGTAAAGATTGCAAAATAGTAAACGAGATGCGATGTAAATAAAAGAGATGTAATATGATAGAAAAGAGATCCGGGGGCCATAGGTTTCACTAGTGGCTTCTCTCGAGATAGCATATATTACGGTGGGTGAACAAATTACTGCTGAGCAACTGATAGAAAAGTGCATAATTATGATGACATCTAAGGCAATGATCATGAGTATAGGCATCACGTCTGTGTCAAGTGGACCAAAACGATTCTGCATCTACTACTATTACTCCACACATCGACCGCTATCCAGCATGGATCTAGAGTATTAAGTTCATAAGAACGGAGTAACGCATTAAGCAAGATGACATGATATAGAGGAATAAACTCGAGCAATATGATATAAACCCCATCTTTTTATCCTCGATGGAAACAATACAATACTTGCCTTGCTGCCCCTACTGTCACTGGGAAAGGACACCGCAAGATTGAACCCAAAGCTAAGCACTTCTCTCATTGCAAGACAGATCAATCTAGTAGGCCAAACTAAACCGATAATTCGAAGAGACTTGCAAAGATATCAAATCATGCATATAAGATTTCAGAGAAGAACCAAATAATATTCATAGATAACAAAGTTCATAAATCCAGAATTCATCGGATCTCGGGAAACACACCGCATAAGAGTATTACATCGAATAGATATCCAAGAACATCGAGGATAACTTTGTATTGAGAATCAAAGAGAGAGGAGAAGCCATCTACTTAATAACTATGGACCCGAAAGTCTGTGGCGCTTCATCGGAGAGGCAATGGTGTTGATGTACAAGCCCTCCGTGATCGATTCCCCCTCCGGCAGATCGCCGGAAAAGGCCCCAAGATGGGATCTCACGGGTACAGAAGGTTGGGGCAGTGGAAAAGTGGTTTCATGGCTCCCTCTAATGTTTCTAGGATATAAGAGTATATNTAAGCACTTCTCTCATTGCAAGACAGATCAATCTAGTAGGCCAAACTAAACCGATAATTCGAAGAGACTTGCAAAGATATCAAATCATGCATATAAGATTTCAGAGAAGAACCAAATAATATTCATAGATAACAAAGTTCATAAATCCAGAATTCATCGGATCTCGGGAAACACACCGCATAAGAGTATTACATCGAATAGATATCCAAGAACATCGAGGATAACTTTGTATTGAGAATCAAAGAGAGAGGAGAAGCCATCTACTTAATAACTATGGACCCGAAAGTCTGTGGCGCTTCATCGGAGAGGCAATGGTGTTGATGTACAAGCCCTCCGTGATCGATTCCCCCTCCGGCAGATCGCCGGAAAAGGCCCCAAGATGGGATCTCACGGGTACAGAAGGTTGGGGCAGTGGAAAAGTGGTTTCATGGCTCCCTCTAATGTTTCTAGGATATAAGAGTATATATAGGCAAAAGAAGTACGTCGGTGGAGCTACGAGGGGCCCACGAGGGTGGGGGCGTGCCTACTCCCCCTAGGGGCGCCCTCCTGCCTCCTCGCTTCCTTGTAGAGTCCCAGACTTCAAATCCAAGTCTTCTGGATTTCTTTTGGTCCAAGAAAGATCCTCGCGAAGGTTTCATTCCGTTTGGACTTAGTTTGATATTCCTTTTCTGTAAAACACTAAAATAGGCAAAAAACAGAAACTGGCACCGAGCCTCCGGTTTATAGGTTAGTCCCAAAAATAATATAAAAGAGCATATTAAAGCCCGTTAAACATCCAAAACATATAATATAATAGCATGGAACAATAAAAAAAATTATAGATACATTGGAGACGTATCTCTCTTCTTATTGATAAAGCCAGTAATAATCAAACTAGAAAGGAAAAGAAAAAAGACAAAGAAAAATATCTACATGAATCTTCGCGTAACATCAATGGCATAGGACCTAGATTGTGGCACCCTGGCTCAGAGAAACCAGAACACCTCGTATTCCATCCCAGAGATCAAGGTGAAGTCTTCTGGAATACGCACTGCTTAGCATAGAACAAACCAGCTTTCTATTATTACACGAATATGAATACAAGGTCTCTGATATTACAGTGAATAACATCGGCACGGTGACACTACGCCATCCTCAGTTGCTCTATGCAAGCAGCATAACAAGTTGAGGCAGCGGAACAACTACTGGCAGCGGAACAATGAACAGCGGTGATGGACTCCAATCCACAGGGACTCTAGCTGGAACGTTTATCCTAGCTCGCGCACAAAGGAACCACAGCAAACAAGCAAGCAATCTAGGCACGACCTGCAAACTGGCATGACACGCCAGGTCAGTACTTTGAATGTACTTGCAAGCTCACAATAACCAGAAGCATTCAAGACAAACAACAGCATGGCAATTACAGGTTAAGCAGAAATTATCATGAGATCATCAGGATAACATGGCATGAACAACATAAACATGATACCGCTAGAATAATATGAGCATGGCATGAACATATAAACATGATGACACTATCATGTAACATGATGAAATTATCATGAACCAACTTATTCTGCTCGGGTTACCTCGTAACCATCATATGCTGCACTTACCAACCTCGGACATCTCACGATCATCTCAGGATCAAATCAAGCTTGGTATAAATACTACCGTAGTAATCATTAAATGACCACAAGGAGCTTGATCTTTACCAATGACTCTCCCACAACATCACAAATATCCAACAACTCGGTATCCTCGATACCACGGTGATCATTTACAGATCACAAACGGAACCACTCTGGGCTCAACGGGTTACCTCGTAACCAAATGGTGATCATTCACGGATCACAGAACCAACTTATCTCATCATCGAACCGGGGTTGTTATTAAGAAATTTATTATTATTACTATTGACCCATAGTGTGACCGACATGAACTGGGCCCTTATCCGCGGGCACGGCTATCGATAGATTTAATACACACTCTATAGAGGTTAGCACACTGTACCCACACCACAGAACCCATGGCCTCGCACTCCCATTCGGGAGGACCAACGGCGTTCCGACAAAACCGTCCTACTGCCATGACACCCTCCCGGCCACTCCGACCAACATCCCCTCAGGGTTCAGTCCTTGGTGGCCCCATGCCTACCAAAGACACCAACGACCACCGTCGTGGCAAAAAAATAAACGGTCCCAAACGGGGACATGTGCACATAACCAAACTCGGGCTTACAAGGCTTATGTCTGCCTACCTGATCAGGGTAGCGCGCGCCCATAACCTTCCCTCGTTGGAGGCACCGGTGAGAGGCACGACAATAGACCCAGTTAGGACCTTCCCATAAAGGTAAGTGTGGTTGCACTGGTCAGCTCGATATGGTGGCACCATGACTCAGCCAACAGTTGTTCAAGTTCAATTAAGTCTGGTTAAACTTGAATTCAAGCAGCTGAGTCATATAAGATGATGCAACAACAATGCATGAACATGAATCAACATAAGCATGGAGGTACAACATATTCATCGAGCATAACCATAATGAAACATTAACCAGATGAGCATGGTAAGCTGATGGGCCTAACATTACACATGAGCATATCATGACCACTAGCATCATAAATAAATAACATGCAAAAACTATTGACCACTACCAAGTAAGCATTTAACCAGCAGGATACAAAGTAGCATGCATAGCAACGGCACTAGATAACAGCTCATAAATATGCATCCGAAAGAACACACTGCTACTACCATAAAGCATGACATATAACAATAATACTAGTAATAAGTGCAGGATAACAAGATGCAGAAGCGCATAGCATGAAAGTAAACACAGATCTATAAGTATCACCGAAACAACGATAACCGTATCAAAACAAGAACACTTATTAAATATTCAAGTTGAAAACCATGGATACTGCATGACTATCATGAAAGTGGTTGTTGTGGCTTGCCTGGGGGTGACGGAGACTCCTGGAAGAAGTGCGGTGAAGCCGCGGAACGAAATGCCGGACAGTTCTCTCTTGGAGGGGGCTGATTAGACGCAAGGGCAAAATGGTCGTTTTCACTACGGGACCACCTAGTGAAAATGATACCAAAAGATATAGCTCGATGATACGAAGAAATGAGCGCTGGTTTCACCTTGATCGGAGTTACGGTTGAAAAGTTGTGAGGTGTTGAAGATTAGGGACCAATCTGTGAATAAACTTCAGCAACGAGGCCCCTGGTGGAAAAAAACTGAAAGCGCCTTCGGTCAGAATACGTTTTATGAGAAGGAAACGAATTTTCAGAGGCAGAAGAAGTGAATACGCTTTCCTGAAGGGAAAACGTGTTTTGGATAAAATAGGAAGGAAATATGCTTTCAGGAAAACGTTTCCACTTATCCGAGTGGATAAGGTAGTGGCTCACTTACAGGTGGAGTCCGCTGGAGAGGGGGGGCCGCCTGGCTAGCTGGCAAGGCGTCGTCTTCCCCCTCCCCTCGCTCCTGTTCGTTCTCGAGTGGAACAGAACGGAAGCAGAGGAGGGAAACGGCCAAGGGCCGGCCAGCTCCGGCGATCCCCGGCCCGGCCGAGGGCACTGGCGGGACCGCAGGGCTGCGCCGCACCCGTTCAGAGGGTCAGCCAGCGCCGGGGTGGAGTGAAGAGGAGGGGAGTCCGCCGCGACGGAGGCGGACAGAGAGGCGGCGGTGGTGATGAACTCCGGTGATGCAGGGCACTCCGTCGAGAGATGAGGGGATGGGGAGGTTCGCCGGGACGTGGGGAAGGCGTTGGTGGAGTCGGGGAAGCACAAGGAGGCTCGAGATGGCCGGACGAAGAGACGGCCGAGAGATGGAGGCGACGGCCTTGCGTGGGGCACGCGTCCAGTGTGGACTCCAGCGAGGGGCGAGGTGGTGGGGCGAACCGCAGGGATGAGTAGGCTGTGGTGGACAGCTTTGGAGGAGAGGAGAGGGGCTAGGTTCGCCGGAACCGAGGAGGAACCGAGGCAGCCATGGGGATCTCCAGCGAAAAGAAGAGAGGGCCGAGGACTCCGGTGGGCTAGGGAGGCAAATGAGGAGTGGATGAGCTGCGGGAGGGCTCGGGGCACGCTTATATAGGCGAGGGGAGGGCTCTAGAGCACGCTAGTGAGCTGGTGCAGTGCTCTAATGGTGGACAGAGGCTGGGCATGGCATGGGCACTCTTCTAGCAGCCCATTTAAGGCAAACCACGACTGGGAGACGCAGTAGATCACGGGGAAGCTCCAGGACATGGTTGGACGTCGAGACGAGGCGGGAGGAGAAGAGCACAGTGGCCGGACCGAGCCAGAGCTTGCATTGTTCGTGACGCCAGCGTGATCACCACGCGCACTGGAGCAAACGACGCGTTCTGGCCGGGCCAAACATGTCTAGTAGATGGACTGTCGTGCCCTTAGTCACAATGAGGAAATAAGTAGGTCCAGTGGCAAAGAAGTGATTTGCACCTAGTGCCAAAGTAAATCAACAGGAAGGTGTTTGTAACTTGCTGTTGTTACACCAGCTTGGTAACGTGGTAAATACTTTGTCTGGTAATGATGAAACTCTAAGGTGACTAATATGGCAAAGTTTAAGCTCAATAAGAGGAGTTTAGCTAGTGGTTGCTGTAGAAACCACCAGACTGGACAGAAATACAAAACATGAAGTAGCACTCACATATCAATAGGTATTGAGCTGAATTTGGTCATGGACCAATTATTTGAAGATATTAAGATGCTCAGAAAGTCTCATACCAATTGGCCAAGCCAAAATGGTACTTGAGTCACAAACATCTCCTCTGGACAGAAACTTGCAAAAATTCTAGAGGAATAATGGCTTGATTAACTATGCCCAAAATGTGTGGAGATAGGTTATATGGATAATAGAAGGCCTAGAAAATTTGCAGCCATAATGGAGCAAGATAAAATATACTTGCTTCACAGACTGAAATTTTGGGCAGAAACAAAGATTTGAAGCTGTGCTTGCATGGAGGCATTACATGAGCTCAATTTTGGTGGAAGACTATGATATGATGAAATGAAGGATCACACAAAATGGCAACTCATTTGGATATGCCTAGCTTGTACCTCCTTTACAAAGCTTCTTTCTGGACAAAAACTTTTGAAAATCATAATTAAATAATTACTAGGCAAATGAGGTTGCATTTTGGCATGTGGCAATTATATGGACATGAAAAGATTCCAAGGAGTTTGAGGTCATTTGGGAAAAGTAAAATAGCACTTGCTTCACAATGTGCCATTTAGGTAATAATAGGAAATGAATTATTTGAGGATTATTTTTTATCATGGCAATGAAAAGTTTTTGTCGGTGTACTAAGGTAGGGGTACCTTAGTACCCCGAACCTGGGCGCGGGCAGTCGCAGCGTCTCCGTGGCAAGCCTTGCCGGGCGTCTGCCAAGACCCTCTGCGGCCCTTCGGAAAACAAGACTCCGGCAAGAGGAGCTTGCCGTTGAGCCATTCAAGAACAAAGTAGTCAAGACCCCGGCGAGAGGAGCTTGCCGGGAAGGCCACTCAGGGCGCGAAGGAAACAAGGCCCCGGCAAGAGGAGCTTGCCGGGAAGGCTTGGCGGGCGACGAGCCCCCAAGCGCGACAAGGTTCCTGCCGCGGCAAGGCGCTTGCCGGGGCGGGCGACCTCTCATCATTTCCGCTCCAGCTCACCCGCCAACGTGTCACCACGGGGTTTTCCCAAGTACGCGTGTCGACGGGCTATGCAGCCAGCAGGGAGTAGCGACAAGCGGCGCTGACAAGCTACCATCGTGGCAAACGGAGGCGCACTTGACGGTCCCTGTTACACTGTTCGGGCGACTGAGACGGGCATTGATGACTCTTGTCCCTTGCCGTCAGAGTTAGGTATAGATTACTGTACACTGTACAAAGCGGTGTACCAACCTATGTTTTTACCATTATACCCTTGTCTACTTGCCACATGTGGTAACCCCTTGTGTCTATAAAAGGAGGCCCAAGTGCAACGTAGAAAGGGTTCGGTCCAGCTCCGGCTTAGTTCATCACATTCATACGAAACCACACTCAGGCTAGGTCTTGTAGCTCCCATCGCTCCCTAGCAAGAACACAAGATAATCCACAAAGCAGCAGTAGGAGTATTATCTCCCCGGAGAGCTCCGAAGCTGGGTAAATCCGCTCGTGTGCATCGCCTCGATCCGCTCTTTGTGCAATCTCCGCCCCCCTCCGAACCACAAGGGACCCAGGTCCCGTAGGTGCTCGTGGGACACGATCAGTTCTCCCCCGACATCTTTGGCGCGCCAGGTAGGGGGCGTCGAGGCTGTGTGAACCCGATCCGGCGGTTACATGAGCAACTTCATCGACATCTTCGTTGACATGGCGCCGAAGAAGAAGTCTTCGGCAGCAGCTGAGCCGTCCGCGTCGAACCCACCACCACCGGAGCCGTCAGGTGGTGGGGGAAACGCTGGCGGAGGGACCGGCGTCGTCGAGAGAGCCCACGATGCCGCCAGGTCCAAGGACAAGGTAGCGCAGGCGTCGGCGTCCGAATCTGCACCGCGTCCTTCGCAGGAGGCGCGGGACCGACAGCGTCATGATACTCGCGGCACCATACGCTCATTGGATCAGGGCCAAGCCGGAGGATCCCGAGGCCCTCGAGACCCGCATGCACCTCAGCATGCCGGTACGAGTGGAGTACGGTCGCTTGGGCGGGACACTGCTCCTCCTAACTTGGTTAGGAGTCCGAGCACATCCCGTTCTTCGCTCCGTACGCCGTTGCCGCCAACCACACCAGCGGAAGCCTTGGCAAGAGCTCAATTACTTCTAGATTACCCTCCAACGGCCGATAAGGTCGACGAATGGAGGGCCACAATTCAGAGTCTCATCGGCTTCGCCAACGGCGACGTCCCGCGGCAACCGAATGCTTCGCAGCCGCGGCGAGGCGACAAGGCGCGAGCCGATGGCGACGAGACTTGCGGGGGTGCACCCACCGTACACTCCCCTTCCCGAAGGCCAAGATCGCTGACTCGCCGGATCCACCTCGACAGCGACTCCACAGCGTCGTCGGATCCGCGAGCTCGTCGTGACCAACGCCAAGTTCTTCGAGAAAGGCAAGAAGAAGACGCTCAAACCCGTATTGAGCGTCGAAGAGAAGCGCGCCGTCAATCTGACCAACGCGCCGGGCCCACTGTTGATATGCATGCGCCAGGGGAACCAGGCGACTTGCCGTACGTGGTGGGTTGCCCTGCGTTCACTCGTGAGCTGCGGCAAGTTCGGTGACCCGACAAGAAAAACTTCAAACCAGACGTGCCGGAGAAGTATGACGGTAGGACACACCCATCGGAGTTCCTCAGCATTTACACCATCACGGTGCAAGCTGCGGGGGGACGAGACGACAAGATCCTCGCCAACTACTTTCCCTTGGTGCTCAAGCCAAACGTCAGATCTTGGCTCATGCACTTGCCGGATGGCTCTATTTCTTCTTGGGCAGATTTGTGCCACCAGTTCGTTGGCGCCTTCACAGGTGGCCACAAGCCTCATGGCCAGGAGAGTGATCTCCACCTGCTTGCCCAGAAGGAGGGGGAGTCTCTGCGCAAATTCATCCAGAGATTTAGTCGAGTGCACTACAACATCCCAGACGTCCACCCTGCTGCAGTGATCAGTGCATTCCATCAGAATGTACGAAATCGCAGGATGAGGGAGGAGATGGCGATGTGCAAAGTGAAAGACGTCAGCGAGCTCTACGCCTTGGCCGACAAGTGTGCACGCGCTGAAGAAGGAAGAAGGCTCCCAGGAGAGAATGTGGGAGCAGAGTCTGACAGTGAGGGGATCGCCCCGGCAAGAAATAGCCGGCGGCGGAACAACAGGAGGAAGAAAAACCAAGAAGTACTAGTTGTCGAGCAGTCCGGCAAGGATGGTGCCGCCAACAAAGCCAAGGCCGGTGGCTCCGGCAAGGAGGTTGCCGTTGACGCCGACCGCCAAGCTGTGACGGCCGCCGACAAGCCTGACAGCTCCAACAAGCAGTACTGTAAAATCCACCGCACCAAAGGCCACGATCTCCAGAGCTGCAAGAAAGTCGAGCAGCTTGTTGAGCTACAGAGAGCTGAGTACGAGCGGCGAGACAAGGAGAAGGCCCAAGAAGGTGCAGGTGCGGCAAGTAAGAAGAGACCCTGTCGGCGAGGGCGCCGCGGCAAAGCCAAGCAGCGGCAAGGAGACAGACCTCCCCGTGGCCGCGACAAGGAAGAAGATGAAGATGAAGATGACGAGGACGATGAAGACGATGAGACTGATGAGCAGGAGTTTCAAAAGGCAACGGAGGTCCTTTGCGTCGACGGTGGGGCGTCTCTGCATACCTCGCACCGCCAACTCAAGCAATGGATGCGTGAGGTCAATGCAGCAGAACCATCCATAGAGTCACGCAAACCTCTGAAATGGTGCAGCACGCCTATCTTCTTTGACATTGAGGATCACCCTGATCGCATCACTGCAGTCGGGTGCCTGCCGATGTTGGTCTCACCAACCATCCGCAACCTCAAAGTCACAAAGATGCTGGTTGACGGCGGGGCCGGCCTGAATTTGATCTCCTCTGCAGTGCTCCAGAAACTTCAAATCCCTGACAGCGAGCTCGAAGAAACTGGTACTTTCCAAGGAATCAACCCAGGAAGGAGCAAGCCCAAAGGGAAGATCACGTTGCCGGTAACATTCGGCAGCGAGCTCAACTTCAGAACTGAGAGGGTCACGTTTGACGTCGCCGATTTCCCATTGCCCTACAATGGCCTACTTGGCCGTCCAGCACTCGCCAGGTTCATGGCCGCCTCTCATTATGCTTACAACCTACTCAAGATGCCCGGCCCGATAAGCGTCATTTCTGTCCATGGCGACAAGAAAGATGCACTTATCTGCGCCGACAAGATTTACCGGGATGCAGCAGCCGCGACAGATAGCAAGCCACTTACCGCTGAAGCTCCCGGGGGGAAGAAGAAGACCACTAGGTCCGGCAAGAGCTCTGTTGCCCACTCCGGCAAGCGCACCTCTTCGGAGTGCTGCGCTACCGTCGAGGACGCACCATCGAGCTCCACCGGCAAGTGCAACAAGATGATGGCAGCTCCGCCAAAGACCAAGAAGGTGCCCGCCAAGAAGGACGGTGCTGGTGGTACCTTCACCATCAGTGCCACGCTTGATCCCAAATAGGAAGGCGAGCGCGTTGCTTTCCTGCGGGCGAATGTCGATGTGTTTGCATGGCAACCATCTGACATCCCCGGTGTTCCCAGGAAAGTAATTGAGCACCACCTAGCTGTCTGTCCTCACGCGCGGCCCGTCAAGAAAAGAGTTAGGAAACAGGCAGTGGAGCGCCAAGAGTTCATAGCAGAAGAAATCAAGAAATTGGAAGCAGCAGGGCTTGTCAGAGGAGTCCTCCACCCCACGTGGTTGGCCAATCCGGTAGTTGTACGCAAGGCTAATGGGAAATGGAGACTTTGTATTGACTTCACTGATGTTAATAAAGCTTGTCCCAAGGACCCATTTCCCTTGCCGTGTATCGACCAGATTGTTGACTCCACGGCTGGATGCGATCTGCTTTCGTTTCTTGATGCATATTCAGGATATCATCAGATCTTCATGGCAGAAGAGGATGAAGAGAAAACCGCATTCATTACACCATGTGGCACGTACTGCTTTATACAGATGCCTTTCGGTTTGAAGAATGCTGGTTCGACCTTTGCAAGGGTAGTCCATGATGCCTTTGGACCACAGATACACCGAAATGTAGAAGCTTACATGGATGACATAGTGGTCAAGAGCAAAGACAGAGCGACTCTGGTTCAGGATTTGGATGAGATGTTTGCAAACCTGCGCAAGATCAACCTCAAGCTCAACCCCGAGAAGTGCGTGTTTGGAGTCCCTTCCGGCAAGCTTCTCGGGTTCTTTGTATCTCAGCGGGGAATTGAAGCCAATCCCGACAAGATCAAGGCCATTGAGCAGATCGAAGCACCAAAGCGCGTCAAGGATGTCAGGAGGCTTGCCGGTTGCGTGGCTGCTCTCAGCAGGTTCATCTCTAAGTCTGCTGAACGCGCCCTGCCGTTTTTCAAGATTTTGAAAAAGGCAGGTCCAATGAAATGGACTCCCG
>LR880970.1:12610080-12620483 GCA_904067115.1 Aegilops sharonensis | reverse complement strand
TTCCTCGAACGATAGTACTTTGTATGGAATACCTGTGCGCGGAGGAACCGACTCGCGACTAGCTTGCGCCCTTACTTTGTTTCGAGTCCGCTCAACAACTTAAGTGAGCTGCCGCTAGTCCGCGACAAGGTTGCTTGTCGGTAGCGACCCCGCCAGCAAGCTGCTGAAGTTCCGCACTCGGCGCTCGCGGCAAGGGTGCCTGCACCGGCAAGTTTCCCTGAAAGCGTAGGGCAGTAACATACAAGGGAAGAAATCGAGTAAAGGAAGTAACATAGCAAATATTGCCCAGAGCAAAGTTATATTACAAAAAAAAACTTGCTGCGGCACTAGCTAAATTATTATCAGAACTGAAATAACAGCGAAGAGGAGAAGAAAGGTGCGCCGGCATCCAAGCCCCGGCAAGCCAGAGTTGCCGGGGCCTGCGGCGAGCCAGAGTTGCCGGGGGCTGCGGCGAGCCAGAGTTGCCGGAGGCTGCGGCAAGCCAGAGTTGCCGGGGGCTGCGGTATCAGATAAGCCTTTCGTTCCTTCTCAAACATCCTTTTTTTTCATTAAAAACATTCTACTCGGATACAGTCCGTGGAGAATGAAAAACATGAAAGAGAGGATTACAATTTTTTAAATGCGGATAAGGCCCGAAGGCTTACAAATTAAAAAGATAAGATGCCCGTAATCCTTTTTCTGTCCCTCTCTTCAGGAGGTAGGTTAAGGACGCGGGAAGGGCAAAAGGAGCGCCTACGCGAGCTACACGTGCCAGAAGGCACCAAGGGAACATGCCGGGGGCTCTCCGAGGGCTTGACGGGAACGGCGGCGCCGGAAGCGGGGCTCGAAGACGGGGCGGCAGGACATCAGCACGCTGTCGAGGGCACTACGCCCTTGTACTCCGACTTGACGGCCTTGTCGCCATCCCTCTTCCCCTTCCGCAGCCTCCCTACGCCAGTCGCCCAAGGAGACGACCCCGGGGAGTTCAAGGAGCCGGCGACACGGATGATGGGGCCACCGGTGACGCGCGAAGCGGCGCCCGACAACTAGTTGGGCCCGCTACCCTCGTCGTCGCTGTCGCTCTCCTCCTCGCCACTCTCGCTCGAGGAGGAATCTTCGCTGTCGGAGGAGCTATCGACGCAGCACCTCGCCCGAGTGCCGAGATCCCCGAAGACCTTGACGGAGAGGAGATCACCCTCCATTAACTTAAAATGGAGGGTAAACCCCGCCAGCAGGTTGTGGATGCGGGCGAACGTCTTCCACCCACGATCAAGATACATCACATTAGGGGCTGGGAATACAACGCGGACTCGCATGCCGCTGATCCCACAGCCCCTCATGTGCAGTCTCAATGTCTCGGGCGAATCCGACTCCATCGCGCTCGCGAACGGAGCTGGAAGCCGGAGGCGACGACGAGGCGCCCGGCGCAGCTTGACGAAGAACTCGCAAGGGTCGTCCCCTGTATGGACCGCCGCGGGGAGGGGAACCGCCAGCGGGGGCGGAGACGGCGCGCCGCCCCGCCCGCCTCTTCCCCGAGCGCCTCGACCTCGTCCACGACCTCGCCCCCGGAGGGGAACCACCGGCGGAGGCGGAGACGGCGCGCCGCCTCGTCCGCCTCTTCCCCGAGCTCCTCGACCTCGTCCACGACCTCGCCCCCCTCCCTCTTCCCCTTGTGGCTGGCTCTGCCACCCCGGGCGTGGGATTGGGAGGGGTGCGCTGTCTAGCTGCGACCCTCGCCGCCACCGATGAAGAACCAAGGTTCCCTTTCTCCATGACGAATGGGAGAAAGGGGAGCAGAAGCTGAGGAAAGGAAGAGATGGGAGAGTGCGGGCTTCTGCGCTCCCCTTCCGCCCTTCTTAAAAGAAGCAAGGTGGGGGCTCGGCCGCCCCGCTCAGCGAATCAAGGCATAGGAAGAGCAGGGAATCGGGGCAGACCTGCTGCCTCTGCTCGCAACGGCCCAGTTTCCCACTTCCACCGTCCGTGACCCCAAGAGCATGGGAACCACGTGGCGGAGATGCAGAACTGAGGCGACAGATGAGGCGACCTCGCACGCCGCCCACTTCCCCCACGACACCGCAATTGATGCGTGCCGTTACAGGGGAACGTGGCGGATACGGAGTGGATTTGGTTTGGACCCAGGCCGCACGTGCCCGTGCCCTGTTTTGGGCCTGGCCCAACAGCGCTCGGCACCGTGTATGGCCCAGGCCCAGGGGCTCCTGTCGGTGTACTAAGGTAGGGGTACCTTAGTACCCCGAACCTGGGCGCGGGCAGTCGCAGCGTCCCCGTGGCAAGCCTTGCCGGGCGTCTGCCAAGACCCTTTGCGGCCCTTCGGAAAACAAGACTCCGGCAAGAGGAGCTTGCCGTTGAGCCATTCAAGAACAAAGTAGTCAAGACCCCGGCGAGAGGAGCTTGCCGGGAAGGCCACTCAGGGCGCGAAGGAAACAAGGCCCCGGCAAGAGGAGCTTGCCGGGAAGGCTTGGCGGGCGCCGAGGCCCCAAGCGCGACAAGGTTCCTGCCGCGGCAAGGCGCTTGCCGGGGCGGGCGACCTCTCTTCATCTCCGCTCCAGCTCACCCGCCAACGTGTCACCACGGGGTTTTCCCAAGTACGCGTGTCGACGGGCTGTGCAGCCAGCGGGGAGTAGCGACAAGCGGCGCTGACAAGCTACCATCGTGGCAAACGGAGGCGCACTTGACGGTCCCTGTTACACTGTTCGGGCGACTGAGACGGGCATTGATGACTCTTGTCCCTTGCCGTCAGAGTTAGGTATAGATTACTGTACACTGTACAAAGCGGTGTACCAACCTATGTTTTTACCATTATACCCTTGTCTACTTGCCAAATGTGGTAACCCCTTGTGTCTATAAAAGGAGGCCCAAGTGCAACGTAGAAAGGGTTCGGTCCAGCTCCGGCTTAGTTCATCACATTCATACGAAACCACACTCAGGCTAGGTCTTGTAGCTCCCATCGCTCCCTAGCAAGAACACAAGATAATCCACAAAGCAGCAGTAGGAGTATTATCTCCCCGGAGAGCTCCGAAGCTGGGTAAATCCGCTCGTGTGCATCGCCTCGATCCGCTCTTTGTGCAATCTCCGCCCCCCTCCGAACCACAAGGGACCCAGGTCCCGTAGGTGCTCGTGGGACACGATCAGTTCTCCCCCGACAGTTTTGCCATATTTTATGAAGATATGACCCAAACAATTTATCAGAATTATTTGGAAATTTTAGGAGTGATAGAAATATAGGTTGCCTCACAACCTAGGCTTTTAAAGGATTATGCCTTTATCAGAAAAGGAATATTCCGAATAAAAAGAATATTGGGTTAGGTCAAGGATGACAATGACAGGGTTTCAGGACGATGATGAGGATGACAAGCCACTATAAACCTAGGAAGACATGATCTTCCCAAGTTTCAAAACCACATAGCCACGGAAAAGCAAATCAATACAGGAAATCCAAGAAAATCAAAGGAAAAAAGAAAAGGGCAGAAATCTAGGCTGTTACATAGATGTACATTACTTAGAGCCCATCTAGATGTGCTTTAGCAATACTGTCAAACAAAACCCCTAATCATCATTGCAAACAACGCATAGAACATGGCTAATGCGACAACCACAACAACACATGCTAGTTCCTTCTTACCTCTTCCTTTCATCTGTTGCCTCTGATTGATTCTTTCTTGCTTCATCGTACTGATTGTACATTCCAGATCAGCCAGTTTCTTCCTCAACTTAACGTTATCTTCTACGAGCTTGGTGATAACACTCCGAGCACTGCCATGCCATTCTTCATCCAGCCAGTTAACAAAGGCACAAGCCTCATATCCATGCCAATGTTAAATAGTATTCAGGATGAGCGGTGGCATTAACTCAAGTAAAATGATGAACTTAGCACTAACCTCTAAGGGGCAACTGAGAAACCGCCTGCCAATGTCGAATCCCTCTGTGCATACACGTCGAGCGAGAGTGTGCCTGTGCACACAACTCAGCTTTTGGTACTTCTCGGTGGCGCAAAACTCGAAGTCGAACTCGTGTTGCGGGAGTCCAGAGTGATGCTCCGGATCCGGCGGCAGATCGCTTTCCTTGGGGGGGGGGGGGGTTCAATTCAGGACGGATTCATCAAGGAGGTACTTTGGACATGCTAAAAAGATCGAGATAGATTGGAACCTGACAGGACGATTCGGATCCGTAGTACACCTGTCTTCTGATGACCTTAGGCAAGTACTCGGCGGCCACCGCCATCGTGGCGGCGATACGAGCAGGAGCAGCCCCATCGAAACCATCATCTCCACTCGCCCGCATCACTACAAAAAAAATACACTTCCGTGATGATACGTGTTTGTCACAATAGTTCACGTTTTCTGTCATGCATGTACATCCATGACAAATATATGATAGAATCAAGATAGTCATACCCGTGTTGTCGTAGAAGTGTTCCATGACATTACCAAAATTATCATCACGGAAGTGTCGACTTCCATGACGATAAATCACGCGTCACAGAAGTGCTTTCGTCAAGGGTGACCGACACGTGGCATCCACCGTAAGGGAACACCGTTAAGCTATCGGGTCCGGTTTTGGATCCGATAACCCGTTAACAGCCCTGACCAATGGGGATTTTCCACATGTAAAATCATCATTGGCCGGAGGAAACACGTGTTGCCTCACCATTGGGACAGATGTCATCCACTGATTGGACAGGAGGCGCCTATGATAGGTCGACACGTGGCACGACCCAACAGTGGCCCATTCCCGTAAAAAAGGCCGGCCCATATAAGGCCTACTTGTGTTAGGTCCATTTAAGCACACGGCCCATACGAGATGTGCCAATTTGCCCCGTCAACAGCCCCTTAAAGATTTGACACCATTGCAGCCCATTGTCAGTTCGAGCCCGTTAACAGCCCGCTATATATTTGGGCTCAATATCGGCCCGATGAGATTTCGGCCTGTTAACGGCCCATTCAGTGGATGGGCCGATTTTCACAATGTACATCTTTCGGCCTTTTAGCGACCCAATTAAATATTGGGCTAATTTCTGGCCCGATGTGACTTTCACCCTGTTGAGGGCCCATAATTCAGTTGGGCCATTTGTAGTCGGACCTGAGTTTCGGCCTTTTAGCGACCCATTTAAGTGTTAGGCCAATTTCCGGCCCGGTGTGTCTTTCAGCCTGGTGATGGCCCATATATCTGTTGGGCCATTTGTAATCGGACCTGAGTTTTGGCCTTTTAGCGACCCATTTAATTGTTGGGCCAATTCTCGGCCCTGTGTGCCTTTCAGCCTGTTAACGTACCATAAATGAGTTGGGCCATTTGTAGTCGGACCTGAGTTTTGGCCTTTTAATGGCCCATGCCCTTCATGGTCCAATACCAGCCCGGTTTCTCTTTCGGCCTGCTAAAGGCCCACAACATAGTTGGGCCATTTACAATACAACCTGACTTTCGGCCTCTTAGCGGCCCATGCTCTTCATGGTCCAGTACAAGCCCGCTGTCTCTTTCGGCCTGCTAAAGGCCCACAGTATAGTTGGGCCATATGTAGCCCGAACTTAGTAACGGCCCGTGAAATCAATTGGGCCCACATGTTGCCTGCTTCGATGTCAGCCTGTTAACGACCCGGGAGTAAAAAGGGCCGACCATTAACTTTCGGCCTGGTAACGACCCATTAACTGAATGGGCCCACTAAAGTTCGTACATGTCTTTAGGCCAAATTAGATAATTTGAGCCCATTACGACGATTAATTATGCACAGGACCAAAACCGATCAAGCAAAGGTACGACATACAGGGAAAAACGTTGCACATCCAGCATATATTACAGGAAATTACATCCACTGGGCAATCAAAGATTGATGCCAGTGCAAATAAATGAACAGAACCTAATGATTTACAACGTCACAATCTGCAACCTCAGCACGGATGACGCCCATAAGCATGTGGGCAAGTTCTTGCTGCTTTGCTACGCTGTCTCTGAAAACATTGATCAGTTTTTGTGTCGCACGACTTTGCACCTCTGATTCCTCCACCATTTCCATCATTCCTTTAGCCATTAATTGGTTCACAAACATACATTTTTTCCGTTGCATTCGAGACAGAGGATACTGAACAGATTCAGTTGGCGATTTTGGCAGGCTTGTATTATTGATAGTGGAGAGTGTCTTGACCACTACATCATAACATAAATTAGGAGTGGAACCAAACAGATTAATCATGAGTTATTGGCATATTACCTGGCCTAGTTTTATTCGAAAGAAACAATGGGGTTGCCTTGCTGTTTTCAGAGTTCGTCTTCTTATCTTCAGCAGCCTGCACCAAATTAAGACACTAGCATTGCTATCATTGGCCAAGTCAGATAATAGGAAAGCAACATTGGCACAACGAACATTTGGTCAACTAGCCAACACCAAATTAACACAATATGGCACAGCTATCATCAGCCAGGTAAGGTAATACTAAAGCAACATTGACACAATGAATGAATGGGCAACCAAAGCAGCACTACAATTCAGTAATGTGCATGATATGAGATAGTACACTCATGCAGCTCAGTATGCAAAACTACCAGGCAGTTTTCTTTACAAAAATCAACATTGGCGCCTTTAACATTTTTCTACAACTAATTTTAGATCAGATAAAGGTTGGATTCACGCCGATTAAGAAAATACATGCAGATGTAAAAATATAGTGATATACAATAGGTACTTACATCAGCATTGGAGCACAGAAAATTCCCGCAAGATGTTTTCCTCGAATACAATCCAAATGAAGGAAATCTTCTATCATTTAACCTTATTTTCTAAAAGAGAGATGGGTAAGAAACGTGTAGAAAATATGATCAGAATGCTATAAAATTTCATGATGCGAGGATACGCATACGCTTCTTAGAATGGAGTTGACATTCTTTTGCTGGACTAGAGCGGACTAGTTCTTTGGCCACTAGAATCTGCTTATTATCAGTGGGAGTTGGGTTTCTCTGTGCTGGAGCAGTATCTATGAAAAATGGAGTTGGTTTATTATCTCCTGGCATTTGGATCTTTTGCAAAGACCTGGTTTGTAACCCTTCAGATTCTAACATAGCCGTCTTCCCCTTGCATGCCTTATATAGAAGAATGGTGCTTCAATTATAAATCATGCTACAACAGATATGGAATAGGTACTGAAGAATAGAAAGGCATGACATATTGACATGTATTCTCTCCACCCAGAAATAAATGGATGGGTCTAGGGGTATTTCAGTTCTAGATACATCCAGTTTTATCCATTTCTGCGACATGTAATCCGGACGGAGGGAGCATGATGTAAGAGCTACGGATACGACGGGACAACACAGTAAAAAACACTGAAAACCCACTGCAGAACCAAAGTAATCAAACCCACTGATATGAGATAGTACACTCATGCGGCTCAGGATGCAAAACTACCAGGCAGTTTTCCTTACAAAAATCAACATTGTGGCCTTTAATCATACATTTTGCACAACTAAATTTAGATCAGATAAAGGTTGGATTCATGCCGATTAACAAAATACATGCTGATGTAAAAATATAGTGATATACAACAGGTACTAACATCTGCATTGGAGTATAGATAATTCCTGCAAGAATCTTTCCTCCCAGATGATACCAGTGCAGAAATTCTTCTATCTGTTAAGTTTATTTTCTAAACGAGAGATGGGTAAGAAACATGTAGAAAATATGATCAGCATGCTATAAAATTTCATGATGCAAGGATACGCACACGCTTCTTAGATTTTAGTTGACATATTTTTGCTGGACTGGAGCGGACTAGTTCTTTGGCCACTGGAATCTGCTTGTTATCAGTAGGAGTTGGGTTTCTCTGTGCTGGAGCAGTATCTATAAAAACTGAAGTTGGTTTATTATGTCCTGGTTTGGATCTTTTGCAAAGACCTGGTTTGTAACCCTTCAGATTCTAACATAGCCGTCTTCCCCTTGCATGCCTTGTATAGAAGAATGGTGCTTCAGTTATAAAACATGCTACAACAGAGAAATGTAATAGGTACTGAAGAATAGAAAGGCATGACATATTGACATGTATTCCCTCCATCCGGAAAAAATGGATGGGTCTAGGCGTATTTTAGTTCTAGATACATCCTCTTTTATCCATTTCGGCAACATGTAATCCGGACGGAGGGAGTATGGTGTAAGAGCTAGGGATACGACAGGACAACACAGTAAAAAGACACTAGTTGAATGTAAAATTGTATGCTAGCGGAATATGTACAGAAAAAACTAAGGCAGCATACACGTGTATGATTGGGAAACTAAGATGGCATTGCAATAGAGCACTAGAACAACACTTCAATGTAAAAAAACATGGTATGGTAGACAGATGAAGTACGTACTGATGAATAACAATGCATAAGATATTCAGAAGCGTGATGTCCAGATTAAGCAGATGGCATTGCGATAGAGTAGAATGACAGTACTTGAATTTTAAAACATGTTATCATGAATGGAATAGGTACTGAAAAACAGGAAAACACGACATATTTACATGCATGATCAACATTCTAAGCACATGGCATTGCAACAGAGTAGATACACTCCAGGAAATTATATGCATGTTGTACCCATATCACGGGCCAAGTTAGAGCAAGGACCTTGTGGGGTGAAGAGGATTCAACATCTTTCTGCAAGTCTTCTGAAGAATTTCCCTTACATGTTCCATCATATTGGGTATCATTGACATCAAGTTTATTGGCCTTTACATTGCTCCGTGAGGTTTTTGTGGATATATCAGTGTGTGCAATTATATCTGACATGCATGGAAGACAACTAGTAGTTAGATTTATGTAATGAGTGCCTGTAGGGGACAACATAAATAGTAGGACTAGGGTTTACTAGCCGCAACAGGTCTCAAAAACTAAAGGGAGAACACAGATAAAGCTATAGAATATGTATCGTTTGTACTCGAGATTAACTAGAGGGCACACAAAAGTATTAAAGAACAACATAGGTAATACTAGAAGTGGTATAATACTATAATCACCAGCCTGTGGGATAGCATTGGCTGATGGATGATAACTATGGAACAACGTTACCTAAAGAACAAGTATCTTAGCTGAACTATGGAACAACGTTAACTCCTGAACAAGACCTGTAAGAGATCAGCATGAATATACAGTGAAATGTGATAATCTATTTTCCATGCTTAGATGAATAACAAAGCCATAAATGTTGCACACAAGTAAGATGAGGGTACAACCTATCTGGCCGCCATCCATAGGAGTGAGCATCATGTGCTGACTTGTCGATGGCCTGCAGTTGTTGTGGCTGTCCATGTTGGGCACGCGCATTTGATGCAGGGAACTGTTGAGTGGGGACTATAACGCCCTTTTGGTGTATGCTTCCCTTGTTGGAGCAGCCGCGGTGTGTCGGAAGACGGTGTGGCTAAAGATGCAGATAATGCATAATGTTAAGAACGACACATCTCTTTGATCTGAAGAAATACACTAAGAGATCAACAGCAAGGTACGAGAGTGGTCACACGTCTATTGACTGAGACTAAATTGGGGTCACACGATTTTATTTTATTTTGGTACTGTTCGATCTACGCCGGATGGCTTGATGGCCGTCTTGTGCCTCCCAGCTGACACTGTTAGGAATCTTCCCAGAAGAGCCAGCGACCAACGGCAGAGCAGCTTGCCTCCGCCATCCGTGGCCCCGGCCAAAACCCCGCTCCCCGCCCCACTGCACTGTCGTGGTTGTGCCGCCCAGGGCCAATCCACAAAGACTCCCCGTCATCCAGATCCGACGGCGGCAATACCTTGAACCCACGCAACTCTAAGATAGCCATCTAACCGCTGCTACCGCAGCAAACTTGCGGCCACACACCCTTATGTTAGACACCAGCCAACTGGCTGCCTAGGAGCTCCGCCACCTCGAGGGGTGCTGCTTCCCATTGGGAATCGATTGGCCCAGAATAAAAATTCAGACAACTGACGCCTAAATAAAGTGATTTGAGATGAGGGTGTGACCTATCTGGCGGCATGGTGAAGTAGGCAGGTCCAGCTGCCGAGTCGGTGAGGCCGGCGCGGTTGCGGTGGCCACCGACGACAGGGAAACAGCGATGTCGCGACGGTCGACGGCCACGGGGAAGCACCGCCGGGACTCTGGACGGATCCGAAGTTGGAGCCGCTCCGACGCCGCGAACAACGGTGGGTGTGAATGGGCTCCGGTACGGTTCACGCGGCCGTTGTCGAGGCATCTCCAATAGCACAGAGTAAGAGGCACACAACCCAATGCACGACGGCTAATGGACAACGTCTCCGGCATTAGGGAGGAGGGCGGTTGTGAAATTGGTGCGGTAGGGGGTGCCATGGAGGAGGGGCTGAGGTTTTGCGGCTCGGGAGAATGGAGTTTCCGGGGAGAAGGTGATTTGGCGCCCACGAGGTATGAATGGGGGGGATTGGGA
>LR880970.1:12586919-12609525 GCA_904067115.1 Aegilops sharonensis | reverse complement strand
TGGGTCTGTGTACTGAGGGTCGGGGATAGTAGAGTAACTTTGCTTCTCCCCAAATAGTGTGCGGGAGCGATTTCGGGCGAGGAGGGCGTGTTTTGAAATATAGTGGGCGCGAGCGATTTCGGGCGAGGAGAGCGTGTTTTGAAAAAGTGGGCGCGAGCTATTTCGGGCGAGGAGAGCGTGTTTTGCCGACCATGGTTTATGAATTATTCGGCACATGTCATTTCGGCCGAGGAGAAAGCGTGCTTGGATGAAGTTACAAACCTACCCTCAATGCACAATGAGCCAATTAATGCGTCTCCATCATATAGGACGGTAATTTCGCGTCTCCCATTTATTTGCTCGGGCGAATTCCACGGAGCAAAGGATGTTTAACGGTTCTTTCGGGAGTAATGTGTTTTTACATGCTCGTTGCTAGCGATTTACTATATGACAAATAGTTGACCCACTCAAAAACGGGAATCAAACCCAAAATGAAATATCTCGATTCACTGAAATAGCTCGTTCACCAGGTCAAAATAGTGAACTAAATCCAAAATTGAACACCTCAATCTAATAGCATGTTGTACAGTATTATAGTACTCCATGAACATTTTGAAAGTCAAATTAATGAACTTGTTTGATATACGCATATATTCGTTCATGTGTGGATTGCAGACAACATGTTCTCCAATTTAAATATTTGAATGCAAGTTTATATCAAAACATGGTTTATATCAGTCTTTGATGCATAAAACGCGACCTCCCCCTCTCCCGGACTCCTACTCTCTCTCTCTCTCTCTCTCTCTCTCTCTCCAACAATCTTCAATTCTGTCGCACAAATCCAACACACAAACCTTGTTGGTCCTCTCTCTTTCTCTCCATCTCTCTCTCTCTCTCTCTCTCTCTCTCTCTCTCTCTCTCTCTCTCTCTCTTTGTGTGTGTGTGCATGGGGGGGGTCTTTCTAGTTCGCATGCATATATACTCCATCTATATGTCTCTCTCGCACACTATGTATGATTCTCTAGTCCAAGCTAGATATCTTGGGTGCACTCATCATACGCACACAAATTCCTTGGCTCGTTTCCCGTAACTCTCTCATGCACCACTCTGTCGTCTTGCAGTTGTCCCCCCTCTCTCTCAAACTCTCCATCTACGTGGGTCACACATACACATGCATATCTCACTCGCACTCGATAGGCCCATCTAAAACTCTATCTCTCTCTCTCTCGTTCTCTCTCCATCTCACACGCACACACACACAATCTCATGCCTAGCTAGCCAAGTATGATGGTCTCTCACTCAACTGTAGGCACACGCAGTCCCCCCTATATGTATATGACTAGCTAATCTTAGTCTCCATCACAAACATGTGCATGGTCTATCTCGATTTCTCTCGGGGCATCTTTCTATCGCGCATGCACCTCCCTCGATCTCCCACCCATATAGTCCCCTCACTATCTCGAGGGGGTCTCTCTATCACAAACACACCCTCTCGCCCTCCACATGTGTCCATGTTCTCCATGTGTCCCTCTCGACCTTTGTTCCTTGTTGGCCAGACCTCTATTGAACATGTGCTATAGGGGTGTCTCTCTCCGTTGCAAACAATCACACACTAGCTATCTTCGTGTATCTCCTCGCCTCGCTTTTCTATCTCGGAGATGCATGCGTGATATGTTCGCCTAAGAAACGAAAAAACGCACACTCTCTCTAATTTATCGTTTGTTGTCACTTTCTATTTCACACACATACTCTTTTTTCACACTTACTCATTCTCCTTCACACGCACTTGATCCCACTCGACTTAGGCTCTCTCCTCGGTCCATAGCATATTGATTTATTGAAAAGTCAAACATCACAAAGTTTGACCATGTACGTGGAGAAAAACAATTACATCTGGAACGACAGACATATACCATTAGATTCACCATGAGATGTAGTTTCATATGATGTATCTTTGGTATTGAAGATATAAATAACATTTGTGTAAACCTGATCAAAGTTTCCAAAGTTTGACTTCTAAAAAAATTACATGCACTGCATTATCAAGCGGATGGAATATCTCTTTCCCCTCTCAGCTATCTGACGCACCACTCAGCCTTATTGGTGCTCCTCAATCTCTCTCAAACTTTATATCTCCCTGGATCACACATACACATGTCTCTCTCGCGCTATACATATAGACCCATCCAACACTCTCCGCCCTTGTTCTCTCTCTATGTGACACGCACCCCCCTAATAAGTACCATAATCCCTCACTCCATCATAGGCGCAAGCACTCCCCCCTAAGTATGATTATCTCTCACTAACCATCAGGAACACACATATTCTCTCCTTCCATCCATACATCTATCTCGATATCTCTCGTGGTATCTTCTATCGCGCACACACCTTGTCACTCGACCTCCCACCCATGTAGTCCCATCACGATCTCCAGGGGATCTCTCTATGACAAACATACACTCTCTCCTCCCCATGTCTGCATTTTCTCCATACGTTTCTCTCGACCTCTCTCCCTTGTTTGTCAGACCCCTCTTGGCCACGTGCTAGGGGTCTTGCTCTCTCAGTTGCAGACAACCACACATTATCTCCTCACCTTGCTTCCGTTGTCGAAGATGCATGTGTGATATGTTTGCATAAGACACACACGTTTTTTCTCGACTTTTATCGAGTGTTGTCCATGTATCTTTCACACATGCACACACACTTTTTTCAATCACTCTTTCTATTTCTCTCTCTCTCTCTCTCTCTCTCTCTAGTTAGGGACTCTCACGTCCATAAGCATATGGATGTTTTGAAAAGTCAAACCTCAGAAAAGTTTGACCAGGTATATGTGGAGAAAAACATTTACATCTGGAAAGATCATTAGATTCATCACAACATGCACTTACTTCATACTATCATTTATCTTTGGTATTGTAGATATAAGTATTTTCTTTATAAACTTGGTCAAAGTTTCAAAAGTTTGTCTTTAAAAAAATGTTGGAACTACATTATCGGACGGAGGGAGTAGCTCTTTCTCTCTCTCTCTCTCTGCTATCTCTCACGGGCCTCCCCTCTCACACTGACACTCTATACCGATGGATTATACGCTCACTATGTCAGCATATAGCTCCGTATATTGTTTAGTTGACCAGTCAACCAGTCCACATGCTGCTTGATTAGCTCGTGTTCTGTATCTTCGTGTGCTGGCCCATGTGGCAGTGGGTGAAAATAAGTAATCTAGAGGCCCATCTGACACGTGGTGAAGTAAACAAAGTTGAAACCACTCGGAGTAGCACCCCACACGCTAGTAAATTGAGGGTGCATCGAGGACACACTTCTTCCGCGTGGAGGACGCACTCGCGCACAATTCACCACTGCGCAGCGGCATGCACAGAAGGACGCACTCGCGGACACCCAGCACACAACACACACCAGCACACGTGTACACCGGCGTCACCGCCGGTTTAGATAGACGGCGAGGCAGCCAGCAAGCGGAGGCGGCTCGAGCCAAAACCGCATCCGGCAAGCCTGGACTTCATCAGCAGCCTCCCCGACGACATGCTGCTCGTCATCATTGGCCTCCTCCCTACCAGATATGCCGTGCGGACCGCCCTGCTCTCCCGGCGGTGGCGCCCCCTCTGGCACCGCGTCCCCCTCAACCTCACCGTCGACAGTTGCCTCTGCAACGGGGATTGCAAATGCATGGCCGCAGTCTCCAAGATCCTTTCATCGCACCCTCCGCCAGCCAGACGCCTTGACATCCGCATGTTCAGTACCAACTTCAAGGTCCAACTCAAGTTCGACGAGTGGTTCTTATCCCCTGCCCTAGATCAGCTCGAGGAGCATAGCTTTGAAGCTGGACGATGTCGCTCTCTGTCGTTGTCCGCGCTCCGCCTCGGGCTAACACTACGCCGTGCCAGCATCAACTCCTGCTATCTTCCCTAGATTAATGCCGCGCCCGCCCTTCTTCTCCCTCAACTCAAGCAGCTCGACCTATTCGACGTTGTCATCTCAAAGAAGGCTATGGAGAACCTGCTCCACAAGTGTACTGCGCTCGAGTACCTTCGTCTTGAGCAGATCTACGGGTTCATTAGCCTCCACATCGCCTCGACGAATCTCCGATGGATTTATGTGTCTTGCTGGCCTCGCAACAAGACATCAATTGGGAAGAGATCACTCCAGCTGTTCCACGTTATGGTCATTGAGAATGCGCCTTTCTTGAGATATTTCTTGTATCGCATCTAGAAGGTCCAACAAAAATCAGGGTCATTGATGCGCCGAAATTGACAGCGTTGGTGCACTCATCTTCTTCTGCGTCTTCTTGAAATTCACATTTCTAAAGTTCTTCTTGATGTATTTACGACCGTCTTCCAGAAAATGATTCCCACAAGCTTGACCTAGTCTATGCGCACAGTGAAGATCTTGGCAATAAAATCTATCGGCCCCAATCTGGATCAAGTTGTTGGATTCCTTACATGCTTTCCGTGCACGGAGAAGCTACTCATCGAGGTGAAACTTCTTTCCTATTAGTAAACGGTGATCACAACGTAGCCTAGTAATTTTCCCAAATTACGGTGATCACAATGGTGAAATTTCTTTCCTATTAGTAAGCTACTCATCAATTTTTTTCGTAATTTTCCCAAATTACGATGACAAGTGTAGTGTTCAAAACGGCATCTACGCACTGCACCGAAAGAAATGTTTTTAGTATTTTTCCTCACGTGATCACCTGCATCATTTTTTTGTTGTACTACTATAGTAGCCTAGGCTAGTCATAGTGGAAAGTAACTTAGACTACTCCAGTAACTCTGTGGTTACCCTAAGAGCAAGTACTACCTCCGTCCTGGTTTACTCTTCCTATTTTGTAGTATCAAAATTTGACCATAGATTTAACTGACAAAATGTTAATGCATGTCACTAAGAACTATATCGTTGGATTCGTATTTGAACATAATTTCAAATGGTGTAATTTTTAGTGACATGCATTGGCATTTTCTTACATAAATATATGGTCAAAATTTTATACTAAATAAGTGGTAGTACAAAAGTGGGCTATAACGGCCCTCCACTATGTAGTCCAAAAAACGTACCAAATTCACGTGTGATGCATTTGGCATCGATGCCCCTCCATTGCTCACCTGGTGCCCCAATCTGGATCGCCTACTTTGCTCCGGTGCCAAATTAACTCACGCAATGAAAAAACACGTGCGTGGGAGAGAGAGAGGACTGAGGCAATAAAAAAACACCTGTTTGGGAGAGTGAGAGGCTGGTGTAGTTGGTTTGATTGATTTGTTTATACATGTGGGTCTGTGTGCACATCGGTGCCAACTCTCTCACATCGCGAGAGCGGTGCCAAAATCTTTTGATTTGACATCGATGCGTATTAAGGCATCGGCCACATAGTGGAAGGCAACAAATGCCCAAGATCTTCACGTACTCCTAGGTAAATGAGAGGAAAGAGAGAGAGAGAGAGAGAGAGAGAGAGTGAAAAAATATCACTAGCCAGCCAACCCTATCATATGAGCGAATGATATTGGTACCTCTTGATGACACGACAATCTTATAAAGCCAGCTGCTCTAATATGTTCTCTTCTTTTGCAGATAAAAAAAGACCCGAAAGTGGAAAATGTGCTGCACTATAAGAATCTCATCGAATGCCTTGATCTCCATCTTACAGAAATTGATTTGATCGACAACCGAGGCAGCATATCTTAGTTTAAATTGGCCTGGTTCTTTGTTCTGGAGGCAAGTGTGCTCAAGGTAATGAGGTTTGGCGTTCTCTGGTGCAACAATGAATGGCGTGCTTATCACCGCAAGCGTCTAAGCCTAAGTGACAAAGTCTCCGCAGAAGCTGAATTTGTTTTTGAAACATCAAGTGGCGAGAGACTCGAAAACTTATTTGCCCATTAGTGACTTGTCGGGGCGGTGGATTTTAGTTTGTATGATAATGCTGCATCCACCTAATGTAACGAAAGTTCTTACGTAAACTTCCTAGTAATTCCCTCTTCGCAGGTGCAGCATTACTCCTAACATTTGTAATATCAGTTTGAAACTTGTAATATTGACGTGTCCTATTCCTGCGTTTTCAAAATCCTTCGAATCAAACAGGTCCTGAGTTGGTGATGATGTTGTGCCTGCCATCTTTCACAAATAGCCGTCGGATCTAGATCTGACGCATACAAACCAAACTTCTCCAGTTTTGCAAAAAGATGCCCGAACTCGTTCCCTATTTACAAACAACTCCTTGTCTCTCACAATCAGCCTTATCTCCTCCCCACCACATCTAGAAGGCCATGGAAAAATCTGGCGCGATGGCCGCTGCCGGCGCCGTCCACCCCGCAATCTTGGTGTTCCGTGCAATGCATGGGCATCTACGCACAGGAAATTATGTCGAACACGGCTAGTTGTAAGCAGGCTAGGTCTACAGCCATGATGATAGTGACTGCAGACGGTGAGGCTGACTATGGTATGCCGAACACGGCGCCTATACTCAGGTGTCATCTCCGGCGTAAGGTCTTGTCTTCACTGTGAGGAGCAACACGTAATAATTTGACCAACGGGTAGTACAGTGCTACTACGTTGGTAGTACTACTACTACTAGTAGCACCACCGTCTGGATTTAGTAGTACTACCACGTCCATCTGGATTTAGTATTTGACTAGCAATATCTAGTAATGCATGTCACAAAAAATGTACTACTCCCTCTATAAATAAATACATGATGTATCGTTTTATTCCTATCGGCGAGGATTACATGCAATGAACAAACCACTGCATGTGATGTTTGGTAGTCTCAAGTCATTGAAAGCATGCACGGGCACGGAGGGGGACGCATCTTCATTGACTTACTTCACCTGCCTTTGGTTGTATGACACGTGGGCCCAACGGGTGGCTGGCCAACCTGTTATACAACCAAAGGCAGGTGCAATAGAGGGGCGAGGAGTAGATGGCCAACACGCACGTGAATTCAACGTAGTATGCGCTTCTCATATAAAGGCTCCCGCCAGTCCAATCTACGAAATCCTACGCACCTACACACCCAAGGGCAAGAGTGATCACTCCAATCGCAAGATCAGTTGAGTAGAAGCTAGACCCATGGTGTGGAGATGAGCGCGAGCATCAGCCGACTGTGCCAGATGGTCCACGACGCCGGCCTGCGGCCCAGCACCGAGGAACGTCTCCAGGTAGTGCTTGAGGCCGACAGGGCGAGGGGCCGCTTGGACGACAGCTTCGTCTCCTTGTTTGACGGGGTCCTCGTCGACTTCCTCGAGAAGTTCACCGTCGTCAAGAAGCTCGCGGACGACCTTGACGTACGCCTCCAGCCCACGTGCCCAGGCTCTGTGATGCCTGCCACCCTCAACGGCCTCTATGGTGACAGCCTCTTCGACGCACTGGTGGACCTGTGACTGCCCGCCGTCGCGCC
The DNA here is from genome assembly GCA_904067115.1 of Aegilops sharonensis. NCBI lineage: Eukaryota > Viridiplantae > Streptophyta > Magnoliopsida > Poales > Poaceae > Aegilops > Aegilops sharonensis. Next base: position 12,602,141 of record LR880970.1, on the reverse strand, counting down.
GGAGAATGTCCACCTCGAGGTCGCGCTCGCTGCACAGCGCCTGGCGCAGCAAGACACCATCGATATAATCACCCACGTGTACGCGCAAATCTTACCCAAGGACTACTACATGCAAGAGGAGGACGATAGGACGCTGGCCTTCTTGGACCGTAAGGCAACCTTGGACGGCATTGTTCAGAAGCACGTTGAGCTTGCCGCCAATGCTGCTGCTCCTCACACGTTGGTTGGTGACCCGGCGCACTAGGGCGTGAGGATGTCGTTGATGGATCGGTATGTATCTTTATCTTTTTGTCAAATCCATATAGTGGTATATGGTACTACTAGTAATTATCTTATCTTTCGCATCAACTTCATAATTTTCCTACGTACTCCATGCATGAACCGCGCCAAAACCAAACTTCTCATTACTATAAGAAAAATTGTTATTTATATCTATCGGTCGCCCCATGGAGCAGGACTAAATTTTACAAGTTACAAGTTCAAAAGTAAAAGCCTGGCATGTTCACGTCGTACCCCCACACGGTTTGTCCGGCATGCCACTCAAAGGGGGAATGCGTGCTGTGTTGCATTTTCACTTACAAGTGGGACCGCAGTTGAGCAAACCGACTATTGGCAAACCCCCACCCCGCCCACCGCGCGATGGCTGAGAAAACAGGAGGGAGAAGAGATGGCTGTAGCTAGCACGGACTCCAAGAAAATTGGTGTCGGATGGGACTTGTGTGGGTGGCGTGTGCCGTACTGCTAGACATGAATGCTAGTTATGGTCCATGCCACCCCACTATATCCAGGTGCTGGTTACGGAGAACAAATTTCCTGGAGTCCGTGCTCAGCCCTCCTCTATCTCTCTTCTCAGCCAGCCAGCAGACGCGTGGAGCCCATCGTCTATTTGCTCATATGCGGTCCCACATGTCAGTGAAAACGCAAGAGGTCCCACTGAATCTGCACATCTTTCACCTTGACGTGCTGGTGATGAAAAACAAATCCAATAAAGATCTTCGATGGCCGCTTTTGGAATTACTCAAGAGTAGTAAGATTCTATTTATAGTTTAACCCAAGATGCACATCACGTGGCTTCAACTACCACTCTATTTTCTTGCATGACACAACCTGGATGCTGGATGTCCCACGTGTTGGCAAAAGGTGGAAGAACTCAACCAAATCTTCGGTTGTGCTCTCGGATTAGACTAGTTGTGCTAACTTAAAATTTTATTGTGTAGAATGGATGCAAGTTTTGGTATTGGGAAGAAGAATACAATGATATATTGATAGAGCGCAATTTAGTAGATGTTCTAGCACTTTTAGCTAGCATAGAGGATAGAGATGAGACTAGTGCACTTGTTGATGGAATAGAGGCTAGACACGTCTACTTCTTTACACTCGAAGAAGAAAGAAGCACGCAAGATCGAGCCTCCGCAGATCAACAATGAATGCATTGAGAAGGCACTAATCCAACTTACAGGAGCAGTTATGGAAGTTGGATATCTTCTAAAATGTATTCTTGTGGTTCTTGTTTTCTTTGGTCTTGCTTTTCTAGTCAAAATTTTGGTGATGTATTTCCATGTACCAAAAAATCAATGATGAAAAGAAGATATGTGTTTGCAAAGAAAAATGTACACGGCCGGGATGCGGCCGCGCGTTCTGCGCACGACCACCGCATCCGAGAAATGGCCCGGAAACGACCCCATTGCCCTACCCAAACGGACATAATCCGGGCAAAACAGAGGTCTGTTTGGGGTCGTGCGTTGGAGTTGGCCTTACAAGTGGGACAGCAGTTGAGAAAACCAACTATCGGCAAACCCCCACCTCACCCGTCGCACGATGGGTGAGTTAGAGCAACGACGAGGTTGAAGAGATTGCTGTATCACGGACTCCAAGAAATATGGTGTCAGATGGAAGTCGTGTTGGTGGCGTGTGCCGTACTCCTGGACGTGAATGCTCGTTCTGGCCCATGCCACCCTACTACTCCTATCGAGGATTCGAGGTGTTGGTTACGTACAGTGAACACATTAACATATGGCCCACCTCACACTGTGGCCAAATTTTCTGGAGTCTGTACTAGGTTAAAAAGTGTTCTTTGTGAGGATGGGTGGCTGGTCTCAAGTTGAAAACTTGTTATATTACGTACGTAGATGTAGAGACAGTGCAGTATGTGAAGCTAGTACAAATAGTGTATAATTGTTGATTGGCCTCATTAGATAACCTGTTGCAATGCATGTACAGTTATGTATTCGGAAAATATTTTTTTGCCTCGTGGCAGCACCCACTCAGAGAAGGGACTCGATAGCCATTCATAAATTTAGTAAGTTTATCACATGCATATCATTCATTACATACAATAGGTCATCGACCCAGAACGACAATGAGGATACATTATAAATACTAAATTTTTCATCACACAACAAATAACAAGCAGTGAAATGAACTTCAACTCAACCAATCCTCGGCGTTGGAAACACTTGCTTTGAACCACAAGAGATTCTCTCGGAATAGCTAGCTACTATCAATCTCGAGACCAATGCAGGACTGATCATCCAGGCTGAAGCGGCCTACTATATCACGACCAGGGTAGGGAACCACCGCAATACCGACGTATAGATATATTTGCTTCTCATAAATAACTTTGATGTGACCCGTCAACTCGTAGAATGACGAGATGGTAGCCATGGACATGTTCGGCCCTTTTTGAAGAGAGTACTAATAAATAACTTTGATGTGTCCCGTCAACTCGCAGAACGATGAGAAGCTTGCTTACTATACCTTCTCCCTCGCCAACACGTGCGCGGTTGCTCGCAGCACGTGCAGCAGTTCATTTGGTGTCAGATTGCCAGAAGTACTAATGTAGTACCATCATTATTGTTCGACTTTCGGAAGAGGAGAAGAGCCAAGAGCAAGGTCACCTACTAACATAGTACAGTACTACTATAGCCAAAGCTGGTCCACCTTTTTAGAGCATGGTTAATTAATATAGGCGGCTCTTGCAGCGACATATCATTTAGAGCAAGTACTCTCTTCGTAGGAACAAAGCAAGTGAAACAAAAGTCGGAGTGGATGCTAGATTGCCAATTAAAACATGATTACATAGGAAAAAAAAATCGTATACCATTCTATCCTATGAATCAAACGACCAATGTAGGAAAATTATGAGGGGGGTCTCTCCAACAGTGTTCCTTGGCTCGCACCTAGCATCACGGTGGTCGAACTTGGAGTCATTCATCTGGTACACGTGGAATCTCAGATCTGGACACAAGGTGACGCGACCTCTCACTTCCTCCGCCATTTGAAGCGGCGCGTCGGTGGAGGGCTAGCATACTCCAATATTAGGTTGGCTCTATGTGATCTGGCAGCTTCATATACTAACCAGATGCTGGCTATACTACTACGGTACTCACACTCCAAGAAGTGACTCGAAAACCATTCATAAATTGAGTCTATGACATGCATTTGCAACTGAAATGTACCGATCATTAAATACAACAAGTCATCAACACACAACGACAGAGAGGATACATGTTGGATTATAGATTATTTCCAACAAAACATTCTAGAAAATACTAAAGTTTTCATCACACAACAAATAACAGGCAATGAAATGAACTTCAACTCAACCAATCCTCTGCGTTGGAAACGCTTGCTTTGAACCATAGGTGCTCTGGGAACGGCCAGCTATTGTCAATATCGAGAGCAATGCAGGACTGATCATCTAGGCTGAAGCGGCATATATCAGGACCAGGGTAGGGAACCACTGAAATGTTCGAGGTATAGATATTGTTGCTTCTCATAAATTGTAGTAACATTTTGTCAACAGCAGCTGGATCGCCTTTCACCATCATTGGATAGTTTGGTCCAAGGAAGAGCGAGTTTTCTCCAAGACTATCTATACTGAACCAGGGAGAAGGTGTTGCCACTAGCACACTAGTATCCGTCCTGAATACGATGCGACGAGTGTTGGAATAGGTCAGGAGAGGGCCACCATGGGAGACAGCACCTGCTTCCTTAGTAGTAACAGTCTGAGTGCACGGTATACAGACAAGAAGAGGTGATCCATCGGAATTAGTTGCCAGGCGCCACTGAGTATATAAGTTCTGCTCCTCCTCATGCTCGTGATCATCACCATCGTCATCTCCACCTTGCTTATAAATTTTTTCAAGTATAGGTGGTGGAATGTTCACAGGACCTTGGAAACACAAGAAGAAGGTTAATTAGTAAAGGAAACTTGCTAACCCGCATGCATGTGGATGAAACAATTATAATTACGGTGGAAGACAAATGTACTGAAACTACGAGGATCCCATGCAAAAACAGTGCCACGAGTGTTGGCAGCAAACACAAGATCCTCGTATTCAATTGCATCACAGTACACATCCGTGTATAGAAACTGATTTTTGAGAAATATCCATCCAGTCGAACCACGAAGGACGGCAACAAGCTTGGTGAAGATAGCAACAACTTGATAGTTCTTGTAATTCCAAGAGCGGCTGGGAACTCGACAAATTGCTATCTTCAGTAGACGACAGTCACCATGATCGTATTTGAACGTACGTAGATCATATGTGTGCTCAACCTCAGGGCACTCTGAGATTTTTGGAAGTGGAATCCGCTGACGAGTGTACACATTCACAAGTTCCCACTCGCAATTGTACCCAATATAAACAACCCCATCTCCATTTGCACCAGCCCAGGATTTACCCTTAAGCGATGGCATCTTGACATCACACGTATCATTATCAAGCGGCATCAACTTGCACAAGGCGAGGCTTCCATCGTCCGCGCTCATGCGAACAGGCTTATAGCGAAGAAGATAAGGGAGATCAAACTGCTCCTGGACCCTTGGGTTCCTTGTAATGATGTTATTAGTTGAGTCGAGAATGGGCTTGAACGAACCTGCCATGCTAGCCGAGGTGATGATGTCGCACCGATCAATGAGTTCCCCCACCATGTCATATTTCAGATTGGGGCAAGAATAACAGGGTCGTTTCTGGCTTGTTCCCTCCATGGAGAAGACGATCGAACGATGGCAGAAGGAAGGGTGAAGGAAAATGGAGGAGGAAGAGCGTGCGGTAGCAGTTCCAAATCGGGAGGGAAAGGCGAAGAGTCGGTGGACGGTTGCCAGTTTTCCACGGTACACGAAGAGGTGCCCCAGCCTACACGTCCTTTTGAAAATTGTACAAAAGGACTCGCCGTCGTCTCACTGACATGTTGGAACGGGACCACATGTCAACGAAACATAGTGTGTAATTTCTCGTGCAAAATGCAATCTGGCCACGTTGGCCCGAGGTGTCGCATGATTTCTCGACTTTATTTTTTTAATGGCGTGCCGTTCAGTTTTGAAGCATGACTAACTGGTACTGTTTGCAGAAAAATATAAACTACTCTACCACTACTCCACCTCTAGTACTAGTAGTATATAAAAGATATATAGGCTAGAGCTTCAGAGCTTTCTTGCTAAGGGCTGCCCACTTGCTTCTCACACTATCACCCTCTCTCCAGATCTAAAAAGGACGGCCTCTCTCTCCCTCCTCACCTGTGGTCACAGATCCGCCGGGGAAGAAAAGGACGTGCAGCGTTGGCGCACTCGTCATCACCGAGCGAGGTCACGCACTGACGACAAGTCCGTCCTCTTAGACCTAGCGCCCGTGCGGGATGGCCTCCTTCCCCAAGCTCGCTGCCGTAGTGCGTGCAGAGGACGAAGACCACGAGCGAAGCCACTTCCCGCCGACCATCAGGTATGCTACCTCTTTTCGAACCATACCCTTGTTCTATTTCCCCATCTGCCATGTCGCTGCATATGGATCTTTTTCCACTCCACCATCTTCCCAATTTGCTATCCTCTGCTCTGCTGGTCACGCAGACGAAAACCTTAATTTGCACTATTAAAGGAAACCCTACTTCATGCAGACTAACCCATGTCTGGGTTGAATAAGGAAAGGAAGGGAGACTGTACTGTCCAAGGGAGTAGGCATCGAACCCGCATCTAGGTTGAAAAGGGGAAAATCAGTAGCTAAGGAACGAGTCTCGTGTCTCTTTGTTGAAGAAGGGTAGAAAGGCATGACAACGCAATAGAGAATGACCAGGTCGATCGGTTTGTAGTCCTCACATAGGAAAAAGGTGGCTAAACATAAAAAAATGGGACGTAATCCACATATGCTGCCTGGATATTTGTTGCTCTGGGCAACCATACCTCCCTCACCACTCTATGCGTCCGTGGAGGTACATCGTACTGGTGCGCCCACTATCCGAATGGGCCTCCCATGCTCTTAGTGTCACTTTTTTGCTGTAAGTATAACGCCATCAGTCAAGTCAAGCAATGCTACTGCTAAAGTGATGCCACATTTAACTAATGCCGCACTCAGTCTAATGCCACCGATAAATTTAAGCAATGCCATTTAATGTCACTGGATTATTTCAGGGTTAGCTGTTGATTGTGGATGTATTAAAGATCTTTCAGCTAAGGCATTCTAATGATGTTGCACAGCCAGTATACCAATGATGAAACTTGTTACTACCTTCAGATCTTTGCACTGTTAATGCTTATAGATTACATACCTCACTTTCATGAGATAAGTTAATTTGTTTGTACAGTGTCACCAAAATGCCAATGTGCTGATGTTATTTTATTTTGGTTAAACTGCACAAAAAATTATGAAGACAAGAGGAAAGGTCAAGAGTGGGCACCTCCTCCTCCGGCTGTTCTCTTGATTCGTTCGATCAAGTTTTTATGTTTGATCGATTATCAAGATTGGGATAGCATTTTTTAAGGTCCCCCCGAGTTCGAAATGATATTTACCTTGGAGGTACATGGTTTGCAATTTTTTATACTGTCATTAGTTAATAATGCTGGTTACCTTCAGACTTTTGTATTTGGTTTAATGCTCATGCACAGCTAGTATACCAATGATGAAACGTGTTACCTTTACATTTTGTATTGTTAATTCTTACAGAAATATTTCAGTGCCAGAGTTTATTGAAATCTGTACAGTAAAACCATTGTACTGTAACCTGTAATAAAATAACTACTCTACTGTTGCACTAGCCACTGTATTAGTGTATATTTGCAGTATTCGAAATTTTGAATGGTGTTGCATTAGCGTATGGACATAAATAAAGTGTGGCAAGCTTTCCCAGATATGTGCTCAAGAAAACTAGTACCTGTTTTTCTAAATACTAGTAGACGTTTGGGTACTTTAAACTAAACCGCGAAAACATCTTATATTAAGGAACAGAGGGTGTAGAGTTCACTCAAATTATCCCGGTAAAGCTAGTCACACCTTTGTTACAACTAATGTTCATTATGTTATCGGAGGAGGTCCGTAAGTTTGTCTCTAATGCCTATCGAATACATACCTGACATCATGATGTAATGTTAAGTCATTTCCTTTTGTACAGTGTCACTGAATTGTCAAGGCGGTGATGGCATTTATTTTAGTTGAACTTCACAAAATATGCTTAAAAGAAGAGGAAAGGTCAGGAATTGATCATTCTTTCAGAAAGAACTATATATGCCGTTCTGACATCAGCCTCTGTTGCCTTATTTATTACTTCAAATAGGTGGTTAGAAACAGTCTTGATACCTTTTCCCACTAACAAATTGGAATGCTTATATTTGTGAGTCTATGCTTCAACTAGTGCTACTTTTACAGTAATCACACTTTCAATATCTATGCAAACAGGGATGCTCGATTTTAGTGGAACTGCACAAAAAGTCCAACTGGTTAAACATTAGGAGCATGTTTTCTTCCAAACCTTTATATCCAATTGGTGGCACTGTGAGCTGTTTAAAAAGGTACATGGTTTGCTACTATCTTACTAATCTTTTTGTACTGTCATTAGATAGTAATACTAGTGGTTTGCATGTGAATTTATTGGCAGGGTGGACCTACATTGGAGGTGCAGGACATGATTCAATGATTGGATGCTCAATTTTGGTTGTATTAATTTCACCTCTTCCATCACTGCGAACATGGATATCCTTGGTCTGATGAAGAATAGGCGCTATATTTCTGCTCTGAACAAGCAAATCAATTCAGTATGGAATTGTCCAGGGCAAAACATGACTGTATCAAATTGTCCAGTGCAAAACATGACAGATGCTAAGCGGAAGAGACATGTTTAAACTGAAAATATAAGGTGGGGTATATGTTTACTAGCTTCTTGATATTTGTGCAGACAGAGATGTCTACCCGTTGCTATTTGGCAAACACACAAAGTGACCGCAATTTTGGTTGAACTGCACAAGAGAATAGTATAGTCACTGCATGCAGTGCCATTTGAAAATAGACACATAAAGATTGGATAGTCACTTCATGGACTGCAGAAAAGTAGTACTGTACTATTTATTGGCCAACACTAGGTGCTTATTGCTTTGGTCTGATTATACAATGGGCATCATTTTGCCTAAGTTAAAGTTTGTATTCTGAAAATAGTCTCACCGTGTGATCAAGAGAAGACCAAATCATATTGCAGTGGATGTTCCTCCATCATGTGTGGTTCATTCTCATGGTTCCAGATGTTGGTGAAACCACTTACATTTGGAAGAGGAATTGTAGACTTCACAAACAAATTTGTCTTTCAGCTGTACTGAATGTTGGCTAAGAGAAGCATCCATGTTAGCAGGAAGAACATATGTTTTTTCAAGATCTTTGCTTTTGGAGCTACATATTTGTATATGATCTGTGAATCATTGAGATGCATTAACATGTTGATCTTATGTTTGGGAACAGTACTAGTTGGTTTTAGTTGTGGCTGATCTTTGCTTTTGGAGCTACATATTTGTATATGATCTGTGAATCATTGAGATATATTAACAGTTCCTTATATCTGTTCACGCAGTGTTTACAAGTTACTGATTGATCACTACCTAGCCTACTAATGCGCTCCTGGCTGTTTTAGTTGCGACGCAAGATCCGAAGTGACAGTTTTTTGAATAAAAATGCCTACCTCTGAAGAAACTGGCAGCTGCTCTGAAGAAAATGCCATGCGAATCTGAAGAAACTGCCAGTGAAAACGTTCACAAATGCCTTACCTCCCAGCTAAATGTCATCAACTAATGCCCTCGGCTGCGACTCGTTGCATGCTGCTCCATGTACTGGCTGCGAGCGATTTTGAGTGCCTGCATGCAGCCGGCCATAATTAAGGCAGCTAACTGATGTGTAAAAATATGCGTTTAATTGTTGCTGGCCTTTTAAATCCATGGAATCATTATTGACAAGGAGGGAGATGATTCGAGTGCACTCGTTTGACTGTGATGCCGGCGTGCGACCCTGTACGGACGGGACGGGACGACACAGTCAAAATTTCAGTTTCTCTAGTTTTCCACGGCAATCTGGCGCGCTAAGTCATTCCTGCTTAATTATGCATTGAATTCTAATGACCGTCGCGCTACCTTCCGCCTATAAGTACTGTTTCCCGGCCTTCTATGGTGGCACCGTGACTCAACTCGCCCTATCCTCATATGCCACCACTGGCCCGACGTCGCTCGCCACTTATCCTCGCTCTCGCCACGTCTGCCATGCCCCCGCCCGTCCACGATAGGCGAGGCCGGAGGTGGTCACCACCGGAACTAGTGTTTGGTTTTTCACCGGAGGGAGGAGGCATTCTATCGGTCTTTAGATGGCAATCCGGAGATCGATGACTTGTTGGAGCGCGACCGCCTGGCGGAGGAGTAGGAGTTGTTGGAGCGCGACCGCTTGGCGGAGGAGCAGTGTATCGCCGATTTGTGCCGCCAGCGGGACATGGAGCAGCATCGCACCGACGCTCTGAGTTACGAGCAGAGTGACCGCACCTGGGCCGACTACGTGGAGGCCGGCGCCCGGCAAATAGCCCTGGAGGCTGTCGGGCACGCACGCGTTTGCGACGCCGATTTTTACTACCAGCTCGTCAAGTGGGTTTCCCGCTTAGAAGCCGAAGCTTCTGTAGACCTCGCCGGCATAGAAAGGGCCAATGCGCGCGAGCAACACGGCCTATCGCACCTCTGGAAAGTCCGAGGCGAGCCGGAGGACGCCGGTGCCGGCGTTTAGCGTGTACCGTAGATGGCGGCCGGCATCGTCTAGTTAGCTAAGAGTAAGTTAGTACTTGTACGCTACTATAGTATTAGTAGGAGTAGATAGTTAACTTGGCTATGATGGTTGTCAACATGGAAGTTCAGTACTCTATATATGGATCAGACCTGTTACTTTGCTCTGAATGTTGAACTTTCCGTTTGAACGTATGGAATGGGCGGTTATTTTTTAAAATGGGTTGTATTTGTCCTCCACGGGTTTAGAGGCTGACTTGTGGGCCTACCAAGTTGATGCGTACACAATCAGGAGATGATTGTACGTGGAGAGGATGACAGCAGGGTCCCGCAAGGTCATGGCAGTACGCAAGCAAGTACCTCCTTATTTCAATCCAATAAAAAATGGTTCCTCCTAATGGATTTCTGACATCTGGGTCCCATGCCATTGTCAACGTAGTCAATAAATGAGAGAGTTGCACAACGAGCGGCTGACACCAGGGACCCAGCAGCTCGCCCGGTTATTTTTTGGGGTTAATTTGATAAATGCCACTCCAAATCTGGTGATCCTGAGAAATGCCACTGCAATTTCCAAACTTTGAAAAATGCCATTTCATGCCATTTCCAGTGGCGTTTTTCGAAGTCTGGAGTCGCGTTTTCCAAAGTTTGCAAATTGCTGTGGCGTTTTCCAAAGTTTGTAAAAATTGCAGTGGCATTTTTCAAAGTTTGGAAATTGCAGTGGCATTTTTATGAATCGCCATATTTCTTGTGGCATTTATCTAATTTGTTTTTGAGACGGAAGGAGGGTTTCAACTGGGCTGTGCGGGGCACTCTGGCCTGTCTAGATAGCCTTCTCTTTTATGTTTACCACAGACCAGCCCAGTAGTTTTTTTTCTTTCTGAAAATGGCTGGCCCAGTTTTTTTGTGATTTGCCAAGTAAGTCATTTTGTCAGGCTTGTTGGGCTGCAAGTATTTCAAGACGAGGAGAGCTTCATTCGGCTGGACGAGAAAATGGCCTATCAGTAATGAGAAATGGGCTGTACATTTTTAAAACACATCAAACCGGCAATTACTTTCAAATTTCTTTTTTTCATTTCAAGATTTTAAATTGCATTAATTTTTATGCGTGGACAATTTGTTGGATTACATATTGATATACATTTATTTTTAAAATCAGTTTGAATGTGACTCGAAATTTCGGGATTAAAAACAGTTCGGACCACACCGAAATATGCAACATTTCGTATAATTTTTTAACCGTGGCCACAATATGGGCTGTAATGCTAACAAAAGAATATGGGCTCCAAAAAAAACCTTAAGAATTAGCAAATTGGATGTAAATTATTAGAAATAATGGCATATGGGTTGTATGTTGTTTTCCACAGATTTGAGGCTTTCCTAAAAAAAAAGGTTGACGCACAAGCAGTGACGGTTGGATGTCCATCCAACGGCCATCGTGCTTCTTCAATCTCTGCTCTTCCTGCTCCAGCCGCTCAAACAAGCGCCGATGGGACTGCCTGCTCCCTCCTCCCCGTGGCGGCTGTGCTGCCGCACAGGCCTCACCGCCCCACCGTGCTCCCATCACTAGCCTAGCCATCCCTCTACTCACCCACACCTGCTGTTATTCTCCGGCGACGGCAGACGAACCAGTAAACCCTCATACAGTCATACTCCCCTCCGCGTGGGAAACAAATGCCGAGTCTTCCCTGCCTCCGTGTCGTTCCCTTCCTAGGCCTCACCGTCGTCCATCGCCCTGGAGCTCTCGACGCGGCCTGGTCAACATGGTCAACGACAGACATGAGAGGCTGACAGCTGGGTCCACGGCCGCACGCAAGGAAATGCCTCCTTATTACGCGCAAAATAATGATTCCTCCACCTGACATCTGGGACCCATCGAAAGGGCCTCTGTATTTCACAAAAAAAACGTTACCGCCGCTGACAGCTCGGACCCACCAGCTAGAATTGTGCCTCCTTATTACGCACAAAAAAAAATGAATAATCCCCCTGCTAGCTGGGACCCAGTATAGTGGTAGGCTGACTTGTGGGCCTACTAAGTTGACGGGGATGGAGGGCTTTTTCAAGTTAGTCAATATGCACGATTCTAGCTCCAGTGACTGTACGATGTCCATCCAACGGCCGTAGTGCTTCTTCAACCTCTGGATTCTTGCTCCAGCCGCCCAAACCAGCGCCGGTCGTGCCTCGTGCTCCTGCCTCCCGTGGCTGGCTGCGATGCAGTGGAGGCCTCACCGCCCCTACTACTCTCACCGTTGGCCAGGCCATCCCTGTACTCACCCACACCCCCTGTTATTCTGTGGCGATGGCAGCCTCACACCGCAGCGAACCAGTGAACCCTCATACTCCTCTACGCGTGGGCATCCACTGCTGTATCTTCCCCGGCTCCGCGTCGTCCCCTTCCTAGGCCTCGCCATCGTCCACCGCCCTGGTGCTCTCGGCACGGCGTGGTCAACATGGTCAAGGAATGACTTCCATCGGAAGAGTACTGCACGTGGAGAGGCTCACAGCTAGGTCCACGGCAGCCACAAGGAAGTGCCTCCTTATTACGCGGAAAATAATTATTCCTCCACCTGACAGCAGGGACCCACTGGACGGACAACTGTATTTGGCAAAAAAAAATGTTTCCCCCTGACTGCTGGGACCCACTGGACGGGCCACCGTATTTTGTGAAAAAAACGTTCCCCCCTGTCAGCTCGGACCCACCGGAAGTGTCGCCTTATTACGCACAAAAAAAATGAATACTCCCCCTACTAGTTGGGACCCACCTTGGTGGGTGACTGACTTGTGGGCCTACTAAGTTGATAGGGAGGAGTGCTTTGTCAACTTAGTCAATATGAACGATTCTATCTCAAGTGACCGTATGATGTCCATCCAACGGCCGTTGTGCTTCTTAAACCTCTGGTCTTCTTGCTCCAACCACCCAAAGCAGCGCCGGTCGTTCCGCATGCTCCTGCCTCCCGTGGCCGACTGTGCTGCCGGGGAGGCCTCACCGCCCCCTACTATTCCCACCGCTGGCCAGGCCCTACGGCAACGGCAGCCTCACACCGCAGCCGAACCAGTGAACCCTCGTACACCTCTCCGCGCGGGCTTCCACTGTCGTGTCCTCCCTAGCTCCGCGTCATCCCCTTCCTAGGCCTCGCCGTCGTCCACCGCCTTGGTGCTCTCGGCGCGGCGTGGTCAATGTGGTCAACGACCTACTTCCATCGGAAGAGTACTGTACGTGGAGAGGCTGACAGCTGGGTCCACGGGAGTCGCAAGGAAGTGCCTCCTTATTACGCGGAAAATAATTATTCCTCCACCTGACAGTAGGGATCCACCGGACGGACCACCGTATTTGGCAAAAACAAAATTCCGCCCCTGACTGCTGGGACCCACTGGACGGGCCACCGTATTTCGCGAAAAAACGTTCCCCCTGCTGTCAGCTCGGACCCACCGGAAGTGTCGCCTTATTACGCACAAAAAAATGAATACTCCCCCTGCTAGTTGAGACCCACCTTGGTGGGTGGCTGACTTGTGGGCCTACTAAGTTGACGGGGAGGAGTGCTTTGTCAACTTAGTCAATATCAACGATTCTAGCTCCAGTGACCGTACGATGTCCATCCAACGGCCGTTGTGCTTCTTCAACCTCGGGTCTTCTTGCTCCAACCACCCAAAGCAGCGCCGGTCGTGCCGCATGCTCCTGCCTCCCGTGGCTGGCTGTGCTGCCGCGGAGGCCTCACCGCTCCCTACTATTCCCACAGGCCCTGCGGCGACAGCAGCCTCACACCGCAGCCGAACCAGTGAACCCTCGTACTCCTCTCCGCGCGGGATTCCACTGCCGCGTCCTCCCTAGCTCCATGTCGTCCCCTTCCTAGGCCTCGCTGTAATCCACCGCCTTGGTGCTCTCGGTGCGGCGTGGTCAATATGGTAAGGGAGCGACTTCCAACGGAAGAGTACTGTCCGTGGAGAGGCTGACAGCTGGGTCCACGACCGCAGCAAGTGCCTCCTTATTACGCGCAAAATAAATATTCCTCCACCTGACAGCGGGGACCCACCGGACAGGCCACCGTATTTCGCGAAAAAAAGTTTCCCGCTGACTGCTGGGACCCACCAGCTACATCTTCGCACGCAAGGAAGTGCGTCCGGGCAAAAAAAAACGATTCGCCCCCCTGATTGCTGGGAGCCACCAGCTACATCTTCGCACGTGGGGAAGTGCCTGACAGTCGGGACCCACCTGGTCGAAGCGTACGTAGTGTTGTCATTCCGGTCGTGAACGTGTACGTATATACTGGTCGATGTAGAGGCGCGCACGTGTCGTAGTAGAGGCGCGCACGTAGCATGTACACGTACGTACAGCGGCCAGGGTGCAAGAAAGTAAATACGGCCACATACGTACATAAGGGCAGGGTCTCGAACGCCTACGCGCGCGTACGTACGGCCAGGGGTCGTGTACATGGCTGGGTCGGAACGGAGAAACAACGTTGTCGTCGTGTTCATGGGGAGGCAACGGAATGCGTCGTGTTTATCGGGTGGCAACGGAACGCGTGGGAGCCAACCGGCTTGGACCGAACAACCGATGGAAAGAAGGCCTGGCGTACCGCAGAACGGAGGAAACAACCTTGTGTTCGACCGGCCACTTTCGAAATGGGATCCTGTTCATCGGGAGGGGTCCGGCGTACCCCAAAATGGAGGAAACGGACCTCCTACGGCCGAAACGGGGGTCCTGTTGATCGGGAGGGGTGTGGCGGACCGCAAAACGGAGGAAACGGACTTGTGTTGGATCGCTACGGTCGAAACGGGGGTCCTGTTCATCGGGAGGGGTGTGGCGTATCGCAAAACGGGACTCCACGGGAAACTGTTCCTCTCCACCATCGACCCCCTCCAGCCTCCACGGGCTACTGTTCATCCACCGCCGACCTCCTCCAGCCTCCACCTGCGACTGTTCACCCACGGGTTCCTGTTCATCCAGCCTCCACCGCGCGCTACTACACCGGATACTATTCAACAAGCCCTCTCCACGGGCTCCTATTCAACCACCCCTCCACGGGCTCCTCTTCATCCACCCCTCCACCTTCTACTGTTCATCGTGCCCTCCACGGGGTGGTCCGGTTCATCCTGCCCTCCACAGGGTCCTGTTCATCCAGCCCCAACCGGCTCGATCGATCGGGGTCCTGCTCAACCAGAGGCAACACCACGGGGGTCCTGTTCCTCCATACCCACAGGGAACTGTTCATCCAACC
>LR880970.1:12548554-12564157 GCA_904067115.1 Aegilops sharonensis | reverse complement strand
GAACACGGAGGTGCTGTCCTTTCAGTACTTTGGTCATCGGTGATCGGAATCACGTTGGGAACGTCTTCATCATCACCACTCCCTCGAACGCTTCCGTACTCGATCTACAAGTGGTATGTAGATGCAAACTCTCTCCCGTTACTCGTTGCTTAGTAGAACTCATAGATGGATCTTGGTGAAACCGTAGGAAAAATTTTAATTTTCTGCAACGTTCTCCAACAGTATCTTCATCTGATTCTGACAACCCTAGATCTTCAAAAGATGGTGAGGGATCAAGTAATCTTGTACGGGATAGAGTTGCAGCAATTCCCCTTCCAGTCAGGACACGGAGGTACGCTCCAAGGAAGCCCACACACCAATCTAAAGGTGTATATGAAGTAACTGAGATCGATCTAAAGTCTTGGGCTCCAACTAAACCAGATAAAGCACGCATGAGGTTCAGGATTGTGTGGATTTGTTGGCAGGGCGAGGCTCAACATAAATTTGCATGGGTTTCGGAAGGCTGACACAGAAACACGGCAATGGATTGTCCGGGAGATCATGGATCACTTCAATGTTGCAGAGTGGTGGAGAATGCAGGTGGAACACGCTGCACTGAAGAAGGCTAGGGATGCTTGGAGAAACTAGAATCATGTGTTGTACAAGAAGTACTTGAGTGAAGGCAAGGACCCAATCCCCGCATTCCCACAAATTACAAAGCCAGACTTGGCAGAATTCAAAAGGGTCAGGGAAACTAAAGAGTTTGCTGAGAAGAGTTTCAAGCAATCGGAACTTCAGAAGATGAAGACACACCCCCACCGTATGGGTGTGGTAGGATACTACGGCATGAAACTGATATGGGACCAGGAGGACAAAGAAGCAGTAGCGATGGGTGGGGAACTGGCCTTTAGTGAAATCAGGGGCGAACGCGCTAGAGACTACTTGAGGGCACGTGCAATGAGGCCTGATGATGGTACTTATTACTTTAAAAACTCACATGACGAACAACTGTATCAAGTGATGGTAGAGGCTTCCAAGATCCCTGGAAGGTTCTACAGGAACTCAGGGCCATGTGACATTCTGTCCATTGCTCTATAAACAAAAGAGCCCCCTGGCCGTGCAAGGGGTATAGGTGTTAATGTCCCGCACAAGAGCGATTTCACACTCAGCAAAGAAGAGAGGCTCAGCATGAAAAAAGCGAAGAGTGAAATGAAGAAGAATGAATTGTATGGTAGGTTGAGGAAGGAAATGTATCTGGCTGTTCGAAAGGATCTTGAGCAGTCAATGATGATTTGGAAGACTCTAACACTGACAGAGAGCCAGCTGATGGGAGGGGAGGCGGGCATGGAGGATGCTGCTTATTGCGCGACAACACAGCACAAGAGTAGCTGTGCATCAGCTGACCCCAGCGACACTGAGACTACACCTGCTCATGATGATGCTATATTTCATCAATCTGGAATGAAAGACAGACTGAAGGGCGTGCTTACAAATTATGAAGGTACATTAAAATGTGCAATAGCCTGGGTTTGCCCACCCTTCTTGGAAGAGGGCCTCTTGTTGGATAATGTGCCATTGAAGCCGGGCTATGTGAAGTGCTACGTGACTGAAGTAAATCCTGGATTCAATGAATTTGCCCTCAAGAATGTCCTATGAGACTTTGATGAGCAAAGAACCTTGGGGGAAACACTGTTACATCACATCTAGTGGCCACGAAAGGAAATAGAGTTCATCGATGAGATCCCTGAAGCCCCGCCAAGAGCAACCAATGTCGCCCCTCAACCAGTGGCGCTCTCCTTGCAACAGCAGCTCTCATGTGCTTCCCCCAAAGAACCTAATACTCGTAATCCGACGGCTGATGCATCAACCTGTGATCAGCCGGCCCGACTTTGTGGCGTACAGGCCATGTCATCCTCCACCCAAAGCAGCCAGTGGTAAGGCCTACAACTGCTGAAGACGCACCACCGGTTCAGATGCTGGCCGCTGAAGCAGCTGGGGGAGACCCAGCTGCAGCACATGCTCAGCAGACCAACCTGGTGGAGCGGACTGCTAAGCAGTCTGATGCTTCGGAACCGCCTCCTAAGCAGTCGCAGAACCGACTGCTCATCAGTCCGTCGGTCTGCAGTCGTGTGATCAGCATACCAATGTGTCAGCACTTCCTTCTCAGCAAACCAACGAGTTGGCACGGCCTCCTCAGCACACCGATAAGTTGGCACCACCCGGGAAGAAACTAGACTTAGCTTCAATGCATGGTCTGCACTCCGATGCCTCTGCTCCTACAGCCCAGCAGTCCGTCAGAGAAGCACCGCCAGCTCAGCGGTCCGGCAAAGATAAACCGTCTGCTAAGCAGTCCATCAAAGCTTCACCGTCTGCTCAGCAGTCTACCTTGTAGGCAACCAAACATTCTGCCAGAAATGCTTCAAGTACCAAGAAGGATGTAGCCAAAAAGCCTACACCCGCGAAGAAGCATGGTGCGAGAGTGAAGAGGAAAGAGAATGATTGCCTCTTGCTTAAAGGACTCATCGCCCGGAACCAAATTAACAGCATGTTGTTCGAATCAGGGAGTAATATTATTTCTGACGACATGGATGATGAAGAAGTAGAATTGGTGCTTGCTAAAAGTAAAGTAGACGTACTTGAAGTACGCACTTACGTCCATGGCTAGCCATTTCTTGTTGGCGAATACTTTGATCAGTGCAGCTCCAGTTGCCGTAACTTACATCAATATTGCATGGATCAAATGTCACCAGGTCATCATGGTTTGCTAGTCCACTTCAACAGATATCATTTCCGACAAGATGCTGGTTCATTCGATGTCAGTTTCGAGGACTTAAATATCTTCTTCAAATTCAACGAGCTCGATGCCACTCTTGTTAGATACCTGATTTGTAAGTACTTCACAAACTCTGATCAACTTCTCCATACAAGGCTGTAAATGATAAACAACTAACTGCATTTTATTCCTCTCAGGGGATTAAACGCGCAGAGAAGAAAAAAGGGAGAGTGTGTATTTCATAGATCCTGCATTAGCAAATGGCACAACATTACATGGTAAGGACAAACGGGATTGGGCCGTTAACACGGTCGTCCGTATCTTCGAAAACACGTCCCATGCAGAATCATTTCTCTGGCCATATCATGAAAGGTGAGTCAAGTAAACAACCACGCATACACTGATTGTCTTTCAGAATTTGACATTATTCGCAAGTTCATGACTTTCTTAATATGTAGCGGTCACTGGATATTGGTGTTCATTGTTCCAAAGAACAATACGGTTTACTCATTGATTCTTGCAGAGAGTTAACAAATGCTCGGGATCTGACGCATCTTCAGCAATTCATGGATAGGTATTGAATTCTATGATGTTGAAATTAATTTGCATTCATATCTGGTTCAATAATTGATGTTATCAAAATTCATCTTCATTTGCAGTGTGCTCGCATTGTGGAAAGCTAAACCAGGGAACCTGTTCAAGAGGGAACTACCTCTGCAGCACAAGATCGTTCCTCCGGTAACACACCGAAATCCGTTATTATCGGAAAATTTATCCAATAGTCTACAAATACCTTTTCTTACGCTAAGTCAGATGTTCTAGCTTCTAAATAAACCTCTTTCTATTTTGTCCAAAGAAAAAACAATACATCTGACACCGGTTAGGTTGTTCCTAATAGGACAAATACATGACTAATTCTGTACAAAAAATTGCAGTGTCCTCAGCAAGAAGCAGGGACCAACCTTTTTGGATACTATGTTTGCAGACACATGATCTCCATCTACAAATCTGCAAATAGTTGTGATGATCCTTGCGAATTAGTACCAGTAAGTCTATCTTAAATAATATGTTCTACTCCAGTCATATGGCACATTCTGATCTTAAAAATATTGTAGCTCATCTTAGAACCGAGGACCCCTGAGCCGCTCCCGGCTGGTGAATTGCTTTCGGAAATTTATCAGCGACTTCTTCCTGAATCACTACATCTATCCCACTAGTGATAATGAAGATTTTAGCATGCCTTCTCCTGAAACATTAAGTAAGATTTAGCTGCTAAACATATATGCATGGATCCATTGTTTTTCATCTGATGAGGTCTTCGTATTTCATACACTACGATTAATTATGTAATGCATATATGTGTGCACAAATCATTGGAATTTAGCTACCATATGTTCAATTGAAATTGTTATGAAATCTGATGAATGTTCTTCTTGTGGACACTATTAGTTCCATTGAATATTGTGGCGAATTTGCTTTTTGCGTTTCGATTCAATATGGGATATTCTTGTTTATTTGTTCAATTGAATATTGTGGCCAATTTGCTTTATGTGTGCCGATTCAAAATGGGATATTTTTGTTTATTTGTTCAATTGAATATTGTGGCGAATTTGCTTTTTGCATGCCGATTCTTCCACTGGAAGGCTAACGTCAGAGAAGACGGGAGAAAGTTGGTGCTCGTGAAATTGTTCCTTAATGTTGGGGGAACATTATCGTAGACGGTAAATGTTGGGAGAACATGTGCGATGGAGTCTTGCAAGGCAGACGGGTTCCGCAGAAAACTTGTGTGTGATAGGGCACATATCACACACAGTTCATATGTTGGCCGGTGTGCCTTACATACTATTTCCCAAACGGTTCATTACGACTCACCGTTTGGTTTCATTGCGTCATTAGAAACATTTAATCACCAATCCTACATGCGCAAAAGAATTTAGTGTGTGTTGCATCGCACACGGTTATGTTTTGCAAGGCCTCTGGATCATGGCTCCATATCCCCAACGGTTTCTGGGTCGTGTGGGAAGGACCCCCTATCGCCCACACTCACATGGCGACGGTTCCAAATGCCATTGCAGAAAGGGGTTTAGAACCTTTTGTTTAGCACCGACGTGTACTAGTGCCAGGTTCGGGCCCTCTTAATGGAGGTAAAACCCTACTACTGCTTGATTATATTCGATGAGTATAGGGGTTAAAAGAGTTGATCTACCTCGAGATCGTAATGGCTAAACCCTAGCTTGGCTAGCCTATCAGTGTTATGATCCTGCCTTTGGTCTAAACCCTCCGATTTATGTAGATATCGGAGGGGCTTAGGGTTGTACAAAGTCGGTTTAACAGAAAGGAAATAGTATATCCGGACATCTAAACTTGTCATCCACGTATATGGGAGTCCCCACAAGACATGAGAGATGGTCTTCTTCCTTGTATCTTGACGTCCCATTAGTCCGACCCATATCAGATAGACCGGACGCCCGAGGGCCCCCTAGTCCAGGACTTCCTCTGTAGCCCCTGAACCAGTCTTCAATGATGATGTGTTCGGCGTGCAGATTATCTTCGGCATTGCGTGACGGGTTCCCTAACACACATCAGCTTTCCTCCATAAAAGTACTGTATTCGGCCTTGCATATTTAACACAATCGTTAGCCGCGAAGGCAGGATATATAAAAAATAGGAACAGTGTCTTTACTGACAACTTTTTTTGACGAAGCGTCATACTTGACCCTTCAGTGTTTTGAACCGTTTTCACACCCCGCGTTCCGTGTTTCGAGGCCAAGCGCCATTGGCCCGTCCAGTCAAAACAGAGATCATGCCCACTTATTATGGGATTGCTCATCAATAAGATTTGGGTAATCCAATCGTTAACGACGCACGCTTACATTGGGAACAGACGAGTTTCAAGGCATAAGTGGAGGGACGGTTGGCATTTTTACAACCTATAAGAGGGCAATGGATTCTCTCTCTTCCCCACGCCTTCCAATCTCCCAAGCTCTCAGCACCCGAAAAGTTTTCGTCTTCCTCACCACCACCACCTCCTCCGACCATGGCTGGATACAGTTCCAAAGACAAGTGGGAGGCCTCCTCCGTCATGGAGAAGGAGATAAAGGATCTCCGAAGCGCGGGATACCTAGTCGCAACCATCACGCACAGGCTTCCCGCTAAGGGTCAGATTATCCCCACTCCGGAGCCCAACGAAACGGTCGCTTTCCTCCCCCATTTCCTTAGAGGGTTAGGATTTCCACTCCATCCCTTCGTCCGGGGACTAATGTTGTATTACGAGCTAGATTTCCATGATCTAGCCCCAAACTCTTTCCTCCACATCTCGGCATTTATCGCCGTGTGTGAGGCTTTACTCCACATCCCCCCACACTTCTGTCTATGGCTCAAGATCTTCAATGTGAAGCCGAAGGTGGTCGATGGGCAGCACACGGAACGTGGCGGGGCCATGATAAGCAAGCTTCCCAACGCCGCATGGACCAAGGGGGCCGTTGTCAAGACCGTCAAGGTCTGGCAACAAGAATGGTTCTACAACACCGAGCCGCGCCGCACCAACTGGGCGGCGATTCTGGAGTTCAGATCCGGACCCCCCCACGAGGCTCACCTCGTGGAACGCCAAGGGCCTCGACTGGGGGTCCCAGATGGAGGTGTAGACGCTGCAAACGCGTATCACCAACGTGCTGGGCAAGAATGTCGGTCTCACCAATGTGGTGGAGATCATACTCTTCCGCCGCATTCTCCCCTGCCAGCACCGAACTTCCCCGATGTGGGAGTTCAATCCGAAGGAGCCGCGGTCCCTATAACACGTCCTCGGCACGACGCATGCGGGAATATGGAAGCTGCTGTTCAAGGACCAGAAGAGCTGGCCCATGCAGACCAAAGACGTTGGTCTTGACGCCTAGAATCCGGCCTCTCCGGCAAGTGTTAATTTTTCGAATGTACACCTGGTCTATATATTCGATCAATACGAATCTTATCTGCCCACCTCTTTATAGGTCGGGACAAAGAAGTCGGAGCGGATCAAGAGTCCGGCTTGCTTGCCCGAAGACCCAGTCAATCCTCAGTTGGAGGAGATGCTAGTCCCGGCGCCCGAGCAAGTGCTAGAGAAGAAGGGCAAGAAGAAGGGCTAGGAGCCCAAGGGCGGGCCCCGCCGCAAACGTCCTTCGGACGCTGTGTCCGAAGAGACCAAAGTTGTCTCCTCTCACAAGGAAGACGAGGACGAAGAGGAGGAGGAGGAAGTGGAGAGAAACTCTCCTCGCATCATGAGGACAAACAAGAAGACGGCCTCCGAGAATCCGCAGGGGGCGATGCCGAAGAAGAAGAAGATCACCCTCTCGGTCTGTTCGGACTCGGAGTCCGAACACAGCCCAAGGAGAGCCCCTAGGGTTAAGCCCCTGGCCAAATCATAAGCATCGAAAACCTTACTTGTTCAGCTTTTGCTTACCCACCTCTATTTATGTAAATTTTATCTTTGCTTGCATTTCTGCCCTCCACGGGATATCCCGAACCCCTCATCTTCGTCGGGAAATTCTATGGCGCATGAAGAGGTGGAGAGCGACAGACCATCACGATCCCTCTTCCCCTAGCATGGAGAACATCGAGGTGTCTCCCCAAAGGACCTCAACTGGCCGAGGGGGGAGGACGAGGCCGTCCAAAAGGCGCCCGAGGGTAATACCTCGGATGCCGCAGAGCGGGACACGACGACCCCCATGACCATCGAGGGTGGGGGCCTCAACAGTTCGGGCCCACGCCAAACACCGTCCCGGAGACCAATGCGGCTCCGGGTTCGGACCAACTCCCTCCTTCGACGGACGGGGGAGGAGCTGCAGCTCGAACGGCGGCCTCCGTTAACCCGGAGGCCGCTCATACACTGGAGGAAGCTCTGCAACGTGCTTCCATCATGGAGGATCACTGCACTCTGATGGGTGCGGTTATGGAGAAAGTTCATTCTGCAAAAAGTGTACTGAACGAAGCCTTCAACAGCCTACTGATGGGCTTTGAGGTATGCAATGTAATTTTCTAACAAGTTTTTTTTGCAAGGTTGAACCCATGTACAGATAGTAGCCCCAGAGACTCTGTCCGGATTGGAACAATCCGGACGGAGGATCCCAAAATAAGTTAATAATCTACTGTGCAATTGTGTTGGACAGGCATCCATGCTGGCGGCCACTGCCCAAGCCGTGGAGGTTTCCGAGCTCAATCGGAAAATTCGGTTAGCCAATGAGGAGCTCAACCGCGTCAACAAGCGGTTTGAAGAAACGCAAGGTATGTGGCACTTGTATATACCCGAAGTGATATGTGTACTCATTATTTAAACTTACTGAGTTTTATGATGTTACTCATAGTTGGCGCAACCAACATCGAGTCCCTCAAGAGCGCGCTTGCCCAAGCCAAGAAGGAGACGGAGGTGAGCAGGCAGCCGCTGACAAAGCGGTGAAGGAGTTTTAGGTGGAGCAAACCACCCGCCGAAAACATGAGGCGCGGGTGGGCGAGGTCGAACAAGAGCTCAAGGACGCCATAGCTAAGTGTGAGTCCTTGGAGCAGAAGACTTCGGAACAAGCCTCCAAACTCACCAAAGTTCTCGAGAGCATGAAGGAGGCCCGGGTTGAAGCCCAGGGAGCTCGCCAGGAGATCCAGGAGGCGAGCCAGATAGCGGCTCGTAAGGCCTTTCTCCTGCAGAGTAAATTTACAAGAGATACATCTTGCTGACCTGAGTTTGGAGTTCTCCAGACGCTTTTGCGGATCTGCCGAGGAGTATTGCGGACGCTGCCGAGTTCTTCCGAGCCGAAGAGGGGAGCTCAACGGAGTAGCTGTTCTGGTCGTAGTACCTTGCGCCAGAGTATCCGGCGCCCCTCAGCGATAAGCTAAAGCAGCTGACGAAGCTGCATAGGGTGGCCGGACTGGCGATGAAGGATGTAATAGTCCATCTTTGGCCAACCGAGCCCGGACGCGGCAGCTACTTCAGACTCATGAAGCAGTTGGTCGATGCGCGTCCTCGGATTAATGCCATCAAGCGGTCGGCCTGCACAGAAGGTGCCCGGATGGCCTTCGCCCGAGTCAAGGTGCAATGGGCACAGATGAAGGCCACCAAAATTGCCACCGCAGGGCCGCCTGAACGCAAGAATCACCGGCTGCCGGAGAAGTACTTCAACGAGGTCCTCGAGGGAGCCCGCATTGTAGAGGGTCAGTGCTCAAAGGATATCATATTTGAGTAGTGGAGTCCGATTTGTAAGAACCATGTAATGAACTCATAATGTGAAATATTTATGCTTGCGCTTTATGATTTTGCTAGTATGTCCTCCTGTTTGGCCGTTTATATTATAAGTCTAAAAGTTTACCAGTCATCGGCTTCTGCCCCCATGTAATTATTACAGGGGTGTTCGGGAACGCATGTCCGCACTTTATCCAACATCTTTGTCCTATATAGGAGGCGTCTTGCGAGATGAAAAAGGCAATCAGACTATGCGGCTTTATCACTTTCACTTAGCCATAAGAGTCCATTGGTGGGGCTAAGTACTAGCCCCTGTTGCATGTACGGGAATCCGGATTACGGTGCCTTTGCAACACGGATGGTCAAAGCCCAGCCCCTCGTATAACACGGCATAAATCCTGAACGATTTGTAGTATAACTCTAAGTCATCGGATTGTTTACCCGCTCTCGCATATCATGACAGTTAGTTTTCGGCTTTCTCTACTGAGGTACTTAACCGGATAAACCAGAAATTCAATCGCAGTAGTTCTCCCTTTGCTACCTTAGCCGAACTTGCAGAACATAAGGTGGCAAGCACAAGAGCCGGGCAACCCAACTATAGACCACAGACTTGATTCCTAGCCGATGCATATAGTGCAATATTCGAGACGCCGAAGTGTCCCCTATAGGTGTTCGGACTTTTAAGAATTTGTGGGGCCGAATACAACCCCTGCTATGAAGGTCGTGCCGAAGTGCGTATGTCAGTCGAAAGCAAGGAGGGTATAAGGATGGAGAGATAATATAAGAACCCAGCAAAAAGGTGGTGATCATCTGCTTCCTTTATATCCTTATCAATACGTCGAGGCGTGTTTCGATGGATAATTCCATTAATATTAAGGTCATGTTACATGCCTAAAACAATTTACATAAGGGAAAGTCTAACACAGGGCCTAAAAGTAATGGTTCGATGACTCCAGTAATGCCCTGCCACACGTCTGCGCCATTTCTCCTTAGTAACAAATCCTTTAATAGGAGTATTTGATGGTTGCCGTAAAGATTGGAAATGCTAGCCTTGAAAGGATCCCTCATACAACCATACAGCAAATATGGCTATTACTGAACCTGTAGTGAAAACAGATGTATGCAGTCCAAATAGGGTCAATCCGTGCTATGGACTTTTTTTCTGCAGTGTGCCTGCGACGCTGCCCAAGGTATTTTTAGTGTGTAGTTATGTATGCGCGGTATGTAGGCCGCAACCTTGCGAGGCAGTTGGCGGAGGCCGAACTGCTAATCGACGTCCTGATCCATCGAGTTGTCGCAGTGATGTGCGGGCCGGACTTGTTTAGAGATGTAGTTGGCTTTACTGTCCGACGAATTGTTCGGCTTGATAAGGCCGCCATACACCTTAGCTGCAAGGGTGCGGTGTGTTCTTCAGTACGAAAGGAGCGCTCCATATTTCATTGACCGTGATAACACCGCAAGGTCCGGGCATCTTAAACTTCAAATAAGCATAGTGCGGGACTGCATTAAAGCGGGCAAAAGCGATTCGTCCGAGTACTGCGTGATAACCACTGCGGAAAGGGACGATGTCGAAGATTAGTTCTTCACTATGGAACTTGTTTGGGGCGCCGAATACTACCTCCAGTGTCAGTGAGCCCGTACAACGGGCCTCCACGCTGGGTATCACACCTTTAAAGGCAGTGTTACTAGGCTTGATTCTTGATGGGTCAATGCCCATCTTGCGTACAGTGTCTTGATAAATCAAGTTGAGACTGCTTCCCCCGTCCATAAGGACTCTAGTGAGATGGTATCCGTTGATAATTGGATCAAGTACCTGGGCGGCCGAACCACCGTGACGGATACTGGTTGGGTGATCCCTGCGGTCACAAGTGATCGGACATGCTGACCATGGGTTGAACTTTGGGGCGACAGGCTCTACGGCGTAGATGTCCCTTAGTGCGCGCTTGCGCTGCCTTTTGGGAATGTGAGTGACATAGATCACATTCACTGTTTTCACCTCGGGGTGAAACTGCTTTTCGCGCCCAGTGTTCGGCTGACGGGGCTCATCATCGTCCTCACTTGAAGGTCTTTTTCCCTTGTGTTCGGTATTTATCTTACCGNATATTTCATTGACCGTGATAACACCGCAAGGTCCGGGCATCTTAAACTTCAAATAAGCATAGTGCGGGACTGCATTAAAGCGGGCAAAAGCGATTCGTCCGAGTACTGCGTGATAACCACTGCGGAAAGGGACGATGTCGAAGATTAGTTCTTCACTATGGAACTTGTTTGGGGCGCCGAATACTACCTCCAGTGTCAGTGAGCCCGTACAACGGGCCTCCACGCTGGGTATCACACCTTTAAAGGCAGTGTTACTAGGCTTGATTCTTGATGGGTCAATGCCCATCTTGCGTACAGTGTCTTGATAAATCAAGTTGAGACTGCTTCCCCCGTCCATAAGGACTCTAGTGAGATGGTATCCGTTGATAATTGGATCAAGTACCTGGGCGGCCGAACCACCGTGACGGATACTGGTTGGGTGATCCCTGCGGTCACAAGTGATCGGACATGCTGACCATGGGTTGAACTTTGGGGCGACAGGCTCTACGGCGTAGATGTCCCTTAGTGCGCGCTTGCGCTGCCTTTTGGGAATGTGAGTGACATAGATCACATTCACTGTTTTCACCTCGGGGTGAAACTGCTTTTCGCGCCCAGTGTTCGGCTGACGGGGCTCATCATCGTCCTCACTTGAAGGTCTTTTTCCCTTGTGTTCGGTATTTATCTTACCGGCATGTTTGAAAACCCAAAAGTTCTTGTTGGTGTGGTTAGCAGGCATATCGGCTGTGCCATGAATCTGACAGGGCCTCTCAAGGATTTTTTTTCCAAACTGGATGGACATCCCTGTTGCCCTTGAAAGGTTTCTTCCGCTGACCAGATTTAGAACGAGTGAATCCAGCATTGACTGTCCTATCATCTGCGTCGTCATTGTAGCTCTGATGTTTGTTTTTATTGCAGCATGGTTTACCATTGCCATCCTTGGCCTCAGAAGTGTTGGGGTCGCCCGAGCTGTTGCTTCTACGAGCCAACCAGCTATCTTCACCCGCACAAAAATGGGTCATGAGTGCAGTCAAGGCTGCCATGGTCTTTGGCTTCTCCTGCCTGAGGTGTTCGGCGAGCCATTCGTCCTGGACACTGTGTTTGAAGGCTGCTAATGTTTCGGCGTCTGGACTTTCCATGATTAGGTTCTTTTATTTAGGAACTGATTCCAAAGCTTGCGAGCCGATTCGCCTGGTTGCTGGATTATGTGACTCAAGTCATCCGCATCCGCTGGCCGGACATAAGTGCCCTGAAAGTTGCCCCGAAAAGCATCTTCCAAATCTTCCCAGGTTCCAATGGAGTTCTCTGGGAGGCTATTCATCCAGTGCCGTGCTGGTCCTTTTATTTTTAGAGGAAGATTTTTAATTGCATGGTGGTCATCTCCACGAGCCATATGAATGTGGAGAAGAAAATCTTCAATCCAGATGGCCGGATCCGTCGTTCCATCATATTGCTCGATGTTCACGGGTTTGAACCCTTCCGGAAACTGGTGTTGCATTACCTCATCGGTAAAGCACATAGGGTGTGTGGCACCCCTGTATCATGCGACATCACGGCAGAGATTGGATGACATCTGAGTTCGGTTCTGATCCCGAATATTGTAATGTCCATACGTCGGACTTCATAGCCGTTATCTCGTGCCGAGGCACGACCTCTTGATCCATAGATCGATCTGGTCTGACCGGCTTTATTGGCCAGGTCCCGTTGCAAGTCATATGTGTAACCCGCAGCTGCTGTCTCCTTGCCTCTTCGGCGAGGGGGTGCGGGCTGGTTGATATGCCGCATTATCCCGTCCACGTAGTGGCCGGTCTGGTTGATCTGCCTGATTGTATTTCGACGATATTGGCTCAAGGGCTTCGTCGTCGAATTGTGGCAGCAACTTGCGCTTGGGGTAACTTTTGGTAGGTCGCTCGTGGCTGTATTCCTCGGCGGCCAAGACCTTGGTCCACCTCTCATTGAGCGTATCCTATTCACCTTTGAGGTAGTTGTATTTCTTTTTTAGGCTCCGCGTTTTGGCGATGAGTTGTCGCTTTAAGTGTTGTTGCTCGAGGGGTTCCTCTGGGATGATAAAATCTTCGTCACCGAGGCTAACATCCTCTTCGGAGACTGGCATATAATTATTGTCTTCCGACTCTTCGTGATCAGGGTGTTCGGGGCTATATTGACCCTCCTCCCTCTCATCATGTTCGGATGTGGGCTCGACAGGGTGTTCGGGATCTTCGGCACTATCCATGGTTTCATTATCTCCGGTGCCGGTATTACTATCCTTCGCCTGACACAATCGTGAGCGGCGCAGCTGACGTTGGTGCTTTAGTGGTTTATCGATGGGCTTGTCCTCATCGGGGTTCTGATTATCCTCGTCGTCCTTTTTATCAGGAGTGTCCACCATGTATACGTCATAGGTTGAAGTGGCCGTCCAGCGCCCTGTAATGGGTGGGACTCGGCTTGATTCAGCATCGACATCGTCGTCCATACCGTCGATGTCTTTGGACGCGTAGTCCAGCATGTCGGTTAAATCCTTGACAGTGCCTATGAAGTGGGTGGTGGGCGGGTCATAAAATTTCCCGCTCCCAGCCCCCAGCCCATGCTGGGTGCAGTTTGGAGGCAGAGCTTCTGTAATGGCGAGAGATTGCATCAAACCCAGTGCTTCGTCTAAGGGCGAATGTTGGGTGAGCGTCTGTGGATCTGTAGGGCTAAATTCAGCGACAGACACCTGATCGGGCCCGATCGACGCAGACTTTGATAGTTTGGAGCTATCATCCAGAGGCGAGTCCAAAAATGCATATGGGTCTCTGGTTGGAAGTTCCATGGTAGAAGAGAGTCTGACGGTGCTGATCATCCCGTCTTCGGATGATACGACCTGCCCCGAATCTAAGGCCGGGGCGGGCATGAGAGTTGACCCCTGAACGGGATTTGAAAGCGGATCCGAAGAGCTTCCTTCATGGGGGCAAGGGGCATGTAACGCCCCGGATTTGATGCGCCAGGTGTCTGCCAGTTATTCGCCATCGTTGCCATGTCATTTGCTTGCGTGTTGCACTTTGCCATGTCATCATATGCATTTCATATCATGTCATCATGTGCATTTCATTTTGCATACGTGTTCGTCTCATGCATCCGAGCATTTTCCCCGTTGTCCGTTTTGCAATCCGGCACTCCTATGTCTCGCGGCGCCCCCTTTTACCTCTTTTCGTGTGCGGGTGTTAAACGGTCTCGGAATGGACCGAGGTTTGTCAAGCGGCCTTGGTATACCACCGGTAGACCGCCTGTCAAGTTTCGGATCATTTGGAGGTCGTTTGGTACTCCAACGGTTAACCGGGTAACCGCAAAAGCCCTCTTTGAGTTGCAGCCCAACACCCCTTTCTAAGTGGCCAAAAACCCAGCAAACTCCCGTCCATGCTCTCGGTCGTTCGATCACGATCGCTTGGCCGAAAACCGCACCTCATTTGGAGTCTCCTAGCTCCCTCTACCTGTAAATAGGTCCTCCCCTCCATTTTTTCGCGGATGAATCACCCCCGAAACCCTAGATCTCGCCCTCCGCCGCCACCGGACGCGTCCGCCCCATGCCGGACACGTCCGCGCCCGCGCCCGCAGCCAATCGTGGCTTGCCACGTGTCCCCGCCGCCGCCGTTCCCACCGCGCGCCGCCGCGGGCCCGCGAAGCCCGTCCGCGGCCCTCCCAGGCCCGAGGAGCCCGCCTCGCCCGCGCCGCCGCCCGGGATCCCTGCGCCGCCGCCGGCCTCCTCGCCGCCGGTGCGCCCGCCGCCGCCATCTCTCCGCCGCCGTCTAGGCCCCGCCGCCGCATCCCGCGGGCGCCCGAGCCCCGCCGCCCGTCGTCCGCCGCCTTGCGCCGCCCGAAGGAGTGCGCCGCCGCCGCGGCCATCTCCGCCTCCGGCCGGGCGCCGCCCCGCGCCGCGGCGCCGCGCCTCGCCACGCCCCGCCGTCCGCCTCCAGCCGGCGTGCAGCGCCGACCCCGCCGCCCGGTGGCCGCGCCATCCCGCGCCTCCCCGGCCTCTCCCACGCCGCCCCGGTCGCCTCCTCCTCCGGCCGTCGCCCCCGGCCGGCCCCGCCGACGTCGCCTCGCGGGAGTGGCTCGCTGGAGTTCCACTTCGGCCGGATCCATCCTGCCTGGACCAGATCCACCGGGACAAGATCCAAACGCCCTCACCCCGGATCCCTCCGTCCCGGATATCCTCGTCCCGTTGACTTTCGGAGGTTGTTTTTTTCACCAAGTCCCCGAAATTGATGCATTTTTGTTGCATTTTCATTGCATCGTATCACTATCATCGTAGCTCCGTTTTGCGCGTGTAATATGTCAAAATGTTCGCCTCGAAGAGTAGATAATTTCTCGTTATTGCATCATTTTCATTTGAGCTCATCTTGATGCCCGAAATGCTGTTGGAAAAGTGCTATGTGATGTTAGTTTCTGATTCTTAGCAGAACTTGCACTTTTGTCATTTTTGCCATGATTGATGTGTGCATCCTATGAACTTGAGTCCTACATGTGTTTTGTAATATGCCATGTCTTATTTCTAGTGGTGCTTGCTATGTA
This sequence comes from Aegilops sharonensis, assembly GCA_904067115.1. Lineage (NCBI taxonomy): Eukaryota > Viridiplantae > Streptophyta > Magnoliopsida > Poales > Poaceae > Aegilops > Aegilops sharonensis. Next base: position 12,548,579 of record LR880970.1, on the reverse strand, counting down.
TTTTTGTGATCTATGTGGTGACTAG
>LR880970.1:12516369-12527181 GCA_904067115.1 Aegilops sharonensis | reverse complement strand
ATGCGAGACGGTTATTCATTTAAATCAGAGAATAATGGTTGTTCTATTTATATTAGTAATATCTTTTATGGTCATGCACCCTTGAGGAGTGGTCTATTTATATTAAATCTCGATAGTAGTGATACACATATTCATAATGTTGAGGCCAAAAGATGCAGAGTTGATAATGATAGTGCAACTTATTGTGGCACTGCTATTTAGGTCATATTGGTGTAAAGCGCATGAGGAAACTCCATTCCAATGTACTTTTGGAATCACTTGATTATGAATCACTTGGTACTTGCGAACCATGCGTCATGGGCAAGATGACTAAAACGCCGTTCTCCGGAACTATGGATCGAGCAACAGATTTGTTGGAAATCATACATACAGATGTATGTGGTCCAATGAGTGTTGAGGCTCGCGGCGGGTATCGTTATTTTCTCACCTTCACAGATGATTTAAGTAGATATGGGTATATCTACTTAATGAAACATAAGTCTAAAACATTTGAAAAGTTCAACGAATTTCAGAGTGAAGTTGAAAATCATCGTAACAAGAAAATAAAGTTCCTACGATCTGATCGTGGAGGAGAATATCTGAGTTACGAGTTTGGTCTACATTTGAAACAATGCGGAATAGTTCCGCAACTCACGCCACCTGGAACACCACAGCGTAATGGTGTGTCCGAATGTAGAACAAACTAGAGAAGGAGTTTCTCTCGAAAGAAGTGAGTGGGAGGAATGTAGAACTTGATGAGGTAACTGTACCTGCTCCCTTATTGGAAAGTAGTTCATCACAGAAACCGGTTCCTGTGACGTCTGTACCAATTAGTGAGGAAGCTAATGATGATGATCATGAAACTTCAGATCAAGTTGCTACTGAACCTCGTAGATCAACCAGAGTAGGATCCGCACCCTAGTGGTACGGTAATCCTGTTCTGGAGGTTATGATACTAGAACATGACGAACCTACGAACTATGAAGAAGCGATGGTGAGCCTAGATTCCGCGAAATGGCTTGAAGCCATGAAATCTGAGATGGGATCCATGTATGAGAACAAAGTGTGGACTTTAGTTGACTTGCTTGATGACTGGCAAGCCATTGAGAATAAATGGATCTTCAAGAAGAAGACTAACGCTGACGGTAATGTTACTGTTTATAAAGCTCGACTTGTTGCAAAAGGTTTTCGACAAGTTCAAGGGATTGACTATGATGAGACTTTCTCACCTGTAGCGATGCTTAAGTCTGTCCGAATCATGTTAGAAATTGCCGCATTTTATGATTATGAAATTTGGCAAATGGATGTTAAAACTGCATTCCTGAATGGATTTCCGGAAGAAGAGTTGTATATGATGCAACCGGAAGGTTTTATCGATCCAAAGGAAGCTAACAAAAGTGTGCAAGCTCCAGCAATCCATTTATGGACTGGTGCAAGCATCTCGGAGTTGGAATGAACATTTTGATAGAGTGATCAAAGCATATGGATTTATACAAGCTTTTGGAGAAGCCTGTATTAACAAAAAAGTGAGTGGGAGCTCTGTAGCATTTCTGATATTGTATGTGGATGACATATTGTTGATCGGAAATAATATAGAATTTCTGGATAGCATAAAGGGATATTTGAACAAGAGTTTTTCAATGAAGGACCTCCGTGAAGCTTCTTATATATTGGGCATCAAGATCTATAGAGATATATCAAGACGCTTAATTGGAATTTCACAAAGCACATACCTTGATAAAGTTTTGAAGAAGTTCAAAATGGATTAGGCAAAGCAAGGGTTCTTGCCTGTGTTGCAAGGTGTGAAGTTGAGTAAGACTCAATTTCCGACCACTGCAGAAGATAGAGAGAAGATGAAAGATGTTCCCTATGATTCAGCAGATGGAGAGAGAGAGGGCTGGCATACGGCAGAAATTCAGCAATCCAACATCATGAATAGAACTGAGGACTGGTGCAAAGCATGGTTGAGGGAGTCCTGGATTAGGGGGTATCCGGACAGCCGGACTATATCCTTCACCGGACTATTGGACTATGAAGATACAAGATTGAAGACTTCGTCTCGTGTCCGGATGGGACTCTCTTGGCATGGAAGGCAAGCTTGGCGATATGGATATGTAGATCTCTTCTGTTGTAACCGACTCTCTGTAACCCTAGCCCCCTCCGGTGTCTATATAAACCGGAGGGTTTAGTCCATAGGACAACAACAATCATACCATAGGCTAGCTTCTAGGGTTTAGCCTCTATGATCTCGTGGTAGATCAACTCTTGTAATACTCATATTCATCAAGATCAATCAAGTAGGAAGTAGGGTATTACCTCCATAGAGAGGGCCCAAACCTGGGTAAACATTGTGTCCCTTGCCTCCTGTTACCATCCGCCCTAGACGCACAGTTCGGGACCCCCTACCCGAGATCCGCCGGTTTTGACACCGACATTGGTGCTTTCATTGAGAGTTCCACTGTGTCGTCGCTGCAAGGTTCGATGGCCCCTTCGATCATCGACAACGTTCGGTAGCTTCGCACTGCAGGCCAATTCGTTTGGCCGTCTGGAGTAGATCGAGAGCTACGCCCCTGGCCATCAGGTCAGGTTTGGAAACTTGAATTAAACTACCGATATCCGTGGAGACTTGATATTCTACGGATTTGGGCCTATGCCAGGTGTGCCGCACGATCACGAGGAGCACGATATAGCTCTGCCGTCGGACGGTGTTCGGGAGATCACGCCAGGAACTACTCCGGCCTCTAGTCCGGAGCAGATAACGCCATCCGACGACGGGACGATAGACTCCACCATGGAGGCCGCGCCCTCAGTGGCGATAGAGCCGAATACTAACCTTACCCTTCACGAGAGCCGTGTCGCCGAACTGCTGGACTCGTCCTCGGCCACGGACTCCGTACCACCCGCGCCCATACCTATCGAATCCGATTGGGCGCCGATCATGGAGTTCACCTCCACAGATATCTTTCAGCACTCGCCCTTCAACGACATACTGAACTCATTGAAATATCTCTCCCTGTCTGGAGAACCTTGGCCAAACTATGTCCGGCTAGAGTGGGATGCGGACGATGAAGAAATTCAATCCCCACCCACCACCCACATAGTAGCCACTGTCGACGATTTAACTGACATGCTCGACTTCGACTCCGAAGACATCGATGGTATGGACACCGATGCCGGAGAGGCACAGGAACCACGGCCCACAGGGCACTGGACCGCCACCTCATCATATAATATATACATGGTGGATACACCCAAAGAAGGCAATGGCTACAAGACAATGGAGGATGACCGCTCCAAGAAGCAACCACTGCGCCGACGTCAGCGGCGCCGCTCTAAGTCTCGCCACAGCAAAAGCAGCGATACCGGCACAGGAGATAACAGTACTCCAGACAGCACCGAAAATGATGACAATCCCCTCCAGAACGTTCAAGAGCCGGAGGATGAACAAGCCAGCCCTCCCAAGAGAGCGGCAGAGGGAGAAACGGACGACAATTATATGCCTCCCTCCAAAGACGATGTGAGCCTCGACGACGAGGAATTTGTCATGCCTGAGGATCCCGTCGAGCAGGAGCGCTTTAAGCGCCGGCTTATGGCCACGGCAAAAAGCCTGAGGAAAAAGCAGCAACAGCTTCGAGCTGATCAGGATATGCTAGCAGATAGATGGACTGAAGTCCTTGCAGCTGAGGAGTACGAACTCAAACGCCCCTCCAGAGGTTACCCCGCGTTCGATGCAGCTGATCGGCCACCCCATGGCCGAGATAGAGAGGCAGTACGGCCTGAAAATCAGCCTGCACCCCGCCGCCATTCAAACAAACATACCAAGGCAACGAGAAACACGCGAGACCTGCGAGACGTATTGGAAGATAGGGCAAAACACGCTAGATCGATCTGTGGATCACGGGGCTGTGCCCCTACAAGGGACGGTGACCGCCTCGCCGGATATAGTAAAAGAAATTTCGGACGGGCCAAATATAGTAGGCAGGACTAATACGAGCTGCGTCACGACATAGCCCAGCACAGAGGCGCGGCACACCCGCTATGCTTCACCAATGAAGTAATGGAGCATGAATTCCGAGAAGGTTTCAAACCTGTAAACATCGAATCATATGATGGTACAACAGATCCCGCGGTATGGATCGAGGACTTCCTCCTCCACATCCACATGGCCCGCGGTGATGATCTACATGCCATCAAGTACCTCCCGTTAAAACTCAAAGGACCAGCTCGGCATTGGCTGAATAGCCTGCCAGCAGACTCCGTCGGCTATTGAGAGGATCCGAAAGACACATTTCTCGACAATTTCCAGGGCACTTATGTGCGACCACCAGACGCCGATTACTTGAGCCACATAATTCAGCAGCCAGGGGAATCGGCCAGGCAATTCTGGACACGGTTCCTAACAAAGAAAAACCAAATTGCCGATTGTCCGAATGCAGAAGCCCTAGCGGCATTCAAGCACAACATCCGTGACGAGTGGCTCGCCCGGCACCTCGGTCAGGAAAAGCCGAAATCAATGGCAGCCCTCACGAGACTCATGACCCGCTTTTGTGTGGGAGAGGATAGCTGGCTGGCTCGTAGCAATAACATATCAAGGAACCTTGGCACTTCGAATACCAAGGACAGCAACGACAGGTCACGTCGCAGCAAACACAAGCGCCGCAGAAACGGTGATAATGCCAAGGGCATTGCAGTCAACGCCGGATTCAGAGGCTCTAAATCCGGTCAGCGGAAAAAGCCATTCAAAAGAAGTACTCCGGGCCCGTCCAGTTTGGACCGCATACTCGATCGCTCTTGTCAAATACACGGCACCCCCGATAAGCCAGCCAATCACACCAATAGAGAATGTTGGTTGTTCAAGCAGGCCGACAAGATAAATGCCGAAGACAAGGACAAGGGGCTGCACAACGATGACGAGGAGGAGCCCCGGCCGCCAAACACAGGAGGACAGAAGAGGTTCCCCCCACAGGTGAGGACAGTAAACATGATATACGCAACCCACATCCCCAAAAGGGAACAGAAACGTGCACTAAGGGACGTATACGCGATGGACCACGTCGCCCCAAAATTCATCCCATGGTCCTCTTGTTCGATCACATTTGATCGTAGGGACCACCCCACGAGTATCCGTCATGGCGGATCTGCCGCATTGGTCCTAGACCCAATCATCGACGGATATCACCTCACTCGAGTCCTTATGGACGGCTGCAGCAGCCTGAACCTGCTTTACCAGGATACAGTGTGCAAAATGGGTATAGACCCCTCGAGGATCAAACCCACCAAAACTACCTTTAAAGGCGTTATTCCAGGTGTAGAGGCCTATTGTACGGGCTCAATCACACTGGAAGTGGTCTTCGGATCTCTAGACAACTTCCGAAGCGAGTAGTTAATCTTCGATATCGTCCCATTCCGCAGCGGCTATCACGCACTGCTCGGGCGCACCACATTTGCAAGATTCAATGCGGTACCGCACTACGCATACCTCAAGCTCAAGATGCCAGGACCTAGGGGGTCATCACAGTCAATGGAAACACAGAATGCTCGCTCCGTACGGAGGAGCACACTACGGCCCTCGCAGCAGAAGTACAAAGCAGCCTTTTGAGGCAATCCACCAGTTCAGCGATCAAGCCCCCGGACACCGTCAAGCGCGTCCGGAATAACCTGCAACAGGATCGCCTGGCACGCTCAGAGCTCGCCTAGAGATTCGGCCCCCACCCTAGTCTTAGTAGAACGGCGAAGTCCGTCCCCCATGTGCATAATTACTCATTGAAAATACCATGGGTACAGGCGGGGGCACGATCACGACGCGTCCCACAATGCGGTTTAACCACACTAGGGGCTTACTACCTTCATCACTCTCTCTCTTTCAGGACTCCACTCTCTGGAAGCCTTGTCCGGCAGTATGGTAGCCAGACACATGATACAACACCCAAGGAGGCAGGAAGCTACGTCATACAAACGGAATCCCCAGGTGGTCTCTGATAACGAGCTAAATACCTGTTTTAAGATACCAGTCCGCATCTTGCCCTTGGATGGGACATGTCAAATAGTCCTATTGTTTGCTTACCGCACCATTTGTATCATTATGCTTTAATGCATTTCTTAAATAAACAATGCATAGTACTAGTCTATTATTGCATCTTATATTCTTCTATATATATGCTTATCTGTGACAATCAGCACCAGTACAATGTGGTACGGCCAATACGCCACGAGCTTCCATATGCCCCATAATTAGGCGTGAGAAGTCCGAACACTTTCGACAGTGTGGCACCTCGAACTTGTAGCATTATATGCATCAGCTCCGAATCATGTCTTGGGTCAATAGTTTGGTTTGCCCGGCTCCCATGTTTTGGTACCTTACGTTCTGCTATATCAGCTAAGGTAGCATTGGGAGAACTACTGCGATTGTGTCCCGTTCTTCCGGCCGAGCACCTCAGTAGAGAAATCTAAAACTGACTGTCATGATGAGGCGAGAGATGGTCGTTGTTCGAGAGGTCTCAAGTCCCTAAAGACTTTTTCCGCTTCGGGCGAGGAGCCGGCCTTGTCCGGCTTAGGCGTTTATAGCGCCCCAAATTCGGCTTTCCGGAGACTAGGGGCTTCGCCAAAATTTAAAATTGTAGACTTCTATGGCTAAGTGAGAGCGATAAAGCATTATAGTCCGATTGCCTGGTTCGTTGAGCTAAACACCTCCCTCGAAGGACCCTAGAATGGGAAAAAGAGTGCTCAGATTCATCCCGAACACCCCAGCACTAGTTGCATGGGGGCAGAAGCCGACGACTAGCAACTCTCAGAATTTATAAACGGCCGCACAGAAGGTAATATTTTAAATACAAAAGTGTTGCATAACGAACATGAACTAGTTTTCATAAACACAAAGATCACATGAGCAAGTTCATTCCAAGATTACATCTTTGGTACACTCATCCTCCACGAGACGGGCACCCTTCAGGACACTTTCATAATACATTTCGGGGTGGCGATGCTCCTTGCCCTGCGGCGGCCCCTCCTACACCAGCTTTTCAGCGTCCATCTTCGCCCAATGCACCTTTGCACGGGCAAGAGCCTTGCGTGCACCTTCGATGCAGATGGACCGCTTGATGACTTCCAGCTGTGGGCAGGCATCTACAAGCCGCCTCACCAGGCTGAAGTAGCTTTTGGGAAGGTAGTCGCCAGGCCATATCCATACTATAAGGCCCCTCATGGCCTGTTCGGCCACCTTGTGGAGCTCGACCAGTTGCTTCAGCTAGTCGCTCACGGGCATCGGGTGTTCGGTCAAAGTATACTGAGACCAGAACAACTTCTCTGTCGAGCTTCCCTCCTCGGCCCGGTAAAACTCCGTGCCATCATACACACTACGGGGCAGATCTGCGAACGCTCCTGGAGAGCTCTAAACTCGGGTACGTAAAAGGAAATTTTCTTTCGCATACCTACTTTGCGTAATGAATGCCTTACCCGCCGCTATCTTCTTCACCGCCTCAACTTCCTGGAGGGCCTTATGGGCTTTGGCCTTGGGATTTTTTGCACTTTCGAGGGCCTGGGCAAGCTCGGACTCTCGCGTCCTCGAGTCAAGCTCCAGGGACTCATGCTTCTTGATGAGCACCTGGAGCTCTTGCTGCACCTCACCTACCCGGGCTACGTGTCTTTCTCGCTTAGTGCGCTCCTTGGCGCTTTGTTTTCGGCCTCGGACAGCGCCTTCTTGAGGGTCGCCACTTTGTCATGGCCCCTGGCAAAATTCATGATGATCTTATTATCCTGCAACCAAATCTTTTTTTTAATATTGACAAGGTATTGCTTACCTTTGTTCTCCTCGAGCTGCCTCTTGGCAAGGCCGAGCTCTTCCTTGGATCGCTCCAGCTCCTGCAGTAGTGCGGCGACCTCCGTAGTATGTGCGGCAGCGGCCAGCAGGGAAGCCTGCAAATTCACATAGACATACTATAATTAGACTCTTGCGATTATTATCCGATCCTCTATTCGGCTTTTCTTCGCGAACGCCAAACAAAGCATCAGGGGCTACTGTTTATGCGGTGATATTTCCCTATAATTTAAATAATTACCTTAAAGCCAGTTAGGAGGCTGGCGCAAGCTTCAGTTAATCCACTTTTGGCGGACTGAACTTTCTCCATCACCGCACTCATGATAGTGCGGTGCTCTTCGTCGATGGAAGCGCCTTGGAGAGCTTCCAGGAAGTTGTCCGGTGCCTCTGGATGGACAGAGGTCACCGGCACGGGCGGCTTGCCTCTCTTCATAGGGGGTCACCTGACAGAGTCCGGAACCACTGGAGGTTCCGGCACGGTGTTCGACTGGAGGCCGAACTCGGAGCCCATGGGAGTCTTGCTCCCTTTGCGCCCAGGGTCCGGAGTGTCCCCTTGAGGCACCTCCAGGAGTACCTCCCCCCGGCTCGGTGCCCTTTGGGACAACACCTCGGCGTCACCCGTAGGGCGAGGGGTGGAGGCGGTCGCAAGTGAATCACTATTCATATCCGACGGGTCCAAAGAGCCATCCGACGAAGATACGTCGATATGGGCTCAGGACGGACTGCGTAATCATGTTCGGCATGATGAGAAGCAGTGCGATAAAATATATCAAGAATTACTATGGTATCCGGATACTTACGACTTCGCCAGGGGCTTGTCCCTGGCAATCACTCGTCGTTGCTGTGGGCGGCGGTTGTGGAGCAGTCCGGAAGGAGGGTCCTTCCTTTCTTGGACCCTTCGGGCTCCCCGGTTGGGGCGGCCTTCGTTTTCTTGTCTCCCCCGGCCGGGGGAGAACTTTCCTCTTCCTCCTCTCGTCGTGGGAGGAGTGCGCCTCGGAGTGTTCGGATGATGAGTATAACACAACCTTGCGCCGGAGACCCTGTCGGGTCCCCTTGTCCTTCTTCTTGGCCGTCTTCGCTGGCACCTCGTAAGGTGCCGGAGTCAGCATCTCCGTTAGGAGAGCGTCTGCTGGATCTTCGGGCAGGGGGGCGGGGCAGTCAATCCGCTCGGCCGTCTCCACCCAGTCCTGTCAAAGGCATGGGGGCTTAGACCCTGCATATGATTAAACTAAGGAAACTAAACATCTCATGATGTGTAAAAACCTACCGGATTGGAGCGGCGCTTTGCGCTGAGTCCGCGGTCCTTGGTAAGGGGAGGAGGTACCTCGGCGCCTTTAAACAGCACCCTCCAGACGTCCTTGTGCGTCGTGTCGAAAAGCTCCTCCAGCGTCTGGTGCTCGGCTGGGTCGAACTCCCACAAATTGAATACCCGTTGTTGCCACGGGAGGATCCGGCGGAAGAGCATGACCTGGACCATGTTGACAAGCTTGATTTTGTTGCTCATCATGTTCCTGATGCAGGTCTGGAGTCCAGTCAGCTCTACCGGGTTACCCTAGGATAGGCCCTTCTCTTTCCAGGAGGTGAGCCGTGTGGGGATTCCAGATCAGAACTCGGAGGCTGCCACCCAGTTGGTGTCGCGCGGCTCGGTGATGTAGAACCACCCCGATTGCCACCCCTTTATGGTCTCCACATAGGAGCCCTCGAGCCATGTGACATTGGGCATTTTTCCCACCATGGCGCCGCCGCATTCCGCTTGCTGGCCGCCTACAACCTTCGGCTTGACATTGAAGGTCTTCAGCCACAGGCCGAAGTGGGGCTGGATGCGGAGGAAGGCCTCGCACACGACGATAAATGCCGAGATGTTGAGGATGAAGTTCTGGGCCAGGTCAGGGAAGTCCAGCCCGTAGTAGAACATGAGTCCGCGGACGAATGGGTGGAGAGGAAATCCCAGTCTGCGGACGAAGTGGGTGAGGAAGACTACCCTCTCGTAAGGTTCCGGGGTAGGGACGATCTGCCCCGCGTTGGGCAGCCGGTGCGTGATATCCGCGGCCAAGTATCCGGCTCCCCGCAGCTTCTCGATGTCCTCCTCCGTGACGGAGGATTTCATCCACTTGCCTCCCGCTCAGGACATGATTGAAGCGGTTTGAGGAGAAAGGGTGCAAGCTTGGCGGTTGGGGCTCGAGTGCGCAAGAATGGATATGCGAGAGAGAAGAAGGCGTGGGCGAAAGACGTGAGGTCCTTTTCCCTTTATAAAGGTGGACGAACCTATGCACCCCCACTTGCCTAGTAAAACTCGCTTGATCCCCAAGCGCCGTAATTGATGGCGTGGTTGGGTTACCCACGTCCGTATTGATGAGAATCCCGTGATAAGGGGACACGATCTCTGCTTCGACAAGACGTGCCTAGGAAACTGACTCGCGATATGTGCGGTGGCTGGTTGCGAAAAACGGTTCGAATAATGACCGGGCCATGGCGTTATGTCATGCTATAATACGTCAGCAGATTAGATTTGTGGAAATATTATTCTCTCTACGATGGTATGTGGAACTTGTTTTGAAGAGCCGGACACTATCCTTGTGTTCAAGACCTTCTATGGAGGAACCCGCCTTGCAATGCCGAAAACAATCTGCGCGCCGCACTCATCGTCATTGAAGCCTGGTTCAGGGGCTACTGAGGGAGTCCTGGATTAGGGGGTATCCGGACAGCTGAACTATATCCTTTGGCCGGACTGTTGGACTATGAAGATACAAGATTGAAGACTTCGTCTCGTTTCCGGATGGGACTCTCTTGGCGTGGAAGGCAAGCTTGGCGATACGGATATGTAGATCTCCTTCTATTGTAACCGACTCTGTGTAACCCTAGCCCCTCCGGTGTCTATATAAACCGGAGGGTTTAGTCCGTAGGACAACAACAATCATACCATAGGCTAGCTTCTATGGTTTAGCCTCTACAATCTCGTGGTAGATCAACTCTTGTAATACTCATATTCATCAAGATCAATCAAGCAGGAAGTAGGGTAT
>LR880970.1:12500021-12510644 GCA_904067115.1 Aegilops sharonensis | reverse complement strand
TGAAAAATACTTTCTGTTAAAAATTAGTTGTTTTATATTTTATTTTCAGATTATTTATGATGTTGGTATTTTCTTTGTTGTTAAATTTTACTTAGGATAAAACTATTTTTGTGTTCTGTCTTAGAGTTTTCTTTAGTAGTTTTGTTGTGTAGCTTTCCTTTGTTTTATTTGGTGTCCCTTGATTTGCATTTTTATTTGTTGGTTTTATTATGAGTGTTAGAATTATTTGCTAGGATGTTTGCTTATATGAATGCTATGTTCGACTATATAGATTTACATCGGAGTGACGAATAGTTTCACCAAGTCTCCGAGAGCGTTTATATCTTCATCAACATACCAGGCAAGTTCACTTTGACCATGTTTTTCATACCTATGTGTTTTATTGCATCTAGTGTCATCTTCGCAAAAATCCCTCCAGTAGTGAAATTGAATCCTTGTAGTTGAGTAGTATGCATGAGGCAGGAACCCATCACCCTATTACCAAGCCCGGGACGTTATAATTTTAATGCTACGCTATAGTAGACGGGGTTGGTATGAGTGCCCGGGAGTGGTGTGAGAATGGAGGATCTACGTCAATGACGACAACTCCATGATGGAATCTGCAAGGACTGCATCTTCAAGGCCTCAAGACTTCAAGACTTGAGACAAGAATTCAATACACACTACTGGGTGAAGGACGGTTGACGGGCACCCTGGAGAAACCAGTGGTTGGCCGGGATGCATGGAGAAGCGCCATGACATCTTGCGGAAAGCTTCACCCAGACTCAAAGAGACGGAAGAGTACTTCATGCCCGGAAGCTTACCTGTGCAACCGCAAGTCACTATGGGCTCTGGCTTGGTTGACCTTAGTTGTGACTCTTGCTGGGACGGTGCTAGCAGATGTAGAACTACGGTAGGATTGGATGAGCACCGGACAGTGGTCAGAGGAACTCTTCGGAAGACCATGTTTCGGTCATCTTGTTCTCAAACACCCTGAAGTGCGAGAACGTAAAGAGAGGGATCGAATCTTGCGGGTAAAGTGTACAAACCTCTGCAGAGGGTTTAAACCTAATCGATTAGCCGTGTCCCCGGTTACGGACAATTTGAGCCTCTGGACTTGGATCTATCTCGGAACTCTCAACACCGGATTGATAACTTAATTGTGGGCAACTTATGATGATTTTGGACTATGAGACATCGGTTGGAGGAACCATGTCATGATAGAAAACTCCATAGCACAGACTCCAGTTATTCTTTTGATGTAGGGTAAATAAAACCAGCTTTTACACAAACAAAATTCAGACACAGAGCCACAAAGCCGTATTGCATATAGTATAGTTTTATCATCTGTTTCCTCTTATTGTGATCTTGCCGGTACATTCAATGTACTGACCTACACGGCTGCAACGTATCATGTTGCAGATATTCCTCGACGAGTAAGAGTTACGATACAGGGTTACGGTCTACACTCAACATGCCGATGGCGTTGATGGGACTCCACACCCGATTACTTGTTTCCGCTGAGACTTATGAGGTATATATCAGTTTTACGTTATTTATACATGTGATTGCACTTTGATATATACATTGATGTACTGTGTGTGCCAGCATACTGATCCAGGGATGGCACGGATACACAGAGGCTTGACCGTCTGAGGTCGGGTAGCTACAGATATGGTATCAGAGCACATGTTGACTGTAGAACGTGACCCTAGAAATCAGAAAGCCCCTAGGACAGGATGTCTCAAAAAACTTTATTTTCAAAAGGATCCTTTACTTCTCGTCTTTTTTTGATTCTATCAAATAGTTCCTCTGACCTCAAATAGTTAAAATATACACCTTTACCTTTTGACCACACGGAAGATCAACTGAAGTCGCTCCAAGAATTAAAGATATCGGACAACTGATGGCCATTTCAGAGTAAAGAGGATTTCACCATGCGTTGGAAGAATTGCAGCTGCAACAATTGAAGACTCTGAAGACTTGAAGAATTTGAAGTTCCTGAAGAATTATTTGACCTTTAGAGACCAAACCCCTGTTATACACCTACATTAGATGCGATGATTTGTGAGTTGTCATTTGTTTGATGTTTTCCGACAGCCACAAAGTAAAACTTGTTTCTTCAAAAACTATTGTTTGTATTGTGTGTATATCCCTCCCCACCTCTCTCATATCTCATTCCAAAACTTTTGGACCCCATAGATGATGAATGAAGTTGGACTGATATTCTCTGGACCGATGACTCAGCCGGAGGCAGAGCTATGGATTCAGAACATGGAGAATCACTTCGGGAGCAATTTGATTCCAAGGAAGTATGAGGTTCAATACGCGCTTCAGTGCTTTACAGAAAGTGCTGCAACCTGGTGGAAAATGCATCAAGCCATACAAGGATTTAATGGAGCAAGAACTTGGGAGGAATTCAAGAAGACCCTGTTGAGATCACGTCTCATCCGGAATCACTACGATAACCCGAAGAAGAAACCTTGTGCCTGCAAGATTTGCGGAGAAATAGGACACACCCAGGAGGAACACAAGGATGGATGCCCTCATTGTGAAGAGAAACACGCAGCTGAGGAATGCCCAACTAGTCAGGTGACTTATTTCTTGTGTGAAGGAACCACCCACTACCCGACTCAGTGTCACATTTACTCCATGGTGCAACAAACTATTCAGGAGCTGGAAGAAGGAATGAAAGAAGCCCTCCGAGAAGTTATGAAAGAACCTGTGATGAAGGAATGTGTTGAAGACCCTGATGGAGAAGGCCTCAACAGATTTTACTCCAATACCTGCTATTCATGTGGAGAAGAAGGAGATTCTTCATAGTATTGCACCAAGGAAAGAAAAGAGTATCTGGGATACTTCCCGACAGAAGCAGTGGAGTTTGATCCACGGGGAATAGAACGTTTGATCAGAATGAAGAAAACCAGGAAGAGAAAACAAAGACACCCTCAGAACAACCCAATTTCTGCAAAGAGGGACAAGAGTCATATTACATGTTTCGAATGTAAGGACGTCGGGCATTATGCCAATGATTGTCTCGAAAGGAAGCAAGGAACTCAAGGAGCAGGCACCATCACCAAGAAGCCTCGAGACATGCCGGAAGTTATTTGTTTTCGTTGCAAGGAAGCAGGACATTTTGCTAGGGATTGTTCAAATCATGATAAATCTGGAGCTGAGTAGTGGAGATGTTGATATCAGTAATAAGGATAGTATGGAAAACACTCTTCATGAGAATGCGGGGTTGAGTTATGTAATAGATTACTCAGAGATTGTAATAATTCATGACTCAATAAACTTGATATGTCATATGCTGAAAGGCTTTAAGGAGTGGTTATATTTTATCTTGGAAATTAATATTCTGGATGAACATGGAAGAAAGTGAGTTGTGATGCATAAACTGGATGTTGGAAATTGAGTTTGAAGTTTTGTTTGGATGATATGAATGTGTACCCCAGGAGATATGTACCTTATTCTGAGCACCATTTTTGTTTTACAACTGCAGATGACGACCCTTTACGAGTCTTTCCTTAAGGGCCCGGAAACGATCATGACCCTGACAAGTGATCATGATTACCCGAAGATCCTGAGGGACATGATGAAGCATATTCACCTTGAAGGAGATGCAGTCTACAAAGGCTACCCCTTCATGCAAAAGGGAGTGGAACTTTGGTATGTGGAGGTACACCTCCACCGTTTGAAAGGAGTTTGCCCAAAGATGATGGGGCAGTACTTTTTCATCTCACGTGTGCCACAAGCAACTTTCTTCGACGCTGTTTGTGAAGCAGCCATGGAAGCCATACGCCAGATCGGAGAAATACTTGAAGCAAGACTCCGTTATACTCAGGAATACCTAAGAGAAGTGCATGCAGAGATGATGGAGGTGAAGCTCAAGGCCACCACGATGAAACAGAAGATTGAAGATTTCAAGGCGCATGTCGCACAATTCCAGCGGGACTAAAGAATCCTCGAGGAGGATAAATAAATAAAGTTGGAAGTAATGTCTGACCATACCGAACCATGTGGCTGGCAGTATTTGTAATAAACTTTTTGGAATTTGGATTTACGAAAAATGGTTAAGGATGTAATAAAAGATTGATATGAAAATAATGGGATTTATGGATAAACTAGTGCATTTTTTGGTGTCGTAGTACTCCGTAAAGCCATAGGATCAATGAAGAAAGAAATGTGTTATTCATGACGGTCCATAGAAGGAAGCTGGACAAAATAAGTTGGAGTTTTGTATGATCGTCACCACAAGGGTATGAAGGAAGAAGTACTATTGGATTTACAGGAGATGTAATGTTGGAATATGGAATGATAATCCTCGGAAGGATGAGTTAAACTTGTACAAGAGTTGAAGTGGGCCATAACCCACAGTCCCAGGAGTTAATAAGAAGCAGGCACACTCTTGCTGTAGGAACATGTTTCGGAAGAAAACTCTGAGTTTAATCATCCGACATTTTAGGAGGATACGAAAACCTGAGAGTGGTGAAGTAACGATAGATGTTTTGTTCAGCTTGCAGAATCAATGGATAAATCCGAACCCAGTTCGTGGACAAGAGAAATTTTGCAATGCTTGTGAGTATGCCCAAGTGTTAGTATACGTGATTCACTGTTTACGTATGTGGTAATGATTCAAGTACGGGATGGATTGGCCCCCATACCGGAGACTTCTATCATGAACTATCATATGTTGATGGAAAATCAGAGAGCCTTGAAAACCATAGAAGAGTGTCGACACGTCAAGCCATAAAACCATAGAATGGTAGGACGATGGAACCCTTTACAGGCAACCGATGCCAATCGTAGGATATACGGTGAGATTCAACTCCGACCATTTTTCTTGCAGGAGAAACCATGAATTGTCGACCACCATGAGATTTTCGATAGTTGTTTAGTATTGGCGACAGACCCGTCAGAGATGAAGACCCAGTCTCGGAAGAACCTTACCATGATGAAATGACACAGGATATTGTGGAAAGGGTTATGCCCTACCGGAAGAGTATCAGTAAAGGATTCATACCGAAGATATGAGAAGATCGACACCGCCAACCCTAAGGATGAAGTACATGAGTTTTGTCGGAACATAACCACGCTTCTAAGTGTGGTAGCACACTAGACCATACCGATCAATGGATTTGCTGGAAGACCTCCAAACCCTAACCTTTTCTTGCTAGCCTCTTCGAATCTCGAGGACGAGATTCATTTTAAGTGTGGTAGATTTGTAACATCCCCAAATTCTAAATTTTGGAATGTTATATTAAATAAAAAACTATGCTTGTTGTTTGATTGTTTGTTTGATTGATTGAGTGAAATTGAGTGGAATTTGAAACTTTTTGAAAGTTGAATGAGAGTGAATGAAATGACTTTCCCAAACTTTCCCTTTTGCCCTTTTTGATCTCAATGAATTCAATTTCATTCCAACACAAAACCCTAGAGTGAAGATGACATGACTTCTTCCATTTGAAATGAAAAGGATTTTGAAAAGATTTGAATTTCATTTGAAAATATTTCAAATTCAAAGCTTTATGCAACTCAATGATCTTCATGAGAGAAGATAAAATGACTTCTTCAATTATATGAAATATGAGTTGGAAGTTAAAAAGAATCAAATTGAAAGTCATTTCATAGTATTTTGAAACTCCCTTTCGAATCTGGAATTATTTGGATTTTATTCAAATTATTTTTCTCCTAAAAATAAATAAATGGGAATAAGGGTAAAATGATTCCCTTCAATGGAAAATTAGGAGAAAATAATTTTGAAATCATTTTGGTGTTTTAAAAATGATTTTTGTTGGGTTTTATTGCAACAGCAACACTATTTGAGTTTTGTAAATTTTTGAGGATTTTATTTGAACTTGAAAAATAGTTCATGTTTTAGGAAATCTTTTTCTGAAAATTTTGATATATTATATGTCTATATAATATTATTTATTTGTGTTTACTTTATTGTCTATGTTTTATAAAAAAAGGAAAACGGCCGAAGCCACCGAGGCCCAACTCTCTCTCTCCCTCGGCCCACCTATGCGCCAGGCTGGCCCAGCAGCCCACCCCACGCCGAAACCCCTTCGCACCGCCCGCCCGCTCGCTCTCCTCTCTCCCTCTCTCACTGACCGCCGGGTCCCACCGCTGGACTCGCCCTCGCCCGCTTCTTCTTCTTCCTCCCCACGCCAGAACCACCGCCGCCGCCGCCGGAATCCCGTGATCCTCGGGATCGCATCTACGATCCGCCCCCTCCTCCAAGTCCCCCCCCCTCCTATATAAACCCCGTCTCCCTCGACCCTTTCCCCCTTTTTCCCCTCGCCGAGACCCACCCTTTCCTCCTCGATTTCTCCCCGGAGTCAAAGGCAACCGCTGCCGCCATTGATGCCCTAGAGCCCACTCCCGACCCCCTCGTCGTCACCCAAGACCACCTCCGGACTCCCCTCGCTCGTTCGCATCTCCCCGTGCCCTCGCCCACACCCAAAACCCACCGGAGCGCCGCCACCGTTGACGCCCGAACGCCACCGCCGCCTCGACCTCGCCGCCGACCGTCTCCGACCACCTCGGACGCCATCTCGACCACCGCTGGACTCGCCGTCGAACGCCGTGTCCGCCCGTTCCCTCGCCGGAGCCCGCCGACAATCGGAGCGCCGCCGCCTCCGACGTCCGAGTCGCTCGCCGTCGACCTTCCCCGCGGTGAGCTCTCCACTTCCCCTTCACCGTCCGATCTCTTATTGACGCGCTAGATTAGATCTAACGAACGGTTAGGTTTTTCTGTTATAGATCGGTTTAGTTCCGGTTTGTTACGGTTTTTATTCGGTTTATATCAGTTCAGGTCTAGTCGGTTTAGCCGATCGGTCTTTCTCTTTTAGCCCGTACGCGTTTCGGTTATTTTCCGCATGAGCGCTGTTTAGTTTCAGCTCGCACACCCCGTAGCGCCTGTTAGATTTTTTTTTTGTTATTTTCGTTTCTGTTTTAAAAACAGAATAGTTCTGATTTTATATTGCTTATAACTTTTAGGTTTCTAATCCAAATGGAGTGATTCTTTTTGCATTGTGTCACACATTTGCTTAAGTTTCTGTTAGTGACATTGGATTTCAAATTTGAGTTGTTTAAATTTGAATTTAATGAATTATGTTCAAATTGGTATTTTGGCCATAACTTGAGTTTAAAAATAGATTTTTACATGATTCTTTTTGCTACTGGTCACTTGTGGTATTGTCTAGCTGTAGGATTTAGTTTGGTAATTTTTGTATATTTTAAATTAGGGTTTTACTAAAAACAGTACTGTTTTAGTTATAGCTTTGTTTTAGTCTTTTCTTTATTGTTTTTATTAGTTTTAAATTATTTATTTTTGTCACTTTTGAAAAATTTAGTTTTGTTTCTGTTAGTAAACCAAAGAAAATTTTGTTTTTATTTTAAAAATTTATTTTATTTAGTTTTGTATGAAAACTTGTTTAGGTCATAGCTAGTGTTTCATAAAAGCTTTTTATTTGTTTCTTTTTGCTATTAAAAGTTTATGAAGAATACTTTCTGTTAAAAATTAGTTGTTTTATATTTTCTTTTCAGATTATTTATTATGTTGGTATTTTCTTTGTTGTTAATTCTTACTTAGGATAAAACTATTTTTGTGTTATGTCTTAGAGTTTTCTTTAGTAGTTTTGTTGTGTAGCTTTCCTTTGTTTTATTTGGTGTCCCTTGATTTGCATTTTTATTTGTTGGTTTTATTATGAGTGTTAGAATTATTTGCTAGGATGTTTTCTTATATGAATGCTATGTTCGACTATATAGATTTACATCGGAGTGACGAATAGTTTTACCAAGTTTTCGAGAGCGTTTATATCTTCATCAACATACCAGGCAAGTTCACTTTGACCATGTTTTTCATACCTATGTGTTTTATTGCATCTAGTGTCATCTTCGCAACAATCCCTCCAGTAGTGAAATTGAATCCTTGTAGTTGAGTAGTATGCATGAGGCAGGAACCCATCACCCTGTTACCAAGCCCGGGACGTTATTTCTTTTAATGCTACGCTATAGTAGACGGGGTTGGTATGAGTGCCTGGGAGTGGTGTGAGAATGGAGGATCTACGTCAATGACGACAACTCCATGATGGAATCTGCAAGGATTGCATCTTCAAGGCCTCAAGACTTCAAGACTCGAGACAAGAATTCAATACACACTACTGGGTGAAGGACGGTTGACGGGCACCCTGGAGAAACCAGTGGTTGGCCGGGATGCATGGAGAAGCGCCATGACATCTTGCGGAAAGCTTCACCCAGACTCAAAGAGACGGAAGAGTACTTCATGTGGGCTCTGGCTTACCTGTGCAACCGCAAGCTTACCTGTGCAACCGCAAGTCACTATGGGCTCTGGCTTGGTTGACCTTAGTTGCGACTCTGGCTGGGACGGTGCTAGCAGATGTAGAACTACGGTAGGATTGGATGAGCACCGGACAGTGGTCAGAGGAACTCTTCGGAAGACCATGTTTCGGTCATCTTGTTCTCAAACACCCTGAAGTGCGAGAACGTAAAGAGAGGGATCGAATCTTGCGGGTAAAGTGTACAAACCTCTGCAGAGGGTTTAAACCTAATCGACTAGCCGTGTCCCCGGTTACGAACAATTTGAGCCTCTGGACTTGGATCTATCTCAGAACTCTCAACACTGGATTGATAACTTAATTGTGGGCAACTTATGATGATTTTGGACTATGAGACATCGGTTGGAGGAACCATTTCATGATAGAAAACTCCATAGTACAGACTCCAGTTATTCCTTTGATGTAGGGTAAATAGAACCAGCTTTTACGCAAACAAAATTCAGACACAGAGCCACAAAGCCGTATTGTATATAGTATAGTTTTATCATCTGTTTCCTCTTATTGTGATCTTGCCGGTACATTCAATGTACTGACCTACACGGCTGCAACGTATCATGTTGCAGATATTCCTCGACGAGTAAGAGTTACGATACAGGGTTACGGTCTACACTCAACATGCCGATGGCGTTGATGGGACTCCACACCCGATTACTTGTTTCCGCTGAGACTTATGAGGTATATATCAGTTTTACGTTATTTATACATGTGAGTGCACTTTGATATATACATTGATGTACTGTGTGTGCCAGCATACTGATCCAGGGATGGCACGGATACACAGAGGCTTGACCGTCTGAGGTCGGGTAGCTACATTAGCTTGGCGCCTGGCCCATTCATCAGCATAATTCTCACCACGTTTAAGGCTTCTTGGATCAGCTCTTTGGCCAAGTGCCAATGGAGGTCTTGAGCATGGAGGGTGAAGAGTGAATTTCTTCGTATATTTAGGAGTGACATATCTGTACTCCCTCCATTCTCGTGCCCATCTTCGTTCAATCCTCTATATGCGCACTTTGCGCTCATTCTTGGTTTCTTTCTCATGAGTTGCCTCATCAGGCGTGCACTACCCTACGTAAATGTCATCAGGGATCTCAAACACTGTGTTGACTTCAAGCTTCTTTCCTCCTTTCTGAGACCTTTTACCGCTGCCATTTTCTTCAGCTGAGGAATTTGAACAATAGAGTTCTCTGAGGAAGTATGCAGTTTTTCTTCGAGGAACGCTACAAATGAGTTAAGTTGATGAGAACCTAGTGATTCAGCAGCAGACATGTGTACCTGTGAATAGAGTATAGGTGTGAAGAATTTGGAGAGGTCATATGCGTTCTCAGAAGTTTTTGCAAAAACAGAACAAGTTTGAGGAAATTGACCAGTTGTGTCTTGAAGAATTTCACTAAGCGTTCTTTGACTTAGATTCCAGAGTTGTGCGGATTGTGAGATTCACACAATTGAGGAATCATGAAGAAAAACATCACTTAGAGAAACATATCAAGAGCAGAAGATTGTGCAAGGTGTTTAGAGTGTGGAAGTTGAAGCATAAACACCTTTTGAAGATTTGATGAAAATCATCAGTAGTAACAAAGGCAGCAAAAGTAAATTTTAATTACCCTTGACGAAGAATACGACGAACTGCAAGTGCAGATTGAGAAGTTCGTCAGTCCAGATCTTCCAGGCCCTAACTTGGCGGCGGAAGATGGCTACATCGGCGGCGGAGCGAAGATTTCCACGACCAGCGCAAGTATGACGTCGATGGGGTCGAGGCAGCGAAGCTCTTCCTCACCGGCGACGATGGAAATAGCGGCGGCGCTAGGTTTTGAGAGCTCGAGCAAGGGAGTGAGATCGAGCGTAGTAAAAACTTAGTGAGGACGGGAGGGGGTATTTATAGCTGAGGTGAATAACCGCTCGTCCGAGGAAATTGGTCAAACGTGCCCCTGACCCTTCTCATTCGCGTGACATGTGTCAGCCACGTACTGAGAGGCGACGATCGTGTGAGATCATGGGTGAATAGATAATTTTATCGTGGGATGTGTAACTGTTTGAGCGGCAAAAGCCGAAAATTCAGACAAGAAAATTTTAAAGTTTCGTTCGCAATTTCTTCAGCTGACAAGGACACAGTGAAGAATTTGAACGAGTTTCAAATAGAATGCAGATGAAGAATTTGTGAACTGACTGCGTTGAGTTTAGCATGGAGGGGGAAAGGGTCCGATCACATTCACTTAGTTGAAAAGTCAACTTGAAGAATTAGCAATAAGTGAATGTTGTTGAGGACATAAAAACTCAAATATAT
>LR880970.1:12442053-12490239 GCA_904067115.1 Aegilops sharonensis | reverse complement strand
AAATTTTTAAGTTATCTTCCTCGAACGACCGTACTTTGTATGGAAAACCTGTGCGTGGAGGAACCAACTCGTAGCTAGTTGTGCCCTTACTTTGTTTCGAGTCCGCTCAACAACTTAAGTGAGCTGCAACTAGTTGCGACAAGGTTGCTTGTCGGAAGCGGCACCGCCAGCAGGCTGCTGACGTTCCGCACTCAGCGCTCGCGGCAAAGGTGCCTGCGCCGACAAGTTCCCTAAAAGCGTAGGGCAAAAACATACAAAGGAAGGAATCAAGTAAAGGAAATAACATAGCAAATCCCTACTCAAAATAGAGTTATATTACAAGATAACTTGTCGCAGCTCTAATATATTATTCTCATAATATGACCAGCAGCGACAAGGAAAAGATAAAACGGGCGGCCTAATCTACGCGGTCGCCATCAACCCTCTTGATCCCGCTCACCCTGTCCACAATGGGACCGACAATGGTCTTGAGCGCCTCCACATCAGCATCCGGCGGCAAGGACTTGAGGACGTTGGTGAAGCTAAGGCCTGGATTGCGGAAGGCCACCTTCATCAGCACCTTCTGAAGAGCTCCCGCACAGATCTGGCGTGACCCGTCAGCCAGCTGCTTCGGGATCTCTTCCCGGAGTCGTTGGAGGGCCGTCACCACGCCTTTGAAGAACAAGCTGAGCTTGGCGCTGGGTTGGAGGTGCTCATCGGAGGAGTACCCGAGATCCACCATCCCCAGCTCCATCAGCTCCCTGTCGATGGCGGCGGCAACATTCACGAGACCCTCGGTCCAGTGCTCCACATTCTCCTTGAAGGTGCTCTGGGCGGCGGTAGCACTCGCCAGCAGCGCCTCGTCGGCCTTGATCTTCTCCAACAAGGCCACCTCCCGCTCTTTGGCGCCGTCCAGCGTCTGCATCAAAGTAGTCAACTTCAGCTCGAGATCTGCCTTGGAGTCCTTGACGGCGCTGAGCTCCTTGCTCCTCTCGGCGAGACGGCCCTGCAGCTCGCCAAGAGTGTAGGCGTCCTTCTCGCGCTCATGCTTGAGTGCAGCAAGCTCCTCGCCGCTCTTCTGGAGATTGGCCTCCAACTGCGTCACCTTCGCCTCCAACTCCTTCTTGGCAGCCTCGGCAGCTGCGGCGGCGTCCTTTGCTTCCTTGAGGGCTCTGCCAAATGTTTGCTCGCGCGCGGCAAGCTCCTCCTCATGGCTGTCAAGATTAATCTTCCGCTGCGCCAGCACGCCTTCCTGCGCAGACATCTTCTCGGCAGCAAGCCGCTGTTGCTCTTCAACCTCAGCCTTCTCGAGGGTGAAAGCTTTGCGCTCCTCGGTGGGTCGCTCCCGCTCCTCTGCCAAGGACCGGTGAGCTTCTTGGTTGATGCCCCGGAGCTCCTCCACGCGCTTCTCTATGTCTGCTCCCACCTTCGCGACAAGCGCTTCCTGGGATTTCAGCTTGGCTTGTCGGGTGCGGTAGAGCGACAGCAGCTTCCGCAATAGATGCTCCTCCTCAGACTCGCCGCTGCTGCTGTTTGGCGCGTCGACCAGCGTCAGCCCAGCGGAGGCGAGCAGCTCTTCGTCAAAGGTCTCTCCTTCGACCGGCGCCTTGGAGCTCGACGCCCAGGGGAGCTTGATGAAGACGCCATCGCCGGCCTTCAGATAGGCGCCAGGCTGAGGCTCTTCGGAGCATGGCGCTGCGGCAGCGGCGGAGGGATCGGCGGTCGGTGTAGCGCCTGGCGCTCCTGCGGCCTCAGGGTCGTCAGTGCGATCGCCGGACCCCTCGCCAGCTTCTGCGGTGGCAGCCTTGGCGGCCTCTTCGCCGGCGGGGTCATCAGCGCCGGCTTCTTCCTCGGCAACGACGGCGTCGTCAGTGTTGCCGTGCGTTTCCTCCTCGTCGGCGACCTCGGTCTCCATTGGCTCTGTGGCAGACGGATCTGATGACCGAAAAAGAAAGAAAAGTCAAGCAAATATCCAAAAAGAAGATTAGAAGAAGAAGAACCCAAGGGAATTTTTCAGGCAAGAGGATTACCTGCGGTGGGATCTGCAGCCGTGGTCTCAACCACCGGAGAGTCGCTGGTGCCATCCCTTGCCGGAGAAGCCTCCTTTGCCGGAGAGCATTCCCTTGCCGGGGGATCCTCCCTTGGCGGTGTAGTCGAAGCAGATGGCATGTCAGGAGCGGCTTCAGGGCACTCCTGGTGGGGCTGCTCTGCTCCTACACAAATCAACAATCAGATATCAGCAAATAAAGAGCACCCATGCACGCCTAACAGCAAGAACTAAATCATACACTTACGCTGGAGGCTGCGCTGGGGGCTGCTTAGGGGAAGGGTTGCCGGGTCCGGCAAGGTGGTCTCGGACACGCCCCTTGCTGCCGCGGAGGGTTCATCCTCGATGACAATCACCGGGACCTTGGCTCTCTTCGACGCCCTCTGGGCCAGCGTCCTGAAAAGGAATAGGTTCAGAGTGAAGCAAATCAGATACAAGACAAAGCAACAGATTGAAGAACTACAAGTACAACAAAAAAATCTTACTCTTCTTCTTCCTCGGAGCTGAGCGCGGAGAGATCGAATTCCGGCTCGCCTCCGGTGCGATGAGCTGGAAGTGTAGGTTCCCTTGGCCGCTTGGAGGGTGCAGGAGCTGTGGTCCCGGAAGGCCCCGCTCCAGTTGCCGCAGCAGCGTGAGGCGCTCCCGCGGCAACAGTGCTTGCCGCGGTGGAGCGCGTCGCACGGTGCGACGGCTGTTGGCCCGTCTGCCGCCCCGCCACTTCCCCGGCCTTGCGGAGACGCCTTCTTGGTGGAGCTGGAGGCTCCGCTCGCGGCAAGCTGTCTGAAGGTGGGGAGGAGGCGCCCTCGGCGGGCTCGCTCGGCTCAGCTTCGGGCTCGACAGGCTCTTCCTCACCGACAAGCTCCTCTCGATCGACAAGGCTTGCCGCCTCTGCTGCCTCTGCCTCCTCCACGGTGAATCCAAACTCGCCCGCGGCAGCAGCTGCTACCGCCTCTTCCAACCTGGTGGCGATGCGCTGCATCTCGTCATCAGTGGTGTCGCGGGTGAGGCCCTTCTGCTCATCGGGGCGGACCGACACTTCTTCCAAGCTGTCGAAGAACACCCGCACGACGTCATCTGCAGGCTCTTGCCAGGTTGGAACAATTCCATGCGAGTCGCACAACGGCATCATTGCACGGATGCGGTCGAGCGAGGAATTGTTGCACAGTGGAACGACTCCCCTCGGCAACCTGAACCATTCGGGATGATCAGGGTCGTGCTTGAACAATTCCAAGAGCATTGCGTCCAATTCCAAGACGGTGAAGTTGAAGTTGAGGCCCGGGCGCAGCCTCATGATATCTGCCGCGTTCTGAAACTCCCAGGCAGGTCTCCTCCTCTCCTGCAGGGGGGCGACGCGGCGGCGAAGGAAATCTGCGCCAACTGCGCCTACAGTGAGTCCGGCAAGCCTGAGGCGCAGGATCCGGGTAACGGCAATCTTCAATCTAGCATCTTCCGGCGCCAAGTTGCTCCAATCGTTGCCGCGCACTATTGGGGTTTGGCGCTGGGCAGTAAAGGGCTGCGGGTTCTCCTCAACAATCCAACACCAATCTGCTCTCCATTCCTCCCACTTGCTACGGAGCCCTCCCTCCAGATAGGCTTCCTTCTTGCCGATCCTTGAGATCCAAGCAATTCCTCCGGCAAGTGGCTCTCCTCTCTCAACTCGGGGCATGAAGAAGTGGCGGAAAAGGGCTACGTTGGGATGGACTCCGGCAAAGTTTTCGCAGAGATGTGCGAAAACCGCCATGGTCAGGACAGCATTGGGGGTGAAGTCAAGGAGGCGGAACCCGTAGGTGTTCATGATGTCGCAGAAAAATTCAGAGAAAGGCGGGCAGAGCCCGCAGTAGAAGAACAGCGCGAAGAAAGGGTACCCACTCGGAGCCAGTTCAGCTGCGGCGGCTGAGAGTACCTTCGTGCGCGGATGCGCTCGCGTCTCCGTCGACCAGAAGAGGTAGTAGTACTCCCTCAGCTCCTTCGCGGCGAGCTGAGGGGTAAGATGGCCCGCTCCTTTCACAGCGCCGCGAGCCGCTGCGCCTCGGCCGACTTCACGCCCTTCCCCTTGTCGTCTTTCGGAGCCATGGCGGAGGTGGTGGGGGAGACCGACGGTGTTGGTGGTGCTGGTGGCGATGGAGGAGCGGAGCGCTGCTCTCTTTTTCAGCCTTGGGAAGAAGGGGGAGCAGCGGAGGTTTTTCAAGATGGGACAGCAACTATCAAGGTGGGCGAACTGCCCCTGCTTCCTCTGCTTATAAAGAGGGAAGGGGTGGACGTTCCGCTTTTCCTAATAAAGAAACCCTCCCATGACGCCGCATCCGACGCGTGCCGTTCGTGGGGGACGTGGTGGGTCCGGAGCGAATTATGGCGTAACCCAGGCTGCGCGTGCCCGTGCCCTGTTTTGGGCCTGGCCCAATAGCGCCCGGCACCGTGTGTGGCCCAGGCCCAGGGGCTCCTGTCGGTGTACTAGAGTAGGGGTACCCTAGTATCCCGAACTCGTGCACGGGCAGTTGCAGCACCCCGCGGCGAGGCTTGCCGGGTGACCGCCAAGGTCCTCCGTGGTTCCTTTGGAGCCATTCAAGAACAAAGTATTCAAGCCAAGGAGACAAGGCTCCGGCAAGAGGAGCTTGCCGGGAAGGCCACTCAAGGCATCTAGGAGACAAGGCCCCGGCAAGAGGAGCTTGCCGGGAAGGTCCGGTGAGCGACAAGCTTCCGAACGCAACGAGGCAACAACCGCGGCAAGGCGCTTGCCGCGGCAGGTCACCAATATGTACCTGCGCTCCAGCACACCCACCAACGTGTCGCCCTGGGACCTTTCCAGGCGCGCGTGGCAAGGGGTTGCGCGGCCAGCGGAGCGCGGTGGCAAGCGGTGCTGACAAGATTGCCATCGTGGCAAGCGGTGGCGTCCCTGACGGTTCCTTTCTGCACTGTTTAGGCGACATAGACGGGCATTTAATGCCCTTGTCCCTTGCCATCAGGGTTAGGTATGATACACTGTACAAGTAGCTGTACCAACCACACTCTTTTTCCATTTTTACCCTTGTCTATGTTGCCACCTGTCGGAGACCCCTTGAGCATATAAAAGGAGGCCCATGCGCAACGTAGAAGGGGTTCGGTTCATTCGACACCAGAGAACACTCACGCTAGGTCCTGTAGCTCTTAGCGCTCCCTAGCAAAAACACAATACAATCAGACAAGCAGCAGTAGGAGTGTTATCTCTCCGGAGAGCTCCGAAGCTGGGTAAACTGCTCGTGTGCTTCGCCTCGATCTGCTCTTCGTGCGACCTCCGCCCCCCACCGAACCGAAAGGGGCTCGGTCCGCCGGTCCCATAGGTGTTCGTGGGTCCGATCAGCTTCCCCGACAGAATCATGGGCTGTCTTGGAGGGTGTATTAAAGAAATTATGAATAGAGGATTGTGGAATGGAAAGATATTCACGTACATGCCAGAATAGATCATGGACGTGCACCCATGAGGATTGTGGAATGGAAGGATATTAACATACATGCAAAGCATGGTTAAGCATGGATCGTGGATGTGATGCAAGGCCCTTATGGGAAGGAATCGACTATGAAATTAATGGGATCGAGAAATCTATATATCTACCCCTATCGTGACAAACTAAGGAGATACTGTCTCTGGGCGAAGGAAACAGATGATGGCCACAAAGCTGTGTCCATGGCGGCTTGGACCCTAGTCTGTCGCCCCAAAGAGAAAGGTGGGTTAGGGATAATTAATCTTCAAATTCAGAACCAAGTCCTGCTGCTCAAACAGCTACACACATTTTACAACCGATGTGATGTTCCGTGGGTTAACCTGATTTGGTCCAAGTATTATGAGGGGTTGGTGCCCCATGCAGCTGATCTGTGCGGGTCGTTCTGGTGGCGCGATATCCTACAGCTTACTCCAACTTACAAAGGGATTACGTTGGTGGAGGTGCGTGATGGGAGCACAGTGCTGTATTGGAAAGATCTGTGGCACAACTCCGTCCTCAGTGATAGCCACCCCAGGCTGTTCTCCTTTGCGGCTGACGAAGATGTCTCGGTGCAAGCGCTACTGACAGCGCCGACACTTGGGCGAAATTTTCAGTTGCCGCTCTCGACGCAAGCCAGGGAAGAGTTGCGTGATCTTCAAGGAAGCTTGGCCTCCACCGAGCTGACTGAAGCCACCGACATCTGGAGATGTGTCTGGGGGGCCACGGGCTTCAATCCCAAAAAATACTACGACCATTGCTTTCGTGAGGTGGCGGCGGATGATGCATTTAAGTGGATTTGGAATTCAAAATGCACTAATAAATGGAGGGTTTTTGCATGGCTCCTTCTAGCGGACAGACTGAATACCAGGAACATGTTGAAGAGAAGAGGTATGAAGCTACGCGATGATGTGTACACTTGCCTCCTCTGTGATGACCCGCCGGAAGAAACGGTTGAGCATCTTTTCTTCGATTGTCCCTTCAGTAGGGCATGTTGGACGCAGCTGGGGATCGATTGGATGCGCGGTGGAAACAGGCTCCAAATTGTGCCTGAGGCGAAAGCCAGGTGGGCGAACCCTATGTTTATGGAGATCTTTATCATTGCGGCCTGGAGCATTTGGGAAGAACGCAACAACAAGCACTTCAGAGGGGTACTGCCTACATTTGGGGGCTGGCTCCTCAGATTCAAAGCCGACTTTCATATGATGAGGCACAGGGTCAGGGAGGCTTTTGTGCCATTTGTGGATAGTTTTGTCACTTCCATCTAGTTTACAAGACAGAGCAGTACTTTGTATTGCATTTTTCCCACTCTTCTTCCTCTCTCTCTCTAGTGGTGTGGGCTTGACATACCCATCCTAATGTAACACCATAGAGTTGTACACTATTTTTTTTGTTGACTTAATTTAAAGTCAGTGAGGGGCTTCCCTCACTGTCCTGAGCTTTCAAAAAACAAAAAAAAAACCCTATCGTGAATTTCAAGAAAAATCCACCAATTTCGAAAAAATGTTCGTCTATTCTAGAATTGTTCGCCCATTCAAAATAAAATGCTTAAAAACCGGTCACAATATCAAAAAATGTTCATATTTTCAATGTTTGTAAATAGTGAAAAATGTTTTCAAATTTGTAAAAATGTTCACAAATGACCGAAGCTATGTAGTTAAACAGTAATGCTTCCGAGTCTTTGTGACTATATACCCGCGTGGATTTTGAAGAATTAACTGCCGGGGTGGATCGGAATATTATAGTATGCTTTTTAAAAATGTTTCTTGAAATTCAGAATAAATCTTTGAATTACCAAGTTTTTTGACAACCACGATATTTTTTCAAAAATGCGAACATTGCTCCGATTTGTGAATAAATTTTAAAAAAGAAACATTTTCTTGCATTTGTGAACAAATTTTCAAAATCATGTGATGAGATGTGAACAAAATGTGGTCATCGCCAGTGAAGATTACGAAAAAAAATCCTCCCGTTGCAACGCATGGGCACTTTTGCTAGTTGAAGAAAAACTCAAGTTGAAGATTTTCAACTTTGGTTGGTGGCGTAACCCACCGTATAAGAATTATGATTTCAGACACCGTGTAGAATCGTCGTAGGGTTCTGAGAATCAATTTCTTCATTAATTTCTTCACACTTAGAGGGTTAGTCTTCATTGATTGAAGAAAAAGTTACTTCGTGTGTTGCACATCTAAGTCATCAAGTCAGCATAAGTGTTAGGATGTGTGTCCTTTTCAAAGAACATTCAAAGATTCCAGAATATTTAGCTGACACCGCAACTTGCTAAATCTCTTCTCATCCAAGGGCTTTGTGAAGATATCGGCTAGTTGGTCTTCAGTATTTGCGTGGTCGATGGAGATGTCGCCCTTCAACACATGGCCACGAAGAAAATGATGACGAATCTGGATGTGCTTTGTCTTCGGGTGCTGAACTGGGTTGTGAGAAATCATGATAGCACTCTCATTATCGCAGTAGAGTGGCACATTCTTCACATTGATGCCATAGTCCTTGAGGGTTTGCATAATCCATAGCAATTGAGCACAACAAGATCTAGCTGCAATGTATTCAGCTTCAGCAGTGGAGAGTGATACGCAATTCTGCTTCTTTGAGGACCAACATACCAAGGATCGTCCGAGGAAATGACATGTGCCTGACATTGACTTGCGGTCCACCCGATCACCAGCATAGTTAGAGTTTGAATATCCAATGAGATCAAAGGAAGAGCCCTTGGGATACCATAATCCAAGTGTTGGTGTGTGAGCTAGATATCAATGAATATGCTTCACAGCCTTATGGTGTGATTCCTTCGGTGTAGCTTGAAATCAGGCACACATGGAAACACTAAGCATAATATCCGGCCTAGATGCACATAGGTACAATAAAGAGCCAATCATCGAGCGGTATACCTTTTGATCGAAGTCTTTACCATTTTCATCAGTGCATAGATGGCCATTAGTGAGCATAGGGATTTTGATGCCTTTGCAATCTTGCATGCCGAATTTCCTCAACTCATCCTTGAGGTATTTCTCCTGAGATATGAATATGCCATTGTATTATTGATGAATTTGAAGACCCAAGAAGAATTTCAATTCTCCCATCATAGACATTTGATATTCTTCACTCATCATATAGGCAAATTCATCACTATAACGTTGGTTAGTACAACAAAAGATAATATCATCAACATATATTTGGCACACAAATAATTCATCATCATATGCTTTGGTGAAAAGAGTTGGGTCAAGTGAACCGGGTTTGAAGGCTTTCTTCATGAGGAATTCCTTCAGTGTGCCATACCACGCCCGAGGTGCTTTATTGAGGCCATAGAGGGCCTTGTTGAGTCTGTAGACGTGATCTGGAAATTTTGGATCCTCAAAACCTGGTGGTTGAGCAACATATACTTCTTCCTCAAGCTTACCATTGAGGAATGCACTTTTCACATCCATTTGATGTAAGATGATATTATCATGGTTAGCATAAGCAAGTCTTGGTAATCCCCAAGTGCAGCGAATCATCGTAGCCATTCCCAATGGTGGAAGTGATAAGTATGGGGTGTCGAACCCACAAGGAGCTAAAGCTAAGATCAATATTATCTCAAGTCCTATCTTCCACTGATACGACTCTACGTGCACCGAATGTTTGCTTCCAACTAGAAACGAGAAATAAAACTATGTTGTGGGTATGAAGAGGATAACTTTGCATGATATCAGAGAGCTAAAACATAAAAGTAGGTGTTGTTATCATAAAGTTAGAACATATTAATAAATATTATAAATAGCGAGTGTGGAATAATGATGGATCGGTGTGCGGAATTGTCCTAGGAAATTGTTAACAAGACCGGTAGTCGTCATTGCAATTTCATATGAGGGAGAGGCATAAGCTAATATACTTTCTCTTCTTGGATCATATGCACTTAAGATTGGAACTCTAGCAAGCATCCGCAACTACTAAAGATCATTTAGGAAAAACCGAACCATAGCATTAACATATCAAATCCCCTTTATCCCATACGCAGCAACCCCCTTACTCGGGTTTATGCTTCTGTCACTCAAGCAACCAACTATAAGAGAATCATGAACGTATAGCAACACCCTACAGTGGGAATCCCTCACGCTTGCGCGACACAGAGGGCACAATAGGACAGCACCAAAATAAAACATACAACTCGTACCAATCTAGATCATCAATCAACCCAAGGACAAAAGATATCTACTCAAAACATCATAAGATGGCAACACATCATTGGATCATAATATGTGGCATAAAGCACCATGTTCAAGTAGGGATTACATCGGGATGCGGGAGAGTGGACCGCATAAAAGAGATGAGGCTGGTGATGATGATGGTGATGTTGATGAAGGCGATCACCGCGGCGATGATTCCCCTCCCGATGGCACTCCGGTGCCACAAAGAGAGAGGTGGAGAGGTTCTCCCCCTTGTGCTTCATCTTCCATGGCCTCCCCCCTCAGGTCCTTGGCCTTCATGGCGATGATGGCCCCTCCGAGATCCTCCTCCATGGCCTCCGGTGATGATGGCCCCCTCCGGCAGGGTGCCAGAGAGGGCCTAGATTGATTTCTTTTGGCTACAAAGGTTTGCAACGGCGGAACTTCCGATCTAGGTTATTTTCTGGGGGTTTCTGTATTTATAGGAATTTTTCACGTCAGGGGGGGTCTCCGAGTCGTCCACGAGGCAGGGGCCCACGCCCAGGGGGTGGGCGCGCCCCCCACCCTCGTGGACAGCCCGGTACTCTTCTGGCCCAACTCTTTTACTCTAGGGGCTTCTTTGGTCCATAAAAAATCATCAAAAATTGGCACGTCAATTGGACTCCGTTTGGTATTCCTTTTCTGTAAAACTCAAGAACATGGAAAAAACAGAAACTGGCACTGGGCTCTAGGTTAATAGGTTAGTCCCGAAAATCATATAAAATAGCATATAAATGCATATAAAACATCTAAGATGGATAATATAATAGCATGAATACTTCATAAATTATAGATACGTTGGAGACGTATCAACAAGCAATATGCGAATAGCCTCAAGTCTAGCAACAGGTACAAAAGTTTCATCTAAACCAATTCTTTCAACCTGTGTGTAGCCTTGAGCTACAAGACGAGCCTTATTCCTCACCACAAGGCCATTTTCATCATGTTTGTTGCGGTAGATCCATTTGGTACCGATGATGTTGTGCTTGCGTGGGTCTGGTCGCTTGACAAGTTCCCACACATTATTGAGCTTGAATTGATGCAATTCATCTTGCATGGCTTGAATCCACTCAGATTCCATGAATGCTTCATCAACTTTAGTGGGATCTGTGATAGAGACAAACGCAAAATGCCCACAAAAGTTAGATAAATGTGAAGCTTTTGAGCGCGTGAGAGGACCTGGTGCTCGAATGTCATCGATGATCTTCTCGATTTGCACTTCGTTCGGTATGCGAGAATGTGCGGGTTGACGACTTTGCTTAGGACCAGCAATTTCTTCACAACCAGTTTCTTCAGCAGCACCAGCATGATTTTCTTCACGATCCGGAATGACTTCTTCAACAGATTCTTCGGTAGGGATGATAACCTCAGTAGCTTTGAACTTGATGTATTCCTCAAGTGACATTTCATCTAGCACAGGAGGTAGGTGCTCTCTTTGCGAGCCATTAGTTTCATCGAACCACACATCTACAGTTTCAACAATCTTGTGATGATTGATGTTGAAGACTCTATAGGTGTGCGACTCCTTTCCGTAACCAAGCATGAAACCCTCATGTGATTTCCGTGCAAATTTAGAGTGATGGTGAGGATTTCAAATCCAGCATTTAGCACTGAAGACTTTGAAATGACTTACATTGGGTTTCTTGTCAGTGAGGTGTTCATATGAGGTCTTTTTCAAGAATTCGTGAATATATACCCTGTTGAGGATGTGGCCCGCAGTATCAATTGCTTCAGGCCAAAAGCGCTGAGGTGTCTTGTATTCATCAAGCATAGTGCGAGCCATCTCAACGAGAGTTCTGTTCTTGCGCTCCACGGCGCCATTCTGCTGAGGAGTATAAGGAGCAGATAACTCGTGAGTAATACCAAGTGTTCTCGAACTCGGTTCCATTATCACTCCTGATATGTTTGATCTTCACACCAAAGTTAGTAGAAGCCCTTGAGGAAAATCGTCTGAAGACTTCCTCCACTTCCTTTTTGTAAGTGATGATATGCACCCATGTCTATCGAGAATAGTCATCAGCTATGACAAAGCCATATAATGATGCAGAACTAGAGAACGTGGCATAATGAGTAGGGCCAAAGATATCCATATGAAGTAATTAAAAGGGACGAGAAGTGGTCATGATAGTCTTCCAGGGATGCTTGGCTATGGTGATATTTCCAGCCTCACAAGCCCCACAAAGATGATCTTTGAGGAATTTGACACCCTCGATGCCAATGATATGCTTCTTCTTCGCGAGTGTATGCAAGTTCCTCATCCGAGCATGACCAAGTCGTCGATGACATAGCCAGCATTCTGAAGCTTTTGCAAGTAGACATGTGGTAAGCTATGGTCCTGTAGAGAAATCAACAATATACAAGTCTCCTTTCCTAAAGCCTTCGAAGACTTTGGAGTTGTCAGATTCCATTAGCACAATGCAACGATATTCGCCAAAGACAATAACCATATCAAGATCACAAAGCATTGAGACAGACATGAGATTGAATCCTAAGGACTCGACAAACATGACTTTGTCCATGTGTCTATCCTTTGAGATTGCAACCTTACCTAGACCCAATACCTTGCTTTTGCCTTCGTGAGCGTAGGTGATATGCTTTAGATGAGATGGTGACAAATCAGTGTCCATCAACAAGTTCCTGTCACCAGTCATGTGATTTGTACATCCCCTGTCGAGGACCCACTGAGTAGCTTTGGGTAGTTCGTCCTGCAGATGAATTAGTGCAACTTACGAACCCATATACTTCATCAGTGAAGAATATGATATCAATTTCATCAACAGTAACAGATATAGCAATATGAGGATGTGAGAAATGAATGATTCATTTCTTCATGTTTAGCTTGCGTCCTTTCAAGCACATTCAGGTCTCCGGCAATTTCTTCAGACGATCAAGTTCGTCTGGAGACCTGACCCTGCATAAGAGGTTAGTTCTTTTTCTTCACACCCACATCTGGAGGGGTGGCAAAGAGTTCGTCATTCTGCGAGCTCCATAAGAAAAAGATGGCATATAAGCTAGTGCACTTTGTTTCACAGAAGAGTGGTTAGGATAAGCATATGAATAAGCAGAGAAATTCTTCAAGGAATTATGAACATAATGGTTTGAAGAATAATGCACATATTCATAGCCTTTAGACTTTCCCTGCAAAACAGAAGTGTTAGCATGATGATGTTCATATGAGGATTTTGATCCATGTGAAGAATTTGGTCCATATGAGGACTTTGGTCCATATGAAGATTTTGATCCATATGAAGAATTTGATCTGGGGTTCCCATTCTTCGCGGGTGGTGCCATGATGACATTCACCTGAAGATTTTCAAGACACCTTTTAGGAACCCAGATTTTCTTCATAGGGGGACCGTTCCTGTAGTTAGTTCCAACATATCGAGCAAATACTTCACCATTCTGATTCTTAAACAGTTTATAGTTGGAGTCAAATGACTCATCAGAGGAATATGAAGAATCACAAGTAAAGCCAGATACAGTGCATGGATCTATAGGAGGTCCTTTCGCAGCAACCCACGATGTTTTGGGATACTGCTCAGGTTTCCACACTACAAAAAAAGACACCTCCGTGATGATACGTGTTTGTCACAGTAGGTCACGTTTTCTATCATTCATGTACATCCATGACAAATTTATGACGGAATCAAGATAGTCATACCTCTGCTGTCGTAGAAGTGTTGCATGACATTACCAAAATTATCATCACGGAAGTGTCCACTTTCATGACGATAAATCATGCGTCACAGAAGTGCTTTCATCAAGGGTGACCGACACGTGGCATCCACCATAATGGAACGTTGTTAAGCTATCGGGTCCGGTTTTGGATCCGATAACCTGTTAACAGCCCCGACCAATGGGGATTTTCCACTTGTAAAATCATCATTGGCTGGAGGAAACACGTGTCGGCTCACCATTGGGACAGATGTCATCCACTCATTGGACCCAAAGCGCCTATGATACATCGACACGTGGGACGGCCCATGAGGGAGTCGTGGATTAGGGGGTCCTCGGACAGCCGGACTATATCCTTTGGTCGGACTGTTGGACTATGAAGATACAAGATTGAAGATTTCGTCCCGTGTCCGGATGGGACTCTCCTTGGCGTGGAAGGCAAGCCTGGCAAATTGGATCTGTAGATCACCTCCCTTGTAACCGACTCTGTGTAACCCTAGCCCCCTCCGGTGTCTATATAAACCAGAGGGTTTAGTCCGTAGGACAACAACAATCATACCATAGGCTAGCTTCTAGGGTTTAGCCTCTACGCTCTCGTGGTAGATCAACTCTTGTAATACTCATATCATCAAGATCGATCAAGCAGGAAGTAGGGTATTACCTCCATCGAGAGGGCCCGAACCTGGGTAAACATCGTGTCCCCCGCCTCCTGTTACCATCCGCCTTAGACGCACAGTTCGGGACCCCCTACCCGAGATCCGCCGGTTTTGACACTGACATTGGTGCTTTCGTTGAGAGTTCCACTGTGCCGTCACCAGAAGTCTTGATGGCCCCTTCGATCATCGGCAATGATGCATCCAGGGTGAGGTTTTCTGCCCTGGACAGATCTTCGTATTTGGCGGCTTCGTACTACGGGCCAACTCGCCCCTGGCGGTCAGGTCAGGTTTGGAAACTTGAACTATACTGCCGACATCCCGGAGACTTGATCTTCGATGGATTCGAGCCCATGTCAGGTGCAGCGCACAGTCACGACAAGCATGACTTAGCTCTGGCGTCGAGCAGTGTTCGGGAGATCACACCTGCAACTACTCCGGCCCTCAATCTGGAACAGATTGCGCCGCCCGAGGACGGTTGGATGGACCCCGCCACGAAGACCGCGCACTCAGCGGCAATAGAGCCGAATGTTGACTTCACTTCCTATGAGACCCGTGTTGCCGGACACTTGGATTCCTCCCCGGCCACGGGCTCCGAGCCGCCTGCGTTCTTGCCTATCGAATCTGATTGGGCACTGATTATTGAGTTTTCCTCCGAGGATATCTTTCAGCACTCACCACTGGGCGACGTGCTAAACTCATTGAGGTCTCTCTCCTTGTCAGGAGACACTTGGCCGAACTATGTCCGGCTAGAATGGGATGCGGACGACGAAGAAATTCGCTCCCCACCCACCACCCACTTAGTAGCCACTGTCGATGATTTAACCGACATGCTCGATTTCGGCTCCGAAGACATCGACGGTAGGGACGACGATGCAGGAGACGAACAGGAACCACCGCCCACAGGGTGCTGGATTGCCACACCATCATATGATATATACATGGTGGACACTAGGGATGTAAATGGTATGGATAATTTCTGCTCCTAATCCGCATCCGCATCGATTTTTGAGGATATGGTATGCAATTTTGTGAATCCGCCGGATATGGATGCGGATACGGATATCAATCAATCGGATATCCGGCGGATATGGTATCCCTGGTATCCGGCGGATGTGGATTATCCGCTATTTTTTGCGGATTATCTGAGGAATGGAAATCGGATTATATCCGACAAAATAAGCCCAATCGTCCCGGACTCCAGGTCCATATGTATGCCCATTTAACTTAGTGATTGTAGATTATACTCTACCATAATCTCGTACGCAATCAAGGCATGCAAAATTGGTAGCATATCCATGATAGCGCATACATATCCTTCCCTCCATCGCCATATTGCATTTTTGGTTCTCCTGGCCGCCGGTTGCATCTCCGATCTCTCCGTAGTCTGGTGGTTCAACCATGGTCAAAGATGTCCATGGCCAATCAGTTGGTCCCAACAACGAAGGTAAGTGAATTCGTAGATGCAGAGTCCTGTGCAAGTTTAGAGCACCGATGATCTGTGATGCAGAGTCCGGCTGTCAGTGGACGCCGTGAGGAGCCGCACGCCTGCACCACGACACCAGGCACGCCAACATCGTAGAGCCTCGACGGGCGTGGCCGACGCTTCTTACGGCCATGATCGGCAGCCCGGACACGACTATGGGCAGCGTCAGCCCGAGCGACACACGCACGTAGGGACGATGGTCTGCCATGGATCTGGCGTGGGTTTCTGTCGACGCGGCCGTAACTCCGATAGGAACTGTACTACTAGCACGTACGCACGTACTCTTCTAAACTGACCAGATTGAAAGCAACGAATCTAGTAGCTAGCTCTAGAAATCAATCCAACTGCTTGCTTTGCCAGGGCCTTGGGTTAGCTTCTTGTGCGTCTCGCTGAATCCATGTAACTATGTGGTCACACCCTCTGTCTCTCTTGTCTCTGTCTATTTTCTTTGGACTCACACACATGCTGTGATTCAGAAAAATTGTCTGCTTCAGAGTTTCAGAGAAAAACAGGGGAGACAGACAGAGACAGTAGTATCTAGTTCTGGGCAACACATGCCCTTTTCTTCTTCTATTTTCAGTTAGCCTTTTCTGTACACAAAGTCCATACAAGATCTAGTTGCCAACACAACCGGACTTAAACACTGAACTGACGCACCCAGCTGGTTCAACTCAGTAGGATCGAAAAACATTCTGGCACATGTGCAAGTTGGAATGAGTTGCAGGCAGACTTAAACACTATGAATATATGTTGTTTAATGTCTTACTTGTTGCAGCTTCTAATAAATTCATTCCTTTGATCAGTAAAAAGTGACTGATTACTTATGCATTGTATTCTTTTTAGAATTTGTGAGAAAGATATCAAAGAAAAGGTCTACATTTACAAGAACAAGTGCAAATACAGTCCAAAGTATGGTTGTATCACCCCCTGCTGGAAGTCAAAATGAAGAGCCTCTGAATTTGGGCAGCGACAATCAAGTTGCAAATGAAGTGATTGATCTGGAGGGTGAGAATGAGGTTGCAATAGTAGATGAGTCTGCAAGGAAGAAACTGAAGAAGATCACGTCTGAACGTTGGGATCATTTTGTTAAAACTTACAAGACGGTGGTGACAAATGGACGGAAAATTAAGAAAGCATGGGCCAAATGCAAGTACCGCACTTATGAAACAAAGAGAAATAGTAAGAATGGGACATCAGTCTTCTTGAACCATATTAGGATGCATAGAGAAATAGCAGGTATGTCTGATTACCTCTTGATCATTACTGGTATTATATTTGTGTAAAGCGACAAATTTTTTGTTCACAAATTTCCATGCTGCTGGTACATAGGGCAATCAAGGAATGGATATTGAATAAGTGGCTGATCAACTACTTCAGGAGCAAGAAATTTAGGTATGCAGTTATACCAGCAATTCGCTAATGTATATTAGTATATACTTACCTAGCTTCTATCTTTTTTGCACATATAGATTAATTTTGCTAATATATGACCTACTTGTTCCTTGAATATGTGCGTTGCTAGTTACTGATCAGATTTTACTAATATAATTTAATTATTCATGCACACTCTCATGCTAGTTTTTGTTGCACGTGAGAAAGCAAACAAGATATAAAAGCCATAAGTACATGCATGTTGTACACATACATCAATACATGCATATAGTATGTGCATATAATATGTGATGCCTCATGTTTCTCTTCTCTTTATATATACACGCACTAAAAATTTGCATATTAAATCATGTGGACACATACACCTCACTACCTCAGAATTAATGTTTGTGTGTGTTCGAACTACTTAGTTCACCACAACTAATTATAAAATATTTTTTGATTGTCAAGTGCGGCATCTAAATATCTTCTATCACTCTTACAGGATGTTGCAAGTGGACTGGTTGAAACACCACGTTGAAGAAAGTCAAGGATGTGTTATGGACTTCTACTTGATCGACTAATTTCCTTTTATAATAAATAAAAACTTCAATAAACCCCTGGATTAAGTATTTCTTAAGTATGACCGGTACTGTTTATTGTTGCGATATTGGTGTGAGTTATGACTTTTAAAAGCTTGGCCACTCTCTAGTGTAATGTGGTTGGATAAAAACATGTTTTCATATTGTTTGCAAAGTAGAAATAAGTTCATGTTTCTTTGCACATATCACCCGATATTTTTGCCCGTTATGGGTCCGAGTCCGTTCCGAATCCGCCCTGAATCCGTAGTCCGATATAATCCGCATTCGAATCCGCATCCGATCAATATCCGCTCCGCTCCGAATCCGACAAAAAAATATGGTAAAGGATATGGTAAAGGCATTATCCGATCCGATCCGATCCGTTTACATCCCTAGTGGACACCCCCAAAGAAGGCGATGGCCATAAGACAGCAGAGGATAATCCCTCCAAGAAGCAATCCAAGCACCGACGTCAGCGGCGCCGCATTAAGACCCGCCATAGCAAATGCAGCGATACTGGAAAAAGAGACAATAACGCTCCGGATAGTGCCGAAGACAACGACAATCCTCTCCAGCCAGACCTCGAGCGTGAGGATGAACAAGCTAGCCCTTTGGAATATGCAGCAGACGGAGAATCAGAGGAGGACAATTACATGCCTCTCTCCGAAGACAAGGTGAGCCTCGGCGATGAAGAATTTATCGTTCCTGAGGATCCCGTCGAGCAGGAGCGCTTCAAGCGCTAGCTTATAGCCACAGCAAACAGCCTGAAGAAAAAGCAACAACAGCTTCGAGCTGATCAAGATCGGCTAGCTGATAGATGGACTGAAGTGCTGGCGGCCGAGGAATACGAACTCGATTGCCCAACCAAGAGTTACCCAAAGCGCAGGTTGCTACCCCCACTCGAGGAGGAAGCATTAAAACCTACATTACCAGCATATGATGCGGCTGATCGGCCACCTCGTGGCCAAGACAGAGGGGCATACCAGCCCGAAATCCAGCCGGCACCCCGTTGCCAGACAAACAAAAACACATGGGCCCGGGGCAACATGCGGGACCTACGAGACGTATTGGAAAACAAAGCAGGACATACAAGATCGATCTACGGATCACGAGGTCGCGGCCCAACGCGTGACGATGACCGTCACGCCGGATACACTAAAAGCAAATCTGGCCAGGCCGAATACAGCAGATAAGACTCGTATGAATTGCGTCGCGACATAGCCCGGCACAGAGGTTCCGCACACCCCCTATGCTTCACCGATGAAGTAATGGACCATGAATTCCCAGAAGGATTGAAACCCATGAACATTGAGCCATACAATGGAACAACAGACCCCGCGGTATGGATTGAGGATTTCCTCCTCCACATCCACATAGCCCGCGGTGACGATCTACATGCCATCAAGTAACTCCCACTAAAACTCAAAGGACCATCTCGGCATTGGCTGAATAGCCTGCCAACAAACTCCATTGGCAGTTGGGAGAATTTGGAAGATGCATTCCTTGACAACTTCCAGGGCACTTATGTGCGACCATCAGATGCTGATGACTTGAGCCACATAACCCAACAGCCAGGGGAATCGGCCAGGAAATTCTGGACTCGGTTCCTAACTAAAAAGAACCAAATTGTCGATTGTCCGGATGCCGAGGCCTTAGTGGAATTTACACTTAACATCCGGTACGAATGGCTCGCCCGACACCTCGGCCAAGAGAAGCCAAAGTCCATGGCAGCCCTCATGACACTCATGACCCGCTTTTGCGTGGGCGAGGACAGCTGGCTGGCTCGTAGCAACAACACATCCTGAAATCCGGGCAATTCAGATGCCAAAGATACTAACGGCAGACCACATCGCAACAGACACAAGCGCCACAACAACGGCGACAACGCCGAAGACACGGCAGCCAATGCCGGATTAAGTGGCTCTAAATCCAGTCAGCAGAAAAAGCCATTCAAAAGAAGCAATCCGGGCCCGTCTAGTTTGGACCGCATACTCGATCGCTCGTGTCAAATTCACGGCACCCCTGATAAGCCAGCCAATCACACCAACAGAGAATGCTGGGTGTTCAAGCAGGCCGGCAAGTTGAATGCCGAAAACAAGGACAAGGAGCTGCATAGTGACGACGAGGAGGAGCCTCTGTCACATCCTAGCTAGTCCATGCATTAGAGTTTTGCATCATGTCTACTTCCACTAGAAAATTGAATTGGGGAAGAAAGAACACCCAGAACCCCCTTTCAATTCAACTAGGGTTTACCAAAAAAATATTTTCAATGAACCTGAAATGCCCTCTAAAAATGTTCATCAACTCTGCCTTGGTCCTAAACCACTGTCAGAAGTGATGCACAAATTTCTAGGACACTCTAAGGTCACTGGATTAAATCCTTAGCTATTTGAGTTTGGGCATTTAAATTATATAAAATATTTCAAATGCTCAAATAACTCCAAACTAAAATGTTCCATACTGGATATATTCCAACTAGGGACCATGTGCAGTTTGGTGATTTTTGGAGTTGCCAAGGTATTTTTAGAAATGCAACAAACTTATAGAAATAATTAAAAAACAGAAACAAATGGAAAAACCCTTACCTGGCCGAACCCAAGCCCCAGCCCAGCTGGCCGGCCCAGCACTATGCTGGCCCATGCCAGCCAGCTGCTTCGCTGTCGCCACACAGGCACAAAGCTGACGCCCGCGAGCGTGAGCTCGCCACGGCACCAGCTGCTTGCCGCCCGCGCCCCCGAGCTCCTGGGTGAGCTCCACGTCGCCGCCCCGACCCCGTGGACACCTCATTCGCCCCCTGCCTCTCTCCCTCGCTCTCCCGCACCGTGGCCGACGCACCTGCCGCCGCACCGCCGACATAGTCGCGCCCTCCGTCGTCCCCGTGCTGCACCGCCGTGTCAGCTCGCTCCGCCGTTGTCGACTACATCGAGCAGGACGAGCCCCAAGCGCTCGCACGCTCTGCAACACCTCCGCCGACCTCGTCTTCACCGAGCACCGCCGCAGATCCCCTTCGCCGTCGTCGCTGCATCAGCTCATCCCCGACCTCGCCGACCACTCCGTTGTGACCGCCGTGAGCTCAGCTACCTTCCCATCATCTCCGCTTGCTTTCTCGTGCACCGTAGCAACTGCACGAGGCACCACCGCACGCGCCACCGCCGAGCTCTTCGCCGACGTGTCTCCGGCCATCCACTGGCCACGCCACCTTGTCCATTAACTTCACCGCACTCCCAAAAGCGCGTAGCACCACTCCACGCACCTCGCCGTGCCCCGTAGCCTCGGGTTCACTTTCACCCGACTCCGGCGACCGCCTAGTTCGTCGCCGGCAACGTTTCCGGCCACCCCGAGCACAACCACCACCACCAAACGCCGCGGCTTGATCCCATCTACCTGTAGATGGTCTTTGCCGTCTATTTGGTCGCCGGAATGCACTAACCCACTCTCTCCGCAGCGTCTGGCCTCGCCGGCGGCTAAACGCCGGCGTGTTTGACCCGTTGACGTTGACTGGGTGGGCCCAGGTTGACTCCCCTGAGTCTATGACACGTGGGCCCCCCTCTGCTAATTAACTTAGTTTAGTTTTAACTAAATTTAATTAGTTAAAGTAATTGCTGACATGCGGGACCCACTGGTCAATTTGACCTGGACGACCCCTTTGACCACTGACGTCACCCTGACGCACTACTGATGCAATAACTAATTTCTGTATTTATTTTTATACAGGAAATTCCAGAAATTGTTGCAATCCTTCAAAAATTCATAGAAATTAATCTATAGCTCCAAATGCAAAGTTTTATATATGAATTTTGATTAGAAAAATTCAATCTATCCATTGGTAATGGTTTCATGCATGTCAGAAGAAGTTAACCTTGCTGTTTAATCAAAACAAGATAATGCACCAATTTGGCTATGTTAAATGAACTAACATTTGAATCTTTGGTTCAAATGAGTTCATTCCTTTCTGTTTTAGCTTGCATTAGGCCAAGACACATTCATGCTGCCATGTCATAGCATGCATCATATTGTTGCATATCGTCATGTGTTGTTCATGTTCGGTGTGTTTTCGTGATAGGTTCTGCCTCCGAGGATAACCCCGAATATCCGTCTGAAGGGCATTATCCTACTACCACTACATCAGGCAAGCAACCCTTTGATCATTCCGATACAAACTCATGTTCTCGCTTCTGCTCTTGTTTACTGCATTAAGACAAACGCGATTCAAACTGCTGTGTGTTGCGGTAGTTGAACCCACTTCCTTTGCATGACCTGTCATTGCCATAGTAACTAGATGAAACCCACTAGCATGTGTAGGGGTTGTTCGAGCCATATGTGTGTTACCTACCATGCTATGCTTGCTATGCTTAGAGTTGTGTCAGGTCTGGCTCATCGGGATGATGAAATAGAGTGAAAGGTTGTGTCGGTAACGAGAGTGAGGTGTTGAACATGATTTGGTAAAGGTATCGATGAGAGGCCATGTAGGAGTACATGGTGGGTTGTTTCATTGAGGCCGCCCTTAAGCACTGAGATCTGTGTGTGTGATTTAAGATTCAGCTACTACCACGCATTGGGCCCGAAACCAATGGACCCTCTCGACTTATTAACCACTCTTGTCCTCTGTCCGGGAGTTGCAAGTAGTTTCTGGTGTTTGTAGTATGCTGGGGGCCGCACACAGCGCTGACCTTAGGGGTGGGTTGTGTTGCGGTAGGAACGTGGCCCGGTGTACCGATTCGCC
Source organism: Aegilops sharonensis (assembly GCA_904067115.1). Taxonomy (NCBI): domain Eukaryota; kingdom Viridiplantae; phylum Streptophyta; class Magnoliopsida; order Poales; family Poaceae; genus Aegilops; species Aegilops sharonensis. Next base: position 12,468,070 of record LR880970.1, on the reverse strand, counting down.
CGTTTGGTGTCTCGGGAACCCTGCTCACATCGTTCGGGGCCGTTAGTGGAAACCTCAGCCGGACTCCCTGCGGATGGAACCCGAATAGGCGATAAACCTGGACTAGGGACTCGTGTGTTTAGTCAGGCCGTGGCCGACACCCTCGCTGGGTTTCCGCTTGAAGGTTGCCGAGTACACGTCGTGTAGCGGCGATAAGTGGTGAGAGCGTGTGTGAAGAAGTACACCCCAGTAGGGTATAAAACTATTCGAATAGCCGCGTCAGCGGTAAAGGACTACTTGGTCACCTATACAGTTCATAGACAAGTCAATGGATACTAATAAAAGCCTCAAGATATGTGTGAGTACCGCGGATGGCCCTCTCGTAGGTTGACGAGAGAGGATCCACGGTGGAGTATTGTGTTGGTGGGTAGTGGACTCGTGTGCGACAAATGTTTTGCAAGTGGTGTCTACCGTAGGATAGCTTAGCCAAGAGTCAAAGATGGCTTGCTGCAATAACTCCACTACCTTCTTGAGAATGTGCATGTAAAGTAGGATTCTGTTGTTAGACTTGCTGAGTACCCCCGTACTCATGTTTGCTTTAATTAATGTTTTCAGACAACAACACTAACCCCTCCGATGGGTTCTACGTAGACCTTGACGTCGACGAGTGACTAGCCACCCAGGTGGTGGTCCAAGACTTGTGAAGGGCCGATGTAGATAGGAAGGCTTCATCAAGCCCTCTTTCTTTCTAGTGTCTGTACTCAGACTAGTTTGCTTCCGCATGTGCTTGTATGCTTGTATGACTTGAGTGTCGGGTCATGTGACCCCTACCTGTATGAACATGTTATGTATGGCTCCTCGGAGCCTTTTAAATAAAGTACTTGAGTTGGAGAGTTTTGTTGTGATGCCATGTTGTATGTACTCATATCGAGCATATTGTGTGTATGATTGAAATGCTTGGTATGAGTGGGATCCGACAATCTAGTTGTTTATCCTTGGCAGCCTCTCATATGGGGAAATGTAGTCTAGTGTTCCTGAGCGATCGTAGTCAGCTACAGCCCGGTTCACCGGAGTCCTGCTAGCCCAGCACTACTGCGCTGGACTCTTGACTGGCCGGCATGTGTTTCACTTCGTTCATGTGTCTGTCCCTTCGGGGAAATTTCACGCGGTGACATCCGGAGTCCTGCCTAGCCTGCTACAGCCCGGGTTACCGGAGTCCTGTTAGCCCAGTGTTACAGCCCGGATTCATACGTTGATGACCGACATGCTCGATGTGATTCATGTATGCCTGTCCCCATGGGTTAGCGCCGCTTTGGGTTCACGACTAGCCATGTCGGCCCGGGTTCTCTGTCATATGGATGCTAGCGACACTATCATATACGTGAGCCAAAAGTCGCAAACGGTCCCGGGCCATGGTAAGGCGACACCCGTGGGATTACCGTGCGTGAGGCCGCAAAGTGATATGAGGTGTTACCGGCTGGATCGATGTGACTTGGAATCGGGGTCCTGACACCTCGGTCGCCTAACACTGGAGGACAGAAGAGGTTCCCTCCACATGTGAAAACGGTAAACATGATATACGCAGCCCATATTCCCAAGAGGGAATGGAAGCGTGCACTAAAGGACGTCTATGCGATGGAGCCAGTCACCCCAAAGTTCAACCCATGGTCCTCTTGTTCGATCACCTTCGATCGCAGGGACCACCCCACTAGTATCCGTCATGGAGGATCTGCCGCATTGGTCCTTGACCCCGTCATTGATGGATTTCACCTCACTCGAGTCCTTATGGACGGCGGCAGCAGCCTGAACCTGCTCTATCAGGATACAGTGCACAAAATGGGCATAGACCCCTCGAGGATCAAACCCACCAAAACCACCTTTAAAGGTGTAATCCCAGGTGTAGAGGCCTGCTGCACGGGCTCAATCACACTGGAAGTGGTCTTCGGATCTCTGGACAACTTTCGAAGCGAGGAGTTAATCTTCGATATCGTCCCCTTTCACAGCGGCTATCACGAACTGCTCGGACGAACCGCATTTGCCAGATTCAATGAGGTACCGCACTATGCATACCTCAAACTCAAAATGCTAGGACCACGCGGGGTTATAACAGTTAATGGAAACACAGAGCGCTTGTTCCGCATGGAGGAGCACACTGCAGCCCTCGCAGCGGAAGCACAAAGCAGCCTTATTAGGCAAACCGCCAATTCATCGAAAAAGACCCCGGACACCTTCAAGAGAGTCCGGAGGACCCCACAGGAGGATCGCCAGGCACGTTTTGAGCTCGCCTAGCAATTCGGCCTCTATCATAACTACGCACTCAAGATACCATGGGCATAGGCGGAGGCAACGCTACGGCACGTCCCACAATGCGGCTCAACCGCCCCAGGGGTCATATACCTTTATCATTTTCTCTCTTTCAGGACCTTACTCTCTGGAGCCCTTTCCGGCAGTCTAATCGTTGGACCCATCGCGGTATGGAAATACCAAGGAAGCAAGACGCTCTGACGTACAAGGGAATCCCCAGGTGGTCTCTGATAACCATTGATATACCTGTTTTACATACCAATATGCAGCTTGCCCTTGGTTTGGACATGTCAAATAGTCCTGTTTTTTGCTTATTGCACTACTTGTATCCGTACGCTTTGAAGCATTATTTAATAACAATGCATAGCGGTAGCCTCTTATTGCATTCCACTTTCTTCCTTTTTCCTTGGCTGCTTATTTACGACAAATTGCACCCGCACATTCTAGTACGACCAGTGCGCCAGGGGCTTCAGTATACCCCATAACACGGCGTGAGAAGTCCGAACACTTTCGACAGTGCGGCACCCCGAACTTATAGCATTATATGCATCAGCTCCGAATCATGTCTTGGGTCAATAGTTGGGTTTTCCCGGCTCCCATGTTTTGGTACCTTACGTTCCTCTATATCGGCTAAGGTAGCGCTGGGAGAACTACTGCGATTGTGTCTCGGTTCTATCGGACGAGCACCTCAGTAGAGAAAGCCGAAAACTGACTGTCATGATGCGGCGAGAGCCGGTCGCTGTTCGAGAGGTCTCAAATCCATAAAGATTTTTTCCGCTTCGGGCGAGGAACCGGCCTTGTCCGATTTAGGCGTGTATAGCGCCCCAAGTTCGGCTTTCCGAATACTAGGGGCTTCGCCAAAATTGAAAATTGTAGACTTCTATGGCTAAATGAGAGTGATAAAGCTGTATAGTCCGATTGCCTTGTTCGTTGTGCTGAACACCTCCTTCGAAGGAGCCAAAACTGGGATAAAGAGTGTCCAGATTTATCCTGAACAACTCAGTACTAGTTACATGGGGCCAGAAGCCGGCGACTGGCCAACTCTCAGATTTTATAAACGGCTGCACAGAAGGTAATATTTTAAATCAACAAGCGTTGTATAGCATAAATGAACTCGTTTCATATTACAGGATCACATGAGTACATTCATTCAAATATTACATCATTAGCACATTCCTCCGCCACAAGGCGAGCACCCTTCAGGACACTGTCATAATACTTTTCGGGGTGGCGATGCTCCTTGCCCTCCAGCGGCCCCTCCTTCACCAGCTTTTCGGCGTCCAGCTTCGCCCAGTGCACCTTTGCCCGGGTAAAATCCCTGCACGCACCCTCCATGCAGACGGACCGCTTTATGACTTCAAAACATGGGCAGGCATTTACAAGCCGCCTCACCAAACTGAAGTAGCTATCAGGCAGGGGCTCGCCAGGCCACATCTGGACTATAAGACCCTTCATGGCCTGTTCGGCCGCCTTGTGAAGCTCGACCAGTTGCTTCAACTGGTCGCTCAAGGGCATTGGGTGTTCGGTCCCAGTATACTGAGACCAGAACAACTTCTCCGTCGAGCTCCCATCCTCAGCCCAGTAGAACTCCGCGGCATCCGACGCACTGCGGGGTAGATCTGCGAACGCTCCTGGAGAGCTCCGAATTCGGGTAAGTAAAAGGACATTCTCTTTCACATGCTTGCTTTGCATAATGAATGCCTTACCCGCCGCTATCTTCTTGACCGCCTAGATCTCCTGGAGGGCCTTTTGGGCTTCGGCCTTGGCATTTTTTGCGCTCTCGAGGGCCTTCGCAAGCTCGGACTCCTGCGTCTTAGGGTCACGCTCCAAGGACTCGTATTTCTTGACGAAGTCCTGGAGCTCTTGCTGGACCTCACCGACTTGGGCCTCTTGCTTCTCGCGCTCGACGCGCTCCTTGGCTGCTCTGTCTTCGGCCTTAGACAACGCCTTCTTCAGGGCCGCCACTTCGGTCGTGGACCCTATCAAAATTCATGATGATCCTATGAGCTAAAACTGCTTTTTCTTTATCAAAATACAAATGGGGTATCACTTACCTTTGTTCTCTTCGAGCTGCCTCTTGATAAGGCCAAGCTCTTCTTCGGACCGCTCAAGGTCCCGCTTCAGTCCGGAGACCTCCGCAGTACGAGCGGCAGCGGCCAACAACAAAGCCTGCTTATTCACATAGACTTATTCTGATTAGACTCCTATGAATGATATTTGATCCTCTGTCCGGCCTTTCTTTCCGAATACCAAACAGAGCATCAGGGGCTACTGTCTATGTTGTAATATTTTCTCATAATTTGATTACTTACCTCATAGCCTGTTAGGAGGCTGGCACAGGCTTCGGTCAATCCGCTTTTGGCAGACTGAACCTTCTCGACCACCGCACTCATGATGGTGCGGTGCTCCTCGTCAATGGAAGCGCCGTGAAGCGCTTCCAACAAGTTGTCCGACGCCTCTAGATGGACAGAGGCCATCGGCACAGACGGCTCGCCCCCCTTAGCCAGGGGTTGCCTGACAGAATCCGGAACCACTGGAGGTTCCGGCGCCGTATTCGGCTTGGGGCTAGACTTGCTGCACCTAGCGTTAGGGCCCAGGTGAGTCTTGCCCCTCATGCGCCCAGCGCCTGGAATGTCGCCTTGGGGCGCCTCCGGAACTGTCTCCCCTTGGTTCAGTTCCCTTTGAGACAACTCCTCGGCATCGCCCGTAGGGCGGGGGGAGGAGACGGTCGGGAGTGAATCGCTGTTCATATCTGACGGGCCCAAAGAATCATCCGACGAAGATACGTCGATATGGGCTCGGGATCGGCTGCATAATCATGCACGGCGTGATAATAAACAGTACAATAAGACGTACCAAGAATTATTATGGTATCCGGATACTCACCACTTCACCAGGGGCTTGTCCTGGTGTAACCACTCCTCGTCGCTGAAAGCGGCCGTCGTGGAGCAGTCCGGGAAGAGGGTCCTTCCCTTCTTGGACCCTTCGGCCTCCCCTGATGGGGCGGCCTTCCTTTTCTTGTCCCCCCCCCCCCGGGCTGGGGGGGGGAGAACTTTCCTCTTCCTCCTCCTCGTTTTTGTGGGAGGAGTGCGCCTCGGTGTGTTCGGACGATGAGTCCGATACAAGCTTGCACTAGAGACCTTTCCTGGTCCCCGTGGCCTTCTTCTTGGCCTTCTTCTCCGGCGCCTCATAGGGCGCCGGAACCAGCATCTCCGTTACGAGAGCCTCTGCTAGATCTTCGGGCAGTGGATCCGGACAATCGATCCGCTCCGCTATCGCTACCTAGTCCTGTTAAATTGGCGTGGAGGCTTAGATCCCTCACACGAATACACTGGGGAAAAGAACATCTTGTGAGATATAAAAAACATACCGGATTGGCAGGGCGCTTTGCGCTGATTCCGAGATCCTCGGTAAGGAGCGGAGGTACCTTGGCGGCCTTGAACAGCACCTTCCAGACATCTTTGTTCGTCGTTCCGAAAAGCTCTTGCAGCGTCTGGTGCTCGGCCGGGTCGAACTCCCACATATTGAATGCTCGTCTTTGACACGGAAGGATTCGGCGGAAGAACATGACCTGGACCACGTTGACAAGATTGATTTTCTTGCTTATCATATTTTTGACGCATTTCTGGAGTCCGGTCAGCTCCACTGACGAACCCTAGGATAGGCCCTTATCTTTCCAGGAGGTGAGCCGCATGGGGATACCAGATCAAAATTCGGGGGCCGCCATCCAGTTGGTGTCGCGCGGCTCGGTGATGTTGAACCACCCCGATTGCCACCCCTTTACGGTCTCCACATAGGAGCCTTCGAGCCAGATAACATTGGGCATCTTGCCCACCATGGCGCCTCCGCACTCCGCTTGCTGGCCGATCACCACCTTCGGCTTCACATTGAAGGTCTTCAGCCACAGGCCGAAGTGGGGCTTGATGCAGAGGAAGGCCTCGCACACGATGATAAACGCCAAGATGTTGAGGATGAAATTGGGGGCCAAATCGTGGAAGTCCAGCCCATAGTAGAACATGAGCCCGCGGACAAATGGGTGGAGGGGAAATCCCAGTCCGCGGAAGAAGTGGGTGAGGAATACAACCCTCTCATGGGGTTCTGGAGTAGGGACGATCTGCCCCGCGTCTAGGAGCCGGTGCGCGATGTCTGCGGCCAGGTATCCGGCTTCCCGGAGCTTCGTAATGTCCTCCTCCGTAATGGAGGAAACCATCCACTTGCCTGACGCTCCGGACATGCTTGGAGTGGTTTGAGGAGAAAATGCGAACTTGGGTGCTGGAGCTCGAGTGCGCAAGAATGGGTGAGGAAGGAGGAAGAGGGCGTGGGTGAAAAGGATGAATCCTTGTCCCTTTATAAAGGCGGTAGAAACCGTGCGCCTCCCCACTTGCCCCGTAAAATAGCTTATTCCCCAAGCGCCGCGATTGATGGCGCGGTTGGGTTATCCCCACCCGTATTGATGAGAATCCCATGATAAGGGGACATGATATCCGCTTCGACAAGACGTGCCAAGAAAACCACCTCGCAATATGTGCAGCAGCTGGTTGAGAAAAACGGTTCGAATAATGACCGGACCATGGCGTGATGTAATGCTACGAAATGTGTCAGCAGATTAGATTTGTGGAATATTGTACTCTCTACGGTGGTATGTGGATTTTATTTGGCAGAGCCGGACAGTATCCTTGTGTTCAAAATCTTCTATGGAGTATTCGGAGAAGGAACCAGCCTTGCAATGCCGAAGACAATCTGCGCGCCGGACTCATCGTCATTGAACCCTGGTTCAGGGGCTACTAAGGGAGTCCTGGATTAGGGGGTCCTCGGACAGCCGGACTGTTGGACTATGAAGATACAATATTGAAGACTTCGTCCCGTGTCCGGATGGGACTCTCCTTGGCGTGGAAGGCAAGCCTGGCAAATCGGATGTTTAGATCTCCTCCCTTGTAACCGACTCCATGTAACCCTAGCCCCCTTCAGTGTCGATATAAACCGGAGGGTTTAGTCCGTAGGATAACAACAATCATACCATAGGCTAGCTTCTAGGGTTTAGCCTCTACGATCTCGTGGTAGATCAACTCTTGTAATACTCATATCATCAAGATCAATCAAGCAGGAAGTAGGGTATTACCTCCATCGAGAGGGCCCGAACCTGGGTAAACATCGTGTCCCCCGCCTCCTGTTACCATCCGCCTTAGACGCCAAGTTCGGGACCCCCTACCCGAGATCCACCGGTTTTGACACCGACAGCCCAACAGAGGCCCATATAGGTTAAAAAGGCCGGCCCAGTCAAAGGCCTGTAGTACTTACAGAGGTACTAGCGGGCCAGCCCAATAACGGACTGCTTAATAAAGGCCGATTTACGACCCGAAGCCAGATCTGGCCCGTTAATTGTTCGCCGAATATTTGGGCCCATTTACGGCCCAAAGCCAAATATGGCCCTTTAATTGTTCGCCAAATATTTGTGCCCAATTATAGCCTAGTGACTTTCGTCCTGTTAGAGGCCCGATGTAGACATGGGCCCATTTTAGCCCGATGTGACTTTCGACCTGGGAATGGCCCGTGCTGCCCATGGGCCATATATGGTCCGACGGGACATCGGGCCCACAAACGGCCTATGATAAAGGTGGCAACAGTTAAGCCCAACGTGACTTTGGGCCTGTTAAAGGCCTGTCGCATAATTCGGCATGTTGATGTCTGTACTAAGCTTTCGGCCTCTTAAAGGCGCATGATATCAGTGGGCGAACTAAGGCCCGAGATATGTTTCGGCCTGGTCACTGCGCGTGATATAACTGGACCCAAAAAGGCCCGGTCTGCATTTCAGCCTACTGAAGGCCCGTCGACGACTAGTGAAAATTGAGGCCCAATATGCATTTCGGCCTGCTGAAGGCCCATGGTTTCATTTGGGCCGTAAAAGGCCAGTACAATATTCAACCTGTTAATGGCCCAACGCTACCTGGGACAAACTAAGCGCTGGGTCCACAAAAGGCCCAACTAAAATATAGGCCGATGTAAGTTGTGGGCCTCGCACAAAGTGTGAAGGCCCCAATCATTCGGGCCCAAGAAAGATGCAGGCCGGCCCAATTGTGGCCCGCTAAACACCAGGCCCGTTAGAGCCGAATGTTTCGGCCCGGTCGACTACATCTGATTTTTTTCAGATAGCGAATGATGGCAGTAACTAGTAGGAACTAAGAACAAACCTACTCTATGCAAGAAAGAAATTACGGCATAGTAACTAAGAATAAACCTACACTATACAATAAAGGATTTATGGTATATTACATCCACTGGGCATCGAAGTTCGCCACCAGTGATCATAAAGCGCAACGAAGAAGCAGATTACAAAAACTCGGCACCATTGCAGTGTAACAAAATTATACTCAACTGAGACCACTACCAAGACAGTTCAAGAAAGGTTAGCCTTGCGCGGGAACTGTTGCGCAAGCTGCTGAGCAAGGCTGTGAGACCGGCCCAGCATGTCGGTCATAGCTTCCAGGTGTAGCTGTTTAGCGACGAGGCTCTCATTGGTGTTCTCCGCAATCTTTCTTAGAGATAGGACTTCAAATCGAAGTTGAGTTGCAGAATGCCTTTCTGCTAGAACTTGGGACTGAAGAAGTCGAACTGATTCAAACAAAAAATTATGTGAGCTTGTTTGACTGCTAGTCTCAAGTAACTTGAACACTGCATCAAGACAAGACTTTGGGGTTGTCTCGCTATCTTCAAGATATTTTGCCTTATTTGCTGCAATATATGTTTGATTTGTCGCACAGCCTTCAGCAGACTTGTGCATGCCATCAGGCATATCACCCTGAAACAAAGCAGAGAGATGACAGGTTTTGCACGTGTATAAACAAAGATGATAACGGTGCTGTCAATTCCATCCAATTTCAAATTAGAAAATAAAGAGTAAGTTCAAAATATCAATAGCATAATTTGGCATTGTTCATAATTCGGGGAGCTTCACCACACTACTGGATTACCATGTCAACATAACAAGCATAGATGAAGGGAAAAGAAAATCATTGTATCTATTTTGGTTAATGTGCATGGCATGTTGTTCATATCATCAGCCACATCAGTAAGATAAAATAGGAGATGACAAGGTGCAAACGTGGGCTGCTTCACCACACACTAGATTATAGATCCACAAAAACAAGCATACATATAGGGAGTATTGAGTAATGTGCATGGTATGAATATGGAATTTGGTTTTACAAGTAAAACTTAGAACTTACGGTTCTTGCGAACATGCATTTTGGTAGAAACAGCAAACTAAACAGCAGTAAACGATAGGGAGTATGAGCAAATTAGATAGCAGTTGAGGATAAAGTCTTTAGAAGGACTGACTTACATTAACAGTTAACAACGTCTTTGTAATGCCCTTCTCCATGTCAAGGGAAGGATAACTCAAGAATTTCAGCACATAATCTTCTTCATAAGCATTGCCTGTACTCTACATTTTGTAGAGAGTAATTATAGATAGGATAATACTGGAAGGTATAGAGGATAATGAAGATAAGATGCAGATTGAAGCTACATAATCAACTACCAATCCCTGGAAGTACAAGCATTACAGGACAAAATGTACTGACAAGAGCAATGGGCTACACTTCTGCACTGGCATTGTCTGTGTATTCTACTTTTTGGTAAGATTAACTATAGATCTGATCTTTTTTAGTAAATGGTGGGCGAGGGAGACAAGACGCAAAATGCTACACAATGAACCAATCCCTCTTCCCATATACAAGAGTGTTTTGAACACTGGTGTACTGTACAAAACGTTCTTATATTATGGGACGGAGGGAGTAGCTGTCAATGTAAGTACAGTGATAGACGACGTTCAGTCCTTACAAGAGGACTGCAGAGCTAAACTTCTTCAAAAGCATTGGGTTGATTCTAAATTTATGTAAGAGTCCATACGGATCTTATAATGTCCACCAAATGGACGATAACGAGGCTAACATGTGCAGTTATGCTACATAATCAAACAACTATAAAAGTAAGTATGGTCATACAGGGCAAGAGGTACTCACAAGAGCAATGCAGTGTGCAGTATAGTTGCGAGATTCCATGATCCCTTGAGAAGGAATTTTCTTCTGCTAAAAGTTTTTGTACAAGTGAGACGTTAAGGGAAATGCAGAAATGTAGTTCAAATTGTGATGTGATATCATAGATAGTACCTTACGCTGCAGCCTAGACCAATGTGTAACAAGATTATTCCAGTCACCGTCGGATAAATGTAGCACCGGAGACTTTACAGAAATTCCGTTTAGAGGCTTGCCATCGAAGTGCGCTTGCCTCAGGTAGGAACGATACTTCATCAATGAGTGCTTGAAAAGCACAACCAACCCTTGCTCGTCTTCACAATCCAGTTTGGTCCTCGCCTATTTAAAAGAATGAAATCTTGTGTCTTCTGTCTGCAGAAACATATGCAGTAATGACCATGAATAAGATTAGTACATTACTTACGCGTAAGTTGCGGAGGAAGACTGGAAATTGTTCTGTGTCTGCGGTATAATCTTTCCATGAAGGAAAGATGCGCACAAAGTTCCTGACAACAATATAAGCTTTGTCTTCTAAACTAGAAAGAAATGGAACAGGGGTCCTATTTGCTGCAATTGGGGCTCTCTCTGGTTTGAAAAGGGATTTGGCAACTGGATTTGGTGTACTCTTTGCTGGAATTGGGGTTTTGCGTCGTGCGCCTACCTACGCTAATGTAACTAATGCAGATGGCGGTAGAGCTGGTGATATGTCAACTGGCATAATCATAATGTTTGGTGCAGCTGGGATCTGCTGAGTTGGGGCTTCAGAAATGACCAGTGTAGTAGGGCTAGAGTCTGCTAGAGTTGGGGTGTTTTGTGGGTCAGGTGATATTGCAACTACCCCTAATGGGCTATTTGATTTATCAGGTGCCACTACCTTTTCCAAATACTTTGCTTGTGCTCCTCCACGATCAGCAATCGCCCTCTTCCTTTTGAACGTCTGATACACAAGAACACACTACAAAAGAAAGACACATCTATGACATTTTGGGCCGAACGAAAATCTTTTATGTCTTACTTATGACACTTCTATGACGATAATTGTGACAAGACCCGGTATCATCATAGATGTGGTGGGGTCCTACTTCTATGACAAAAAATCATGACAGAAAATGGGCTTTTCGTCCTGGGCGGGACGGAGACGCAGCTGCATGACATTCTTTGGGCCGTCCATGACGAAAATAACCATGGTAGAAGCAAGGGCAAGGAAAATATCGGGGTGTTCCCGGTTACGGTGGGTGGTCGGGGCCGAGCGATGCGCGTTTCTCTCGTACACGCACGCGCGTGGGTGCGAGGCGTTGGGCTCTAACTGAACCCGAGCGAGGCGTTGGGCTCTAAATGAACCCGAACGATTGCACTACAGGCTATGCGTTACTGAACCCGAACAACCGATCGATGGCTGTAACTGAACCCGATTGAGCGATTCCTTCGCTACTGCTGCTAACTGAAGCCGGTCGCTGCTGCCTCTGGATGAACAGTGCGCGTTGCTGGGGGAGTTTGGATGAATAGTTCCAGGTGGGGGTGGATGAACAGGACCCCGTGGCGTTGCCTCTGGATGAATAGTGAGCGTTGCTGGGGAGTTTGGATGAACAGTTCCTGGTGGGGTGGATGAACAGGACCCCGATCGTTCGAGCCGGTTGGGGCTGGATGAACAGGACCCCGTGGAGGGCAGGATGAACAGGACCACCCCGTGGAGGGCAGGATGAACAGTAGACGATGGAGGGTTGGATGAACAGTAGCCCGTGGAGGGGTGGTTGAACAGGAGCCCGTGGAGAGGGCTGGTTGAACAGTAGCGGGTGGAGTAGCGCGCGGTGGAGGCTGGATGAACAGGAACCCGTGGGTGAACAGTCGCAGGTGCCGGCTGGAGGAGGTCGACGGTGGATGAACAGTAGCCCGTGGAGTCTGGAGGGGGTCGACGGTGGAGATGAACAGTATCCCGTGGAATCCCGTTTTGCGGTAGGCCACACCCCTCCCGATGAACAGGACCCCCGTTTCAACCTTAGCACTCCAACACAAGTCTGTTTCCTCCGTTTTGCGGTACGCCACACCCCTCCCGATCAACAGGACCCCCGTTTCGACCGTAGGAGGTCCGTTTCCTCCGTTTTGCGGTACGCCAAACCCCTCCCGATGAACAGGATCCCGTTTCGAACGTGGCCGGTTGAACACAAGGCCGTTCCCTCCGTTCTGCGGTACGCCATGCCTCGTTTCCATCGGCTGTTCCGTCCAAGCCCTCCCAATGAACGCGACGACGCATTCCGTTCCGACCCAGCCGGTTGGCTCCCCATGAACACAACGACGATGCAGTTTCTCCGTTTCGACCCAGCCATGTACATGAGCCCTTGCCGTACGTATGCGCGAGTAGGCGTTCGAGACCCTGCTTGTATGTACGTAGGTGGCCGTATTTTCTTTCTTGCACACTGGCCGCTGTACGTACGTGTACATGCTACATGTGCGCCTCTACTACGACACGTGCGCGCCTGTACATCTACCAGTATGTACGTACACGTTCGCGACCAGAATGACAACGCTACGTACGCTTCGACCAGGTGGGTCCCGACTGTCAGGCACTTCCTTGCGTTCTAAGATGTAGCTGGTGGGTCCCAGCAGTCAGGGGGCGAATCATTTTTTTTGTTTTTACCCGGACGCACTTCCTTGCGTGCGAAGATGTAGCTGGTGGGTCCCAGCTGTCAGGGGGAAACGTTTTTTTTGTGAAATACGGTGGCCCGTCCGATGGGTCCCCGCTGTCAGGTGGAGGCACTTCCTTGCTGCGGCCGTGGACCCAGCTGTCAGCCTCTCCATGTAGAGTCCACGTCCGATGGAAGTCGTTCCTTGACCACGTTGACCACGCCGCGCCGAGAGCACCAGGGCGGTGGACGACGGCGAGGCCTAGGAAGGGGACGATGCGGAGCCGGGGTACGAGGGTTCACTGGTTCGGCTGCGGTATGAGGCTGCCGTCGCCGCAGGGCCTGGCCCGTGGTGGGAATAGTAGGGGGCGGTGAGGCCTCCGCAGCAGCACAGCAGCCACGGGAGGCAGGAGCATGCGGCACGACCGGCACTGCTTTGGGCGACTGGAGCAACAAGACCAGAGGTTGAAGAAGCACTACGGCCGTTGGATGGACATCGTACGGTCACTGGAGCTAGAATCATTCATATTGACTAAGTTGACAAAGCACTTCGTCCCCGTCAACTTAGTAGGCCCACAAGTCAGCCTCCCACCAAAGGTGGGTCCCAACCAGCAAGGGGGTATTCATTTTGTTGTGCGTAATAGCTGACAACGGGGGGAATGTTTTTTTCGCGCAATACGGTGGCTCGTCCGGTGGGTCCCAGCAGTCAGGGGGCAAATGTTTTTTCGTGAAATACGGTGGCCCATCCGGTGGGTCCCCGCTATCAGGTGGAGGAATCATTATTTTCCGCGTAATAAGGAGGCACTTCCTTGCTGTCGTGGTGGACCCAGCTGTTAGCCTCTCCACGTATAGTCCACGTCCGATGGAAGTCGTTCCTTGACCATGTTGACCACGCCGCTCCGAGAGCACCAGGGCGGTGGACGATGGCGAGGCCTAGGAAGGGGACGACGCGGAGCCGGGGAAGACGCGGCAGCGGAAGCCCGCGCGGAGAGGAGTACGAGGGTTCAATGGTTCGACTGCGGTGTGAGGCTGCCGTCGCCGTGGAATAACAGGGGTGTGGGTGAGTAGAGGGATGGTCTGGCCAGCGGTGGGAGTAGTAGGGGGCGGTGAGGCCTCCACGGCATCACAGCCGGCCACGGGAGGCAAAAGCACGCGGCACGACCGGCGCTGCTTTGGGTGGCTGGAGCAAGAAGACCAGAGGTTGAAGAAGCACTACGGCCGTTGGATGGACATCGTTTGGTCACTGCAGCTAGAATCATTCATATTGACTAAGTTGACAAAGCCCTTGGTACGCGTCAACTTATTAGGCCCACAGGTTAGCTTCCGAAACGGTGCGCCCCAGATGTCAGGGGGAGGAATCATTTTTTGGGCGGGTGACGCTAGAATATCCGAGATTGAAGAAGAAGCACGTCATCCGTTGGATGGACATCCAACGGTCACTGCTGCTAGAACCGTGTGTTGACTATAATAGGTTGGCAAAGCCTTGCATACGCGTCAACTTCTTTTTTTAGGGGACGCATCAATTTAGTAGGCCCACAAGTGTGTGGGAGAGAACTTATAGCACATTTGCGATTTGTAAGAATGTACAACCCATTTTTGAATTCTAATGGAATTTACTACAGCCCATTTACAGCTTGTTAAAAGTACAACCCATTTTCTAGCTAGGACAACGATTAATAATTTCAACCAACCGTTCAAGACAGAATTCAATAAAATTTCCCACATTTTGATGGGATCCGAAATATTTTTATCCTGAAATTTCTAGTCATATTAAATATAAATTTGTATTACGTAAAAATCTAACGAAACATTGCGTGCGCAACAATTAAAAATTAAGGTTTTCAAAATCCATAAATAATATTTTATAAACTAATTTCGTGCTTGGTGCATTTTTTATAGTTACTGCCCAGTTTTTATAATTACATCCCATTTATTATTTTTGAAAGCCCATTTTCCTTTTAAGGCTAATGCATCCCTCCTAGGAAAGATTTGCAGCCCAGCGGGGTGGAGAATAACAAGTTGACCTTGCCTGGGTATTCCTCAAAAAAACGTATAGCTAGGCTAGCCATTTTCATCTCGAAAAAATTAATATCTGGGCTAGATATCTGTCCTGGGCTAGATGGGCCACAGCCCGCCCAGTTAATACCCTGCTCTCCTCTGAACAACAACGAAAACATCGCCAAGAAAAACTCTGCAGTGCTCACGCCTCAAAAACACAAATACTGCTCGAACTGCTTGGTCCCAGCTGTAGGCCGCACCTTGTTTAATTCTCTCGTTTATTGAATACATAGGTTGACAATGGTGTGGGACCGTGATGTCAGGAAACCAGGAGGAAGAAAAAAAATATAGTTGTACATAATAAGGAGGCATTTGCGTACGTACGGCTATGGCCCTAGTGGGTCCCTACTATCAACCAGCCAAAATAAAGTCATCTCTCCTGAATCCTCATGTTTATTGACCATGTTAACAATGCTAGGCGCGAGCGCAACAACTCGAAGGATGATGGAGAGGGCCTCGCGGGCCCTACGGATGGTCTGATACATCGCCCGCTGCTCATTCAGGAAGCCAGGATCATCGGACACCTATAAGCACCTTCGAGGGACTGAGACGGCCTGAAACGGTAAGGCCGCGCTTGGGAGCTCTGGTTTATTTCACAACTGTATTAAGATACAAGTGTAATTTACTCATCATCGGAAACAACACGTGAAATACAGGCGTAATGAAACCGAGGGCTCGAGGTCTGTAAGTAAAACCGGAGGGTTACGCGTGTAATTTGAGAGACCGGTGTATATTTTACTAGTCGAAATCGACCAACCAAGCGCTTCGCCCGAGACCATCTTCTTTTATTTACAAGCGTCAGTTTTACAAGCGGTTTTGGTTCGAAAACGACGATCCAATCACGGCCTAAGATGATGAGTTGGTCGGAAGATCATATGGTTTCACGTCTAACCTACCCGACTTGTCGTATAGGCTATGAATGAAACATAAGACGATGAACTTCTTAAGCACGGAAACAACAGAAGATGATGATCATCCTAACAAGCAAATCACTGGCATTAGATCGACATGCAAAACAATACGAAGCATTATTCTCAGGAGGCACGGTGAACAGCTCGTGATGTCGCATGCCACAACATTACCGAAAAAGGCTTTCGCCCCGCTTTATATGTAAAGCAAAGATCCACATCATCCGATACAAATGCACGCCAACACCACACACACCCTAGGCAGGATACAAAGGCGCTGAGCGCAGCAACACCACCCCTAGCACAATACCACAAAGAAATGAAGCCGCATATAACGAACCGTGGACTCCAAGGTGGTGCCTTCAGGAAGGATACGACACCGGAGCGCCGCCACCGCCCGATCCGAGGATCAGAGTTTCCCCCGGAGGCACAACATTCCAAGCTCAGCTTTTCAATCAAACACAAGGCCTGGCATTACATAGAAAATATTCAGAACAAACTCTTAAAATATCTTACATAAGTTAACATTCATGTGACTATGCATCTCAGCAGAGTAAATATTTACTTCTGAATTGAAGACAGGAATAGGAAGAAACGATTGACGTTGCTCACATCAAAGGGCGTCCCACTCAAAAATATCAAATGCATGTCTTCTGGCTAACATCAATCAGCAAAAATTGATAAGGTTTCCCAATTCCAACAATTAAACTAATGTCAACTTTGCCAAGCTTTTCCCATTCAAAAATGTAATGCCTATGATTGTGGAACGGGCAGGGTTTGTCATCAGTTTGTCATCTGATAGTCCGGTGGCTCAAGTTGACGACGAATGATTAGAGAACCATTCGATGTGTTGGGCATGATGAAGTATTATTATGGAGGATGCGAACCATCTGAACATTTTGTGCGGTTCCACTAAAATCAAGCTGAGCATCCCTGTGGATTTCGTATTTATATGCTGCCAGAAAACAAAGACACATCAGCATACACATGAATATTGGCCCCAGTGTCAACCCACCAGTCGGTGGACTAACAAACTGAAAGTATGGTAAACAGATTACCATACCCAGATGCTCCATCATTGTTGCTTAGAGTGATATTGACAGACTTGGAGTCCTGTCCTGGCTTCTTGGTACTTGTTTGGGCACTTGTTTGCCCAGTGTTCCTCTGAACCACAAGTAAAGCAGCCATCTCTGCAGACTAGTCATGTCACCAGCGTCTACTAGTACTCTGTAAAGCTTCTCGATCATTCCTTGTGTAATGTAGCGCAAACAGTGACTGCTTCTTTCTGCAAAGTGGTAAGACCATCTATACCCACTAATGCAGCAGTTACCCTTAGACACATTGGCTCCTTCTGTGCAGTTCAACTAAAATCAAAGTCTGAATAAAACCGAGCTTTAATTTTGATATCCCTGTAAGCAACAAAAGGTATAAGGGAAACAATTAGAGAGAAATAATGGTTGATGACTTGTACTCCCAGAAGAAAAACATCTACTGATCTACCTTATCTTAATGGGAAACAAAGCAGGAGAGTAGCAATTCTCAATTAGTGTGATTCATTCATATTAACTGAGACATTATCTTAACAATGCCTTGTTTCAACATGTATAAAGAACGGCAAAGCAGAAAAGTATCATTCCTAAAACAATGCGACTGATTCATTTTAACAGAGACATTATCTTAACGATATCTTGGTTAACCATGTAGATAGAACTACAAAGCAGGATAGTACCATTTGTAAAACACTTTAACTGATATATAATAATAGAGACATTATCTGAACAATACATTTATTAAACATGTACTCCGGCTGATCCCTAACAGAAATGGTACTCCTACCGATCCGTAATAAGTGTTGCAGTTTTGGACTAAGATTCAGTAGTTAATTCTGAGGAAAGTAGGTACTGACCTTTCTAGACCAAGATTTGAAACAACGCCAGAGGTCGATCTAAAAGAGATCTCAACACATATATGGCAATCCGGTGTCATTTTGTGCAGTTCCACCAAAATTAAGCGAAGCAAAATGTCGCAATAGCAACAAGTTGAATAGATATCCGTGTTTTAACAGAGGCAAAAAATAAATCAATTACTAGCCAATAAAGGAGGATGAAACATGCGGCCAAAAAAATGGTAATCCCGCCAATCCCTATCAAGTGTTGCCGTTTTGAAATAAGATTCAGTAGTTAATTCTGAGAGTGGCATTGCTTAATTTTACCAGCGGCATTAGATTAACAAAAAGCATAAACAGTTCCAGGGAGAGTGGGCGCAACAACAACATGTGCTTCCATCTACTTATAAAGGGGGTGATGCAGAGTTTGTTGTAACAAAGCAACAAGCATAATGTCTGGGTTGGTCCCATTTTTGTTCACTACTTAATGGGAAAAGACAGCAATACAATAGCTTCAATTCAACATTTATTTAAAACAGTACCAATACAAGTAGCATGACATCTCAAAGCACACTGCAGCATCATATACATGAAAGTCGGTACTGACATTCCTTGACCAAGAATTGAAACAACTTGCGTGAACGACATGACAAAAATCCCAACACATATATGAAAATTCATGATCTCCTTTTGTGCAGTTCCACCAAAATTAAGCAAAGTCGCCGGTGTGACATTCAAGTTGAACTGCACAAAACACTCTTAAAACAAAAGTGTTTCGCGTAGCGAAGCAAAATGTCGCAATAACAACAAGTTGAATAGATATCCTTGTATTAATAGAGGAAAAAAGCAAACAATTACTGGCCAATAAAGGAGGGTGAAACATGCGGCCGCAAAAAGAAGCATCTACCTTATCTTGATGGAAAACAAAGTATATGACAACAACATTTCTAAAATGGCTGCATTGGTTCATATTCCCAGAGAAATTCGCTTAAAATAACATTCATTAAAAATGTAATTTACTTTTAACAATGACATTGCTTCAATTTACCAGCGGCATTCTTAGATTAACAACAGCAAAATAGTTGTATGAGACATGGTACATGGGACATGCCAGCACCATGTGCATTTCTAAAACGGTTGCATTGATTCATATTAACAGAGAAATTCTCTTAAAATAGTTCAGTAGTTAATTCTGAGAGTGGCATTGCTTAAATACAATAGCTTCAATTCAACATTTATACAAAACAGTACCAATACAAGTAGCACAACATCTCAAAACACACTACACGATCGTGTGGATGGGACATGCGACATGCCAGCACCATGTGCGTCCACTCGTATAAATGGGTGATGCAGAGTATGTAGCCAAACATCATATCTGCGTTGGTCCGATATTTGTTCTCTTTGAAACTTTTTCCGATGTGAGGGCAGCAAATCTAGTCCTGCACAAACTACCCGACCCCCCAGTTTCATTCCCTTTTCAACAAAGAGTTCGGTTCCTTACAGATGTGTGTACTGGATTACCCCCTTTTTCCCTTTTCGACCAACAAAGCGGCTGGATAGCTAGTCTATACTACTTTCCCTCCCTCCTTTCCTCATTGAACCACGTCCTAGATTCATGCTCCACACCACCGCACCCTTCTTTCCTCTTTTAACCAAGACCTAGATTCGACTACAGAATTGAAAAAGATCAGCATGCAGCTAGACCAATGACGGTTTCAAAGAAACTTAGACCTTAGGGTCGTCGGGATGTGGCAAGGCGTGCGGCGGGAGGTCGGGTCTGCCTACACTACGTACGGCAGCAAGGAAGAAGGGGTCGGTGGTCCTCCCGCACAGGCGCTGGGTGAAAGAGAAAAGCGCAGCCGGCAGTGGATTGCCTCCCTAGCCGAAGGAAATAGGGTGAACGCTGCACCTCCTCCCCTTCCCGGTGCGACGGGATCCGGACGCCTCCTTCGCCAGCTATGAGGGGGGTGAGAGAGACAGAGGCCACAACACAGTCTTGTTTAGATCTGGTGAAGACGGTGAGAGACAGTGAATATAGCAAACCCTAGCAAAGGAACGCTGAGCCTCCAGCGTGTATATATATATGTGGTGTGGCGAGAGTGTGGAGAGTGCAAACCCTAGTGAACAAGCGCTGAGGCTCCAGCTTATATATATACTGTAGTACGGACCGAGCTCCGTTGCCTTAACTACACCTGCTTTCGGCTGTATGACAGGTGGGCCAGCCACATTTTTGGCCCACCTGTCATAAACCCAAAGGCACGTGCACTAAAGTCAATGAAGCTGCGTCCATATAGTACTCGTGTATACGACTAATATATAGTGGAGTGGTTTTCTTATTCTCTCCATAACAATCGTTTTAAATTGTGTAAGTACGAAACGAAACTCTTTATTTAACGTACCAGTGAAGAAAACTACTACTCCCTCTGTTCCTAAATATTTGTCTTTCTAGAGATTTCAACAAATGACTACATACGGAGCAAAAATGAGTGAATCTACACTGTAAAAAATGTCTATATACATCCGTATGTGGTAGTCCATCGCAAACCACTTGAAAGAAAAATATTTAGGAACGAAGGGAGTACTTCCGATGAACTAACGATCCACGCGTCCTGGTCGCACTTCCTGTCCTTCACGTGCGGTACACTACCCTCCCTTAAGTGAACAACCACACATGCCCCAAATTATCGGAAACATGTGAGAGTGTGTACAAATAAAGAATTTTAATTTCAATTATCGGAAAGGTTTGAGAGTATGTACAGTTTCCCCTCTCTAATAATTATGGTTTGTTGTGTTCAGCCTACACTTGGTCAAACTATACAAAGTTTGACTTCAGTCAAATCTAATATGCGGAGTAAATAAAAATGGAGGGCTACTACGTCCATCCGGGATTTTAGTCCACACCATTTTTTTAATCAAAGTTAATAGATGGACAAATAAAATTACAGGGAAGCTGGAGACAAAGTTGTGAGAAGGCATAGAAATCAATACAAAACTTATGCTCTTAGTACCAACGTCGATCCTTCTTCGAGGAAACATTTGGTTCATAGCCAATTGTGTGATAAAATTGCACCAACGTGAAAGATGACTGCGTCTCCAACGCAACCAAGGTGAACTGACGAAGGATATCATCTTTGTGGGTAACAAGCAAAGAGCACTGATGGAAGACAGCTTGTTTTTCATTGAAAATCGATCAACTTCACCAGCCGACGCAACCATGAGGCGCAACCATGAGCATCGATATGTCATCGTGGTGATGCATCATCCATTTGACATCAAGTTTGGGTGAGGCACCTATGAAGTTCGACAAATCCTCACTGTGGTCTGTTTCTTCTCCGTAGTCAAGCTCGAGGAAGGAAGAATCATGTGGCAGAGGACAGTGAGGCGGAACAACAATGGCCATCCAATTTTGTGCAGTTCCACTGAAATTGAGGAATACATGCCCGGGTATGGAGATACGCATCGCTGTTTCCAAAAATGTAAAAAGGGTTATAGTGTTGTTACTTTGTTTTACCAGATTAACAACGACATATCAATTGTCAATAAGAATTATGAAAAGTACACCAACAAACAGAAGCATGATGATTATCTTGATGGGAACTAAACCAGGATACCCGAGAAAAAAAAGCATTTCTTCATTTAACTAGTGATAGTATTAGATTAGCAGCAGCAATAGGAGCATATGGACAATGACCGCACAACCACCATGTACTTTTTGTCGAAACAAAATGTATACCTCCACCGAGGCATAAATCAGGACAACTTTTCGAGTAGCATTTCCTCTATAATAGTAGGTGATGTTGGACTAGCCGACGAACCCTAGCTACTATACATGGGGAACTGGGCAGTAGTCGCATAGAAGAAAACCCGCATGCAGCGACCACGGGAGCTGGACCAGTACAAGAAGTTATACCTCAGGTGGGCGAGATGTCGCTTAGGCGGGCGGGCGGGATCTACCCACACGATGGCAGCGAACAAGGGCACAGAGGACTTCCGTCCGCGCCAGCGCCGACTGCGAGAGGACAATGCGGATCGGCTTCCTCCATCACCGACGGCGACAACGTCAACGCTGCACCTCCTCACCTCCTGTGGCGGACGGGATTCGGTTAGATCTGTGACCACCGGTGAGGAGAGAGATAGTGTGGACACTGTCATCTTGTTTTGATACGGAGAGGGTGAGAGAGCGAGACGCGAGAAACTCTATCAAACAAGAGGCA
The DNA here is from genome assembly GCA_904067115.1 of Aegilops sharonensis. Lineage (NCBI taxonomy): Eukaryota > Viridiplantae > Streptophyta > Magnoliopsida > Poales > Poaceae > Aegilops > Aegilops sharonensis. Next base: position 12,446,065 of record LR880970.1, on the reverse strand, counting down.
ATAATGGAGTAAAACAACGTCTCCATAGCAGTGGTTTTAAATAGAATACGCGCGTTCCCGGAAAAAAGAAACGAAAACTGCCGGACAATTTTTTAACGTACCAAGAAAGAAAACTTGATCAAAAACAGGCCCCCGCTTCCAGGTCGGGAGAGTCATTGCACACACACACATAGACATAGACATGCATATCCGTGTTTACGTAAAATTCCATTTCCATCTCCATCTCCAATCATATTTGTCCAACTGGCACATTATTTACGTTGTTAACTATATGCGCGGCAATACTAACATACATCATCTCTTGTTTGCGGGCGTCCGGACCGCTGCCACGGCCGCTCCTGACCAACCCGAACCCTCTTCATCACCCTCGCGTGCTTCCCGCCCGAAACGTTCAGTGCCGCATTCATGCCTGGCCAGAGCGGACGCAACCTCTCACTGGCGCCGGCATTGAAGCGGCACGCCGGCTGAGAGAGCATCGCCCGTGCCGCTTCCTGGTGCACGCGACTGCTCCGCGTTCAAAGGTCGCAATAGCCGGCTACAACATGCATGTAAAAAGTTCTTGGGAGTCCATGCTACAGCTAGCTCTCCTCTCCAACTCGTCAATCTCTTCCAGTAGTACTAGTAATCCATGCCGCGATCCATCGACAAGCAGGCGGGAAAGTTATTGTATACTCGGTTTGTGGTGAGTGGCATGTCGAACGACCGTGTGGGGTCGAGCCGTGGAGGAGGGTGAGACACGAACGCGACAGACGTGATTTAAACGTTAGTTTTGCTCGATGGCGCGATCCAACGAAACGAAACGTTGGTTTCTCTCTGTTTCCATTTTTTCTCCGGAAAATTGGAAACTTTCCACTCCATTTTCATTCCTACTCCAAGGTTGCCCCATTAAAACATTCCATCAAATACAAAGGAAAAATAACACGCATGCTGATGCATCTCAATGATTCACAGATCATAGCCAATATTTACTTCACAACTAAAGACAAAAGTTGTGAGAGCGTGTACGAAAGAAAAACTACTGATGGGGTCACTACGACTTAAACCCTAAACCCTAAACAGGATTTAATTTCCTGGCCAGGTAGAACCTGTCGAAGGAAATACGACTGGCACCCTCGGATCATACGATGCTTTTGTGTAGTTCTACTAAAATCGAGCTGAGCATCCCTGATGGCAAAGATATTGAAGAAGTGTGATTAGAATAATAGTACTGGCACTAGTTCATGTGACATAAACTCATCACAAGTAGAAGCCGGTAGAAGTAGAGAAAGATCGACATGGAGATGGAGCTACGTGGGGAGCTGCGGTAGTGGAGCAAGCCGGCTCCAAAAGGAAGATGGAAGACGTCGGGCTACAGCTAGAAGGGCGGTTGGGACGCGGCATCGGCCCATACCACAGTGACCCGAGATTGGGATGCACCGACTGTGGATTTTCTCCCTCGCCGATGTCGACCGCCTCTACGCAGAACATTGTTCCCTTCCCCTAGTCGGGATCAGGCCGGATATGTGACCAGCGGTGTGGCCACCGTCGTTCTATGCTTGTGAAGAGAGCAACCCAAGCAAGCAGGCTTGTAGCTTAGGCTCCTGCTAGTGTATATATAGTGGTTTTCTTTTTCTCTCCATATCAACCATTTTATATTGCGTACGTGTCATTGAAGAGTGAAATGATGGTTGCTTCTTCCGACTAACTTACTGTGTGATTTGACTGCTCCTTTAGTGGCCCCTACACGTACTCCCCCTACGTGTATGCAAGAGTCACACGTACACATGGACGCAAAAACGCGCGCAATGCCCTAATGCATGCATGTCCGAGCACACGACGGAACACACACGGTCACGCTCAAGTGCTCAACCTACACGTGCATGCACACACATACTCTGCCAAGCTAAGCTGGGACCGTATAAACACCGGAAAATGTATATATTAAGTACAATGAGCGTATTATGAAGTCCACTGACCATATTTTTACAAATATACAGTGATAGACAGTGTATTTATCTCGTTTGAAATTAAGCCATATTAACCGGAGAGGAGGCAGTATGGACTAATATTACTTTGTTGTGTCCCGTCAACTTGCCGAACGAGGAGAAGCTTGCAGGACGGGAGAAGCTTGCGCGCGGTGGCTCGCAGGACAAGGAGAAACTTTTGACTAATGCAAGTTGTCCTTCGCTCAGGCGGTGGACGTGCAATAGTTAATTCAGTGTCAGATTGCCAGAAGCATACAATATACCAGTACTATTATTGTTGCATTTCCCAAAGAGGCGAACAACCAAGCGCAAAGTTAAAGGTGCACTACAGGTATCTCCGAAAGTGTCTGTTGGGTTGACACGGATCGAGACAGGGATTTGTCACTCCGTATGACGGAGAGGTATCACTGGGCCCACTCGGTAGTGCATCATCATAATGAGCTCAAAGTGACCAAGTGTCTGGTCACGGGATCATGCATTACGGTACGAGTAAAGTGACTTGCCGGTAACGAGACTAAACGAGGTATTGGGATACCGACGATCGAGTCTCGGGCAAGTAACATACCGTCTGACAAAGGGAATAGTATACGGGGTTGCTTGAATCCTTGACATCGTGGTTCATCCGATGACATCATCGAGGAGCATGTGGGAGCCAACATGGGTATCCAGATCCCGCTGTTGGATATTGACCTGAGAGCCGTCTCGGTCATGTCTGCATGTCTCCCGAACCCGTATGGTCTACACACTTAAGGTTTGGTGACGCTAGGGTTATTAGGGAGACTTGTATGTGATTACCGAATGTTGTTCGGAGTCCCGGATGAGATCCCGGACGTCACGAGGAGTTCCGGAATAGTCCGGAGGTAAAGATTTATATATGGGAAGTTGTCAAACGAACACCGAAAAGTTTCGGGGGCGTACCGGTATTGTACCGAGGCCACCGGAAGGGTTCCGGAGGTCCACCGGGAGGGGCCACCCCTCCCGGGGGCCACTTGGGCTGCGTGGGGGAAGGAGCCAGCCCCTGGTGGGCTGGGCGCACCCCCCCCCCCTTGGGCCCTTGCGCCTAGGGTTTGGGGGGGAACCCTAGAAGGGGGCGCCCCCCCTTGCTTGGGGAGCAAGCCACCCCTCCCTGGCCGCCGCCCCCCCTCTAGATTCCCATCTAGAGGGGCCGGCCCCTTTGCCCCTTTCCCCTATAAATAGAGGGGTGAGGGGAGGGCTGCATACACAAGCAAAGGCGCAGCCCCTCCCCTCCCCAACACCTCTCCTCCTCCATACGTGCTTGGCGAAGCCCTGTCGGAGAACTGCTGTACCAACAACACCACGCCGTCGTGCTGCTGTTGGAGCTGTCTTCCTCAACCTCTCCTTCCTCCTTGCTGGATCAAGACGGAGGAGACGTCGTCCGTACCGTACGTGTGTTGAACGCGGAGGTGTTGTCCGTTCAGCACTTGGTCATCGGTGATCTGAATCACGGCGAGTACGACTCCCTCATCACCATCCCCTTGAACGCTTCCGCACTCGATCTACAAGTGGTATGTAGATGCAAACTCACTCCCTTGACTCGTTGCTTAGATGAACTCATAGATGGATCTTGGTGAAACCGTAGGCAAAATTTTAATTTTCTACAACATTCCCCAACAGTGGCATCATGAGCTAGGTCTATGCGTAGTTCTCTATTGCACGAGTAGAACACAATTTGGTTGTGGGCGTGGATCTTGTCAACTTGCTTGCCGCTACTAGTCTTATCTTGCTTCAGCAGTATTGTGGGATGAAGCGGCCCGGACCAACCTTACACGTACGCTTACGTGAGACCGGTTCCACCGACTAACATGCACTAGTTGCATAAGGTGGCTGGCGGGTGTGTGTCTCTCCCACTTTAGTTGGAGCGGATTCGATGAAAATGGTCCTTATGAAGGGTAAATAGAAGTTGACAAAATCACGTTGTGGTTATTCGTAGGTAAGAAAACGTTCTTGCTAGAACCCAATTGCAGCCACGTAAAAGATGCAACAACAATTAGAGGACGTCTAACTTGTTTTTGCAGCAATTGTCATGT
>LR880970.1:12407105-12433503 GCA_904067115.1 Aegilops sharonensis | reverse complement strand
GCACATCAAGCGTCGCTTCAACTCCATCCGTGAAAATGTTCAAGATGGAGACATAGAAATTTGCAAAGTGCATACGGATCTGAATGTCGCAGATCCGTTGACTAAACCTCTTCCGCGGGCAAAACATGATCAACACCAGAACTCTATGGGTGTTCGATTCATCACAATGTAACTAGATTATTGACTCTAGTGCAAGTGGGAGACTGTTGGAAATATGCCCTAGAGGCAATAATAAAAGCATTATTATTATATTTCCTTGTTCATGATAATTTTCTTTTATTCATGCTATAATTGTATTATCCGGAAATCATAATACACGTGTGAATACATAGACCACAATACGTCCCTAGTGAGCCTCTAGTTGACTAGCTCGTTGGTCAACAGATAGTCATGGTTTCCTGACTATGGATATCAGATGTCATTGACAACGGGATCACGTCATTAGGAGAATGACGTGATGGACAAGACCCAATTCTAAGCATAGCACAAGATCGTGTAGTTCGTTTTGCTAGAGCTTTTTCAATGTCAAGTATCTCTTCCTTAGACCATGAGATCGTGTAACTCCCAGATACCGTAGGAGTGCTTTGGGTGTACCAAACGTCACAACGTAAATGGGTGACTATAAAGGTGCACTACAGGTATCTCCGAAAGTGTCTGTTGGTTTGACACGGATCGAGACAGGGATTTGTCACTCCGTATGACGGAGAGGTATCACTGGGCCCACTCGGTAGTGCATCATCATAATGAGCTCAAAGTGACCAAGTGTCTGGTCACGGGATCATGCATTACGGTACGAGTAAAGTGACTTGCCGGTAACGAGACTAAACGAGGTATTGGGATACCGACGATCGAGTCTCGGGCAAGTAACATACCGTCTGACAAAGGGAATAGTATACGGGGTTGCTTGAATCCTTGACATCGTGGTTCATCCGATGACATCATCGAGGAGCATGTGGGAGCCAACATGGGTATCCAGATCCCGATGTTGGTTATTGACCTGAGAGCCGTCTCGGTCATGTCTGCATGTCTCCCGAACCCGTAGGGTCTACACACTTAAGGTTCGGTGACGCTAGGGTTATTAGGGAGACTTGTATGTGATTACCGAATGTTGTTCGGAGACCCGGATGAGATCCCGGACGTCAAGAGGAGTTCCGGAATAGTCCGGAGGTAAAGATTTATATATGGGAAGTTGTCAAACGGACACCGGAAAGTTTCGGGGGCGTACCGGTATTGTACCGGGGCCACCGGAAGGGTTCCGGAGGTCCACCGGGAGGGGCCACCCCTCCCGGGGGGCTACTTGGGCTGCGTGGGGGAAGGAGCCAGCCCCTGGTGGGCTGGGCGCACCCCCCCCCCCCTTGGGCCCTTGCGCCTAGGGTTTGGGGGGGAACCCTAGAAGGGGGTGCCCCCCCTTGCTTGGGGGGCAAGCCACCCCTCCCTGGCCGCCGCCCCCCCTCTAGATTCCCATCTAGAGGGGCCGGCCCCCTTGCCCCTTTCCCCTATAAATAGAGGGGTGAGGGGAGGGCTGCATACACAAGCAAAGGCGCAGCCCCTCCCCTCCCCAACACCTCTCCTCCTCCATACGTGCTTGGCGAAGCCCTGTCGGAGAACTGCTGTACCAACAACACCACGCCGTCGTGCTGCTGTTGGAGCTGTCTTCCTCAACGTCTCCTTCCTCCTTGCTGGATCAAGACGGAGGAGACGTCGTCCGTACCGTACGTGTGTTGAACGCGGAGGTGCTGTCCGTTCAGCACTTGGTCATCGGTGATCCGAATCACGGCGAGTACGACTCCCTCATCACCATCCCCTTGAACGCTTCCGCACTCGATCTACAAGTGGTATGTAGATGCAAACTCACTCCCTTGACTCGTTGCTTAGATGAACTCATAGATGGATCTTGGTGAAACCGTAGGAAAAATTTTAATTTTCTGTAACGTTCCCCAACAATGGCGACCGGCGTCCTGAGGAAGAAGTCGAGCTCGGAGCGGCGTCGTGGGGGTGTCCGGGTCCTCGTGGATTGGCGTAGAGGAAGAAGGGGAGGACGGTGCAGGTCGGGGTCGGCTCGGGGGCGAGGTGTGGCAACAACGGCGAGGTCCGGCGACGGCGACGAAGGGCGCCGGCTCGGGTCCGTGGGCGTCCAGATTGGGGAGCAGAACGCGGGGGAGAGAGGGGGTTAGCTAGGGTTCCAGGCGCCGGGGAGGGAGTCGCCGCATATATAGGCGAGGCCGGCCGGGCGATGGCCGGCGCGTGGCCGGCGACGGGGCGATGGCCGCCACGCAACCCCCCGTTCCTGTAGTGGGAATGGGATGAGGGAGTGGGCCGGCCTGGCCAGTTTGCTGGGCCAAGGCCCAGGGGAGGGGGAGGTTTTATCTTTTTATAATTTCGTTTTGTTTATCTTTTGTTTTTCTTTATTTACTCTATTAGCGTATTTTAGTTTTATAAAAATATGAGACCAATACCTAAATTAATGTTTTAGTTTAACCCTCTGCCACAAAAGTTTGGTACCCCATTAAATTAATTTGATACTTTAGAAATTATAAAAGGCATCTAATTAATTATGAATGCCACTGTTTTAATTATTTTTAAGCACTTAAACATTTTCTAAAGTTTTGGTTTCTTCACCAATATTGCCTAAGCATTATTTGGCTCACTCCGAACATTTTAATTTTAATATTTGATTTTTTTTATTGTTTACTTGATTTTGGATTTGAATTTGAATCGGTTTCAAACTAACGCGAGATTAGCAACAATAAACATGATGACGTGGCATCATTAGCAGAGGTTACTGTAGCTTGATTATCCGGGCGTCACAATTATATGCCAAAATTGTTGATGTTGGACAAGGAATATAATGTAATGATTTATGTTTGTTCATATTCAATAGAAGTTATATTGTCCTAGATCTTCAACATGTGGTGCTTGCCCCCTATCTTTGCTAGCCAAAAATTTCGCACCAAGTAGAGATACTACTTGTGCATCCAAAAACCCTTAAACCCAAATCTTGTTTTGAGAGTCTACCATACATACCTAAGGATTGAGCAAGATCCTTCAAGTAAGTTGTCATCGGTGCAATAAGGCAATAAAAATTGCTGCTATGTGATGGCAAAGAAAATTTAGTGTTGTACGAACTTGTGATGGCAAAAATACCATATAGACTTTTGCAATAAGTATATGAGTTCCTGTTTGTTGCATGTTTTTTGTTTCGCAGAAAATCCATATCAAATGGAGTCCAAACGCGATAAAAACATACGGAGATTTTTTTGGAATATATGTGATTTTTGGAAAAAAGAATCAACGCGAGACGATGCCTGAGGAGTCTACGAGGCAGGGGGCGCGCCCTACCCACTAACCCTCGTGGCCACTCCGTAAGGCGGTTGGGCCCCTTCTTTCGCCGCAAGAAAGCTAATATACAGATAGAAATCGTGTTAAAATTTCAGCCCAATCAGAGTTAAGGATCTCCGGGAATTTAAGAAACGGTGAAAGGCCAGAATCAGGGAGCGCATAAATAGAAGGAAACAGAGAGAGAGATCCAATCTCGGAGGGGCTCCCGCCCCTCTGCTGCCATGGAAGCCAAGGACCAGAGGGGAAAACCTTCTCCCATCTAGGGGGAAGGTCAAGGAAGAAGAAGAAGAAGGGGGGGATCTCTCCCCCTCTCTCCCGGCGGTGTCGGAACGCCGCCGGGGCCATCATCGTGACAAAGATCTACACCAACAACTTCGCCGCCGTCATCACCAACTCTCTCCCCCTCTATGCAGCAGTGTAACACCTCTTCTCCCCGCAATAATCTCTACTTGAACATGGTGCTCAACGCTATATATTTTTTCCCAATGATGTGTGGCTATCCTATGGTGTTTGAGTAGATCTGTTTTGTCCTACGGGTTGATTGATGATCGTGATTGGTTTAGGTTGCATGTTTTATTATTGGTGATGCCCTATGGTGCTCTCCGTGTCGCACAAGCGTGAGGGATCCCTGCTATAGGATTTGCAATATGTTCATGATTTGCTTATGGTGGGTGGCGTGAGTGACAGAACCACAGACCGGAGTAAGTAGGTTGTTTTCGTATGGGAATAAAGAGGACTTGATACTTTAATGCTATGGTTGGGTTTTACCTTAATGATCTTTAGTAGTTGCGGATGCTTGCTAGAGTTCCAATCATAAGTGCATATGATCCAAGTAGAGAAAGTATGTTAGCTTATGCCTCTCCCTCATATAAAATTACAATAATGATTACCGGTCTAGTTATCGATTGCCTAGGAACAAATAACTTTCTTGTGACAAAAAGCTCTCTACTAAAACTAACATAGTTGTGCCTTTATCTAAACAGCCCTAGTTTTTATTTGCGTGCTCTTTATTATCTTGCAAACCTATCCTATAACACCTACAATGTACTTCTTGTTTCATACTTGTTCTAGGTAAAGCGAACGTAAAGCGTCCGTAGAGTTGTATCGGTGGTCAATAGAACTTGAGGGAATATTTGTTCTACCTTTAGCTCCTCGTTGGGTTCGACACCCTTACTTATCGAAAGAGGCTACAACTGATCCCCTATACTTGTGGGTTATCACTTAGTTTTCATCCTGTTTTGTATTCTGTCACTCTCTTGTTCGCGAAAAAAATCCCCACCTTCGACAAATTTGTAAAAAATCTCCAATTGACCCCCCTTTGGTCGATAACTTGCACTTTCTGGTTCTCATCAAATCTGTGGCCCAAGCAATACCAACTTTTTCTATGTCTTGTTTCAAGCTACCACGTGGCCTCTGTCAGCACATAGAAACTCTATTAAGAGGATTTTGGTGGGGTAGCAAAAACGGACAATGGAAGTCATGCTAGGTTGCCTGGGAAATCATGTGCATGGCAAAGTATCTTGGGGGTCTTGGCCTTTGGGATATTGAGTTGTTCAGCATTACCTTACTTGCAAAACAAGCCTGGAGAAACCTCATGGATCCTAACTCTCTTAGCGTCAGACTCCTGAAATCGGTTTATTTCCCGGAGCGTGATCTTATGAGTGCTGATCTTGGTGGTTGGCCCTCCCAGGTTCGAAGATCCATCCTTGAAGAACGTGATGCTCTAAAGCTTGGCCTGATTAGAAGAATCGGCAATGGTGCTAGTACTTGGGTTTGGCAGGACAATTGTCTACCTCGGGATTCTAAACTACTCCCCACTATTGCTTTGGCACCTTAGCCTCCTTTGTCGGTGTCTGAGCTTATTGACCAAGGACAGAGATGTTGGAATGATGCATTGCTGCAACAATATTTTCTTCCAATGGATATTCAAATTATCAAGTCCATACAGCTGTGCATGACATATCAAGAGGACATGGGCTAGGCATTTTGAGAAATTGGAAACTTCACAGTGTGTTCTGCTTATAGGCTCTTGGCTGTGACTAAAAAGGATCGAGAAGATTGGTTGGAGGGCAGGCAATCTTCATCTTCATCTACTTGTGAACGGAAGAAATGGTGCCATATGTGGAGAACAAAGATCACAAGTAAAATCCGTGTTTTTCTTTAGAGGTTGGCACATGAATCTATCCCCATAGGGTCTATTTGTCATCACCGTCATATGGCTAATAAGGAAGAATGTTTCTTTTGTCATGCCGCTAATGATAACTGGCACCACTCGTTTCTAAACTGCCCAATGGCTAGGAGTCTTTGGGCACTGCTTGATAAAGAGCTCGTTGAACACATTTCCATCAACTTGTGTGGTGTGCCAATGCCCAAAAGAGTGGATCTTTTTCCTCATTGAATCATTAACATGGTCAGTTTACCAAAATTGTAGTAGCTCTATGGGCAAGCTAGGCTGTGAGGGGCAAGGCTATTCATGAGGATATATTTCAGAGTCCATTATCAGTTTACTCTTTCATTGGAAGTTTTTTGGCAGATCTGGAGACCATACATGAATGAACTCAACACCCAGTAAGTGTCCAACATGCTCCACAGGCCCCTCCAAGATGGATCCCCCCTCCCCAACATATGGTGAAGATTAACGTTGATGCACCTGTTTCGAGAAGCGATAATACAGGAGTGGTCGCAGCTATCTGTCGCAGTTATGATAGCATATACCAGGGTTCTTCAGTGCTTGCTTGTCCTGGAGTATTTGACCCTGGCACTCTTAAATCTTTGGCCTGTAGAGAAGCTCTCTCTCTAGCGGCCGACCTCCAACTCCAACTCTGTCTTTATTTCGTCACATTGCATGCATGTGGTCAACAAGGGTAGATGTCACAGTTATTTCTCTGTCCTCGTGGAGACCATCAACGCAAAAGAGATTTCGGCGAAGTTTGCTTCATACATGAAGGACGGGCATCAACTACACACACTCATAATCTACCCTTTTCTGTCGAGTAATAAAAGAGAGCTAGATTTTTTTAAAAAAAATAAATAAATTCCGGACCTGCCTTAATAACGAAAGAAAAAACAGCCAATAGGCACCACCACCCATCATCTCAAAAAGTAAATATAAGAGGAAAATAAACCAACCGCAAGCATCATATGTCCCATACCAGATAACGCACGCCACTCGTCTCCTTGTGTTATCCGAGGAGACGCCACCGAACCCTAGATCCGCTGCCGCTGAACCGAGCTGATGCCGCCGCGCCGCAAGATTCCGCCGCTCTCTCCGGAAGCCGTACCGCCGCCGGCGCGGCGGCTGCGCCGCAAGAGTCCGCGGCTCTCTCCGGCCGCCGAAGCGCAGGAATCGCAGCCGGCGACGCTGGGAGATCGAAGGGGGCTGTTCTCGTGCTTGTACAGCGACGAGTGCGACGAGCCCCCTGACTTCTGCCTCAAATTCGATCTCATGGAGACCATCCCCGACTATTACGAGGAGGCGATCGACCGGCTGCCCATCCAAGACATGCCAGAGGACGCCGCTGAGCAGCTGATGACATCCATGGGCAGATCCGCCCTCTCCCTCGGCCTCCTCGACCCCGCCTCCAACATCATCCTCAACACCATCGCCCTCCTCCGCCGCGACTTCCCGGATCCGCCTCTGCACGTGGCGAGGAGGTCCAGCAGGCTGGCGCGACCCAGCCGGCACACTACTCTCTCCCGCAGAGACACCTGGGCCAGAGTTGCCAGGGCATCCTTCCTGGCTCTCCGCAGCTTCATGGTGAGCTACTTCGGATGCCTTAGTGAAGAACAGGCCACACGCTACCTCCACTGGGCACGCGGTGATCTCGTCCGCGCCGTCCTTCTGGTCGAGCACGATCTGTACAATGCCGAGCTTCCGATCCCCAACCCCGCCTCCCAAAGGACGCAAGCCGCCCTCAAGTGCGCCGCAATCTATGTGTCGCACCCTGCGCCTGATGTCCTGGTGCGCCTCCAGGCATCGCCCCTGCCCCAACAATGGCTTGACGCCGCCGCCCTGTTCCTCAAGCCGCAAGGCCGCAAGCTCACCCTCGATGATGTTGAGCTCATCGTGCGTATGCTGCGCCACCAGGACGGTGCCCCCCTTGATCTCCAGGTCAAGTTGCTGCCAGACAGTGGTGAACTCACCGTTTACTGTCGCAACTTCAATCCCGATGAAGCACAGATATCAACCCACAACACAAACTCCGTGAATCATGGAGGTAACTTCTCCCTGGTCACCTACAAGGTTGAGCGACATGGAGACCGCTTGGCATCCCTATCCCCCCAGTCCCCCCGGGACAGGAGATCCATGATATCATCTTGTTTGGAAGATGCTGAGAAAGCCTATCGAAGGGGCGGTCTGGTGGAGAGTTGTTGTGGCGATGCCTGCGAGTACACCGAGTCTCTGAGGATGCGGCTTCACAGCATGATCCACGCCTTCTATCTAAAAGTGTTCACCATGCTGCCGCGCTCTATGCGGCTTATCCGCGACATCTTGTTCGCTGGCCACTGCTATGGCCCCATGGACCCTGTCTCCAACATCATTGTCAACTCCATTTGGCACAGCATTGTCTGCCCGCTACCCTTGCCTGAAATCCAACAGTATCACATCATCGACGCGCTATCTATGCTGCGCGTGGAGGTCCGTTCCTTGGAAGGCCTCATCGCCCTCGTCCAAGGGAACTCTGATTCTGGCTGCTCGACGCAGCGGGTGATGGAGCACCTCTCCTTCAAATGTTGTGACCTTTCCCAGGAGACGCACACCTTGCAGCAGTTTGCTGCCGCAGCCGCAGCTGCTCGACACCCACAACATGCTGCACTAGGGTCATTCCTCGCGTCCCTGACGCCCAATGTGCTGTATGATCTACGGCGTTTGTTGACGACTGGCACCAACGGTGTGATCCCTCCTGAATCTCTGGACCAAATAGAGCAGTTCCTCCGATATAAAGCAGTGACGTTGGATCCCGGACCTCGCAAGGTGTCCGAAATGTGCGAGGAGGCTAAGGTGACTCTGCAAAGAATGAAGTCATATTATGACAGCATGAGCTTGTACCTTCGCTCTAAGCTTGAACAACTCCTGCAGAAATATGCCTCTGAGCATCCTCTGGTACGTGGCTTTGCTTTTATTCATCCTTGTTTACTTGGTACATATTCATTACATCTCACTATCAGCTGCTTCATTTGACATTGCTGTTGCTTCTTTTAGGAACCGAAATATGTGCTAACTGTTATCTGTGGTATGGTGGCTGGTTCCGAATCCTTAGACAGGGAGTGCTACCACATTAATTTTGTGGCTGCTTCCAAATCAAGGACTGCTGGTAACAAACTCTTCTTCGCTGAACTCAATTGGTCGTGTCCTGGTGAGCAGGCAAAACCAGATTTCTGCTGCCCTCTACCCCTGATATATACTGGTAAGTCCACATTCCTTCCAAGTAGCATGAGCAGCCATCTAGGTTTAAAACATTAGAGAGAATCCCCCCTCTCTCTTTCGAAGATCCTTTTGATTTCAATTAAGGGCTTTTCGTCTTACAATTCTAAGATGCTCGTTTGTTTCATCCAATCATAGAGATAGCTCCCATAAAGAATAACTTATTTAGGAGCACTGAGTTGGTGCTCAGCCAGCTCATCCACAAACAAATCAAGCTTTTTCTGTACCCTATGGACAGACGGCCCACGTGACCTCTCTATCACCACCTTCCACTCAACCTTCTCTAGTCACTTTGTTTATCATATTTTGCATACACCCAGGGATGCTGCTTCACATTCCACTTCACACCATTGTCTAGGCTCTAGTATTTTACCTACTTGAATCACTGTTCCTAGAGTCCTTCTGTGATCACACTTCAGTTATTTTTTGTGTGCACCACACTAACACGTATTCTATATCTCCCATACAGGAGACCTTATGTAGGGCACTGCATGCACATTCACTGCCTTCTCTCTTTTCAGCATTCTGCTCCTCACGTTTTAATTGTTACACCATTTTCCATATATACAAGATGATGCAGCAACTTAGTGGCTATGCATACACCCACTATCGACAAACTTGTGAATCAGCCACCCAGGCAATCAGCATTTATTTGTAATAATTAGTTAATGTACATTCAGATTTTGCAGTCAACATTGTGAATTTTCCAAGCAAGAAAATGCATCATCCCATGAATAATTAATTCAAGTAAACTGAAGACTTGAAGAGTCCATTGAGTGGTTTTTAATGTTGGCAAACACGATGGCCCTTCAATTGTTTGATAATATTCAGGTTCTACTCTCCATTCTGGCCCCTTATCCATATCAGCAAGCATCTCCTCCTCTCCCAGCAGTCATCTCCTTGCCCACCACATCGGCTGCACCATGCCTCTCCTTGACCACAGCAGGAATCTCCTACGCCTCACTGTCTGCCCACTATCTTCACCACATCAGATGAGTATCTGAAGCCAATCTGCAATGCATATTGTCCCCTTCTATGAACTCAGAAAGTCACCCTTTGATAGCTGCCCCATTTAAAGTATGTGTATTCTTCTGGATTCGCAACCCAGTTTACAGTCCTGCCCCTTGTACACCTGTTTATCATCTCGAATGGTCATGTATGAGTTACAGTAATCTCTAATCTAAGCCACAAACACATGGAACAGAAAACAAATCTAAGGACCTATCTGCACCAATCTCAGGTCACATTTCTTCCGTTGAAACAGCCATGTGCTCATACTCATGTAGACATTTTCCCGCAAAATTGCACCATTTAAATACACCTCTGAATTCTGGTACATATCATGTGCATAGGATATGTTATAGATTAGTACCGCTTCGGTGTAGCAATTTGGACATAAATTAAACATTTATGTCCTCTTGCTGCTGATCGTCTATAAAAAAGGACTCGACATCTTAAGATTTTTTTGAGATACACTTTCTCTACGTTCCAAAGTGTACTTCTAACCTTCTTTTTCCTTGTCAAGAACTGCTGTTTAAATTTGTCATTGTTTTCTATTGCATACCATTGGTCCGGTGAGTGAAACCAACGCAAATAGACATCGTTTGCCAAGCCTTTCACTTTGAAGAATCGCTGAGCTGTCTTCTTGTGACTGATACATAATAAATCAATTTTGGTTATGGTGACAGGCCGTTGCTACTATGGAAAAGGAACCGCGAGGAAGATTGTGTATCCAGATTCAGTAGACTTTCTTGAGTGTGATCATGATATTACCGCCGATGGAACCGAGCACACAGACGGAATGCTGGACGTGGATTTAATGTTTGATTTTAGGAGTGACGCCCAGTTTGCAGACGATATGAGGAAGTACTGTGAGCATCAAAAAGAATTGTTGGAGGAGGGTGATGAGTATTAATTTCAAGAGCGGGAGGAACTAGTATTAGGTCTTGAACCTTATTAAGCCTGATGTAGAAATACCACTCCCTCCGATTCCATATTAATTGTCACCAACTTGGTACAACTTTTGTACTTCCTCTGTAAATTAATATAAGAGCGTTTAGATCACTAAAATAGTGATCTAAACACTCTTATATTAGTTTACGGAGGGAGTACTAAGTTAGCCACAATTAATTTGGATTGGAAGTAGTAGTAAATCAAGCTTCTGTATCTTGTATTCTGTCTTGTCTGAACCTTTATTGTTATCTGCCACTATGTGATCACCTGGGAAATTTGATTTGTCATCAGTGGTTCAGTTTAACAGATTTCTACTCCTGTAAACAAATATTAGTGACGTAAAACGTCTTATATTTGTTTAGAGAGGGAGTACCAAATTTGTTGGACGGTGCGCCCTGTCTAAAGAGTAGAACACCCTGGCCGCACGCTTCTTGGAAGATTAGTTAGGGACCACTCACGTTGTGACATGATATAAAAATGTATTATAAGCATAAACAAGTATACACGTTTATTTATCAATGCGTGGTGATCAAAGAGAGATCGTTTACAAGGAATGTTAAGATCAAATATGGCAGCTGCCACGTCCGACTAGGGCACCATTAGTCATCGTGCTGATCACTTCGATGCTAATTGAGTTTACGTCAGTTTTTGGCGCACCTAGCTGAATGAGCAACGGTTAGACCTAATCTTAGCATCGTGGCTTCTGCAGTTGGAGCATCAAAACCCAACTCAATTCTCTGGTTCCCAGTAGTGTCCCTGAAAACACCGCCATTCAGCAGGTCCGTGTCAGTTTTGGTTCAGTATGTTCAATCGCTGCCCTTGCATTTCTGATTTTTGTTCCATTCATGTCCAAGCGCGCCCGTGCATGTGTCCTTTGATTATGTCACTAGGTGGCAAAATTGCTAGTATCATACTCCCTCCGTTCCAAAATAGATACAAAGTTGCGTCATCTATTTTGGAACGGAGGGAGTAAAACTTTGTATTCTTTCATATCCAAAAAGGTTTATGTTATTCTCAAGCTTACTTCAGAAGAAACTTTGATGAGGAATGATGAAGCTTTGGTTTGAACTTGAAGAATTGCCAAGGGTATCTCTTTTACTGACTCTAGTTATTCTTTTGATCCGGCAACATGAAAATTCAGGGCAGTACTCATCTAGCTCTCTGTATGCAATCATTCGTCTCCTTCAGGGTGACCAGGAAATTTCCTTTGGTGCATATGGAAATCTAGAAATGATTGCTTATTTGCTAGAAAATTTTCTCTTCCTCCTCAGGCACACATTGCTGCTTCAGCTTTGGCTGAACACAATAATTACTTACATAATTCAGTCCATGTTGATAAGCAAACTGATCAGCTTCTTACCTCTCATAACATAAGTACCTAACCTCAACAGGGCTGCACTGTTAGGACAGATCTTCTCATTTCAGGAGCTAAAATTTATTCTGATGCCGCTTTCAATTGTTCGAAGATTCCAGGACTTCCACATGGAACAACAGCTACTGGAGTTGGAGTGTTTCTCCGGTTTTTGCAGGATCAAGCTGAGGTCATTGTGCAAATTCAAGCTTCCACCCAAAACACAAGCACGCCTCTTCAAGATGAAGCCCTTGCTTTTCTTCTTGCAGCTCAAGTTGCTCACAGGCTTCACATTTATAGGCCTACTTTCCTCACGGATTGTCTCTCCTTGGCAAAAGCGGCAGCAGAAAGAAGTGTTTTGGCTGATTCTACCCCTTGGTCCATCAGGAAATATCTTGCTGAATTTTTCTCTCTTACTAAAGATCTCCAAGCACAGGTGTTTCATATATCAAGAGAGATCAATGGCAAAGCTCACAATGTGGCTCAGCAGGTTCTTAGATGTTCTATAGAACCTGCATTAGTTGTTTTGCTTCAGCTCATACAAATAGGACTTGCCCTGTAGTTTCCCTCCTTTCCAGTATCAATTTCCAGGGCTATGTACTTCATGCTGTAAGATGTTATTGAGCTGAATAGAAATGTTGGCGCTTTGTGTGTCTTTCTTTGTTCAAAAAAAAAGGGTGACCAGAGGCTCAACCCTAGCACCCGCTGCTGCCAGTGCCCTCCTCCCTCCCATCTGCCGTCGTCGTCCCTAGAGGTGGCCGCCAGGAAAGCCCGTGAGTCGCCAGTGAAGGGGACGACGGGGTTTGACGCTCGACACCCGTGGTGCGGTTGTCTGTAGGGCCAGTGCACGGAGGCGCGAGATCTTCCTCCCGCGGCTGCTCCTCCCGGCGGCGCTCCATGACATCGCGGGGATAGCGGACTCATAGGGGTGTGACCGATCTACGATGCAAGGGCCTCAAAGAAGCGGCTCCGGGCACGACGCTAGTGGCGTAGCCTCTGTAGGGAAGAAAACTAGTTCTGCATGACTGCGCGTAGGACTAAAAAGGTTTTTTTAATAGAAAAAAGTGGTCAGATTTTTTTTCACGAGAAACTTCCAATCTATTCATCTTCAACCATGGCAGTACAAAGAACAACAGAGGTAATAAAAATTACAACCATGTCTGTGGACCACCTAGCGACGACTATAAGCACTAACGCGAGTTGAAGGCGCGCCGCCGTCATCACCCCTCCCTCATCGGAGTCGGGCAAACCTTGTTTAGTAGACAGTCGGGAAGTCGTCGTACTAAGGCCCATAGGATCAGTGCACCAGGGTAGCAACCATCATCGATGAAGAAAGTCGTAGATCAAAAGGATCAAACCTGTAAACACCTAAATGAAGATGAACGAAGACCGGATCCAAATAGATCCACCGACGACCAGCACCGACTGAATCCTGCAAGATCCGATGAAGACAAGCCTCCACACGCCCTCTGACGATGCTAGACACACCATCGGGACGGGGATAGAATGTTGGAGACATTATTCCTACTAAGGGACATTGTCGCCGCCACACAGCCCCAACCAAGACGCTGACTCTAACAAGAACGAGGATGAGGTCACTCCCGCCGGCGGGGGGTCGAGATCGTCCGCACCTCCATGGCCTAGAAGCCATCGAAAATGGGACGGATTGATGGCAGCGCAGAAGAGCTTTTCTTGTGGAGGAGGAAAGGTCAATTTTTTTTGGTGGTATAACCGAGTTTATTACTCAAAAGCCACATGAAGTAAAAAAACAGAAAGAATCATGGGGTTGGACCAACTAAACATGTCACCCCTGAACAAGAGAATGAGAAAACTCGACTAATCTATCGGCATCTACATTGGCAGCACGACCCTCATAAGTAAAGATACAACAAAAGAGCATTGCCCCTGCGAACCAACCTGTTGTTGGATTGTTAGGTCCACGGCCCACCAGGGTTCAAGTCCTGGTGCTCGCATTTATCCTTGATTTATTTCAAGATTTCCGTCGACACACGTTCAGTGGGACGAGACGTTCTTGTCGACAACGAGGCGCCTACAGTGACTTCGTAAAATCTCAATATGATATGCCGACTCTCTCGGAAGTGCACATGGGATAGGGTGTGCGTGTGTGCGTTCATAGGGGTGAGTATATGCACTTATATATGAGCGCTTGTGTCTGTATTGATGTTAAAAAAAAGGCATTGCCCTGTGCTTTATTTCGGTGGGAGTATTTGTTTAGAAACGTTTTTTTTTTTAGAAAACAGAGGGAAAACGTTGTGGGCCGGCGTGCAGTACCGAGCCCGGGCCACCACGGAGGGGGGAGTGCGCCTATGCAAGTCCACTTTGCTCGATCGAACCCTAACAAATAGGGGGTCACTCGCAGGACTTCTCTCCCGTCGTCCATCCCTCAACTCCGGCGGCGGCCGACACCAAGTCAGATCCTCCCTCTCCAAGCCGATTTCTCTCCGCGGCGGCCAGTACGGTAGCTATTTTCTTGCCCAGCCCGCGCGGATCCAGTTTATGTGTTGGTTACTTTTCGTTCGTTTTTGTTTGCCCTGCCCCTGCCCCCTGCGTGGCCGTGGGAGTAACTGGTTGGTTGGTTGGTAGAACTCCTGTCATGCGTAGCGACTTCACTCAATCCGTTCGATGCTTTGATGCATTTATTACGCTCAATTCACTGTGAGCATTTATGGCTTTGCCGGAACCAGCTTTGGGTTGGATTTGTCTAGCACGAGTAGTCGTCTTCGTGAGATCTTGTTGACTCTGATTGAATGCTGCATTTACTCTTTTAGATGTCGAGCAAGAGCAAGAAAAGATCTCTTGCCGAGTCTGGCGAAAGTTCCAAGCCAAAAAAGAGTAGGCGGGGCCGCGATCCCTTGGACACCATTAGGTTTCGTCCACTAAAAGATGGACCGATGATCACTGCAGATCTGGTGGAATGTTATACACGTCAGTTCGGTCAGGTGAGGGTTTTCTTTTTTATTCTTCATCAATATACAGTATGTATGAATGTTGTAATATGCGCTAACACTTCAATTTTGTAGGATCTTTTCATGAAAGTGAACAAGAAGGAACGCTATATTGATGTGCGGTTTGCGGACAAGAAGTCTGCAGACAGTGTTAAACGAAATTTCCAAGTTCCTTGGCAGAAACCTCCTTTCGACATGGGTTTGACAAGTACCATTGATGGGTCTCAGATAATTAGTAAGTCCCCTGGTTTCTCAATTGATATCACAAGGCTGTTTTAAATGCTGCTACTAAGATTTGTTTATTACTCCCTTTGTCCCATAATATAAGAATGTTTTTGACACTACTATAGTGTCAAAAACGTTCTTATATTTTGGGACGGAGGGAGTAGAATTCTGTACATGCACTACATCAAAGCTTGTTTTTACGCTAACGGCTAAGGTTCTCATACTTTTCAACGGCTAGTTCTGTATTCAATTGCACATGCCTGGTACATCAGAGCTGCTTAGGCCTTGGTGTTAGTCATGTTTTTAGCATAAGAAGAGTGAAGTGATGTGTATCATGAAAAACTGATGTTATCGTTTCCTGGAACCTTTTGGTTTTGTCCTTGCCGCAAACTTTGCTTGAGGCGATAAGCAAAATCAAATTTTGAAGCATTCTTCACCTACCGTTTATAATGCACACAAAGAAACTTCAGTGATGAACTGATGACCAAGAATTATTTCATTGTACATGAAAAAAAATTCAACTTTGTAGTCATAAAAGTAACCAACCTTATAATGTAAAAGAAAAAGCAAATACAACCTTATAGCAGCATCCCCAAAAGAATCTAATAAGCGTGCAGCAAAGTGCTAGTAGCTTATAAAGTTACCTTAGGAAATCAAAATGATCTATATTCCTGACAGTGATTTGACATTCATGCTTGTACAGGATCAGTACATGATACATATTTGAAAATTTTATAATGCTACTATAGTCGAGCATTATGCTATTTGCTACATAATTGGCATTTGTCCATGATGATGGTGCATGTATTCTGCAACATGCAGGTCTGATGGTTTTTTTCTTTGGTTTAATTTGATTCTGCAATATTTTATCTTGAAGCATGCCACTGTAAAATGTAAATTCAAGTACTTCGAAATATGCCATTGTGTACCATTTTAGAATATTTGCAAGAAATATGTACATATCTGATTTTGTGATTTTCAGAGACAAAAATGCCCTTGACCAACCTTATCAGCCACTCATGATCCCTATCTTTCTCTCTGATGCGTTCAAAGGCTTGTGGTAATGATTTATAGATAATGCTAACAAGGTCATGATGTTATGCAGCCCCTGGAGAAGTTAAAATGTACCAGCCTCCCCGTGATCTTGATCATGATAATACACAGGTAGGTACATGGTACCATTTCCTCTCATTCAAAATGGTCATTTTCTATCATTGGCCGAAGCTTTATCTCTGTTTTTGTTTCTCTGCAGCCAAGTGTTCCCCTGTGTTGGAACAACCCACACCCTGTTACATTTGAATTTCCTGAGAAGAAGGATGAAGAGGCTGATGAGTCAAGTCCAGCGGCTGATTTGCCTCCTCGGGTGCAGAAGCCTAAAACTACTAAGCCACGTCGTCAGCCTCGGGTGATAGCCAAGTATCCTCCAACTGCTCAGCCACCTCCTCCATCTTCACGCCCTCCCTTCCGTGAACCTAAGTGGCCGACTCCACCTCCACATATTACTGCATGACCTACATTCTGTAGTAGTACTACACCCTACGGGGCAATTATATTTGGATGTAGGCATTCGAGGCCTTTGCATTGAATTGACTTCAATGCCAAATATCTAAGACATTGATATTGAGCTTCAATGCTAATTTTTGTATTTGGATGTTCATTAACTTAGAAATTGGAATCTAATGGGAGCAACAACTCGAATTCTTGTTTGGTTGGACAAAGCGTAGAATTAGAAAGTTTTGCAAATGAAATCCGCACAACATGTGCATCTATTTGAATGATTATATATTATAAAAAGTTAAAAAACAAATATTGAAAATGTCCACAACAGTAGTAATGCTCCAAAAAATGGCCTGACAAATTTGTGTAACAACAACAATAATATGGTAGACTTGGCACCAACTTAAGGGCAATTCCAACGCAGATCACCAACCGCCCTTGAACTACATTTTTGTCATCCAACATTGTCCCTCAAACGTCTTCATCCCACAAACCGGTACCAAACCCGTGGAGGTTTGCGGGCGTCTGGACTCGTGCCCCATTAGCGCCCGACTACAGGGGCCACCTGAAACCCTTCCTACACCTTCTGCTCTAGGACACGATAGTATGCGACTATAGGGGCCACCGGAAACCCTTCCTGCACCTCGCTCCGGAAACCTCACTGCACAGCCGGTTTGCGGACGTCCGGATTCATGCCACGTTTGTGTCCGACTATAGGGGGACCACCCAAAAATCCTTCCCGCACCTTCCGCTATAGAAACCTCACTGCACAACCATGCCGCATTGAAGCGCGCGGCGTCGGTATGCCTGCCCTGGCTATTTAAGCAGGTTGGCTGAATCAACCAACCCCATCTCCTCTCATGTCCTCACTCGAAGCCTCTCCTCTCCTCACACTGTCTCATCTCCTCTCCTCACACCGTCGCCTCGCCTATCCTCTCCTCTGCACACCGCGATGAGCAAGTCTGATAGTAGATGGTTCTCGGCACCGGTCGGTGGAACCGATGGAGGGAGCTCTAGATCATCGTGTCACTGCATGCAGTCTACGGGTCGTCATCCTCCATCACTCCATCGGTGAAGTAGGAAATCATGCTCTCCTAGGACAGCGAGGAGAAGCAACAACCGCCGCTCCTCCTCAAGGCGACTCAGACCTATGAGGAGTTCCAGGGATGATGGAAGTTTCGCTGGAGAAAGAGGCGCCACCATCAACGGTCGCCGTGAAGGGCCGCGCCCTCCCTGGTGTTGGAGTCCTGGATTAGGGGGGTGCTTGCCACGTCGGCCCGCCGGTTATGGGCTGGGCCAAGGATCCACCAATGATTGATGAATGGGCCATGCATGCGGACAACTTTATGGACACAAGCGGGATTCTGTGGACACTTTTTTGGATCCAAACTCTCCTTCTCTGGACTATAATGATTCGTCTATTGCCATACTCTGAAGCTTGGACCGTCTGATATGCTTGTGAACACGGCCACTTTCCACGAAGCGTCGCCAAGTGCGACGAAGGAGGGACCGTTAAACACTGCTTAGTTGGATTCTTTCCTTTGCTATATTTCTTTTGTCGTGTCTGCATGCCGAACTCCTTTTGTGCTTCTGTTGGTTCGTATTCGTGTAATGGCTGCTCGATCATGTTTGGAATTTCTTATGTTAGAATGTTCGTGATCTGAATTCTGAACCGAAGTAGAAACAAAATAGATGATTGTGGTTTCTCTATTATGTGTCTTTAAGAGTCGAAAAGGGAGATTTTTGATCATTATTTTATTCGAAGTTGTTGTCCCAGGAGATTTGATAATTATGAGCATTATTTGCAAAAAAAAGAAAGATAAATATGAGCATGTACCTTCTCCGGGAGCTTCTCGAGGGCTTGCAGTAAGTTGGTGTAGTAGTCTCTTTCATGGAGTGGTAATTCAAAAAGAGTCGTCCGTAATGACCATCCAGTTCAAAGTCCCTACAGCCAGATCCTATTCGGCGCCTTTAGCGCCCGTCTTTTCACAAACGGGCGCACACCCCCCCTCGCTTCATTCGCCACAAACGGGCCGGCCCATCCCCCTCGCTTCATTCGCCACAAACGGGCCGGCCCATCTCCCATTTCCAAAGGATAAAAAAAGGTACAGGTGGGTGGAGCGGTATTCGAACCCGTGATCCCATCGCGACATGGATACAGCACTAACCACTAGGCCACTTGCTTATCCGTGCCTATTTACTTCCGTTCTTTATTTCTATGTATAGGAAATGCCTCCTGTCCTTTTTACGTTTTTTTCCTTTTTCTTTGTTTGTTTTCCAGTTCCTTTTTTATTTTTCTTTAATGCGTGAACTCATTTCAAGTCGGTGTTTTTTTTCCAAAATTGACGAACTTTTTTCAAACACGTGAACTTTTTTTCAAATTCGATGAACTTTTTTCAAATTCGATGAACTTTTTTTTTCAATTTCGATGAACTTTTTTCAAATTTGATGAACTTTTTTTAAATCAATGAACTTTTTTTCAAATTCGATGAACTTTTTCAAATCCTCTGAATTGTTTTGAAAAGTGATGAACTTTTTTTCAGATTCGGTGAACTTTTTCTAATTATGATGAACTTTTCTCAAATTCGATGAACTTTTCTTATAATCGATGAACTTTTTTTAAGATTTGATGAACTTTCTTCAATTTTGATGAACTTAAAAAACCAATGAACTTTCATTCCTTTTTCTTAAAAAAATTCCTTTTATTTTTTTGAAAAGTGCAGCATAAAAAGGAAATAAAAAAGGCGAAATAAATCGTTACAGAAAAAGAGAGAAAAAGAAGAAAATAAATGGTTTGGAAAGCTTCCCACAGCGGGAACTTTGCGAGCTGGTGAAATAATAAAAAAGGCAAGCGAACATGTTTACACAGGTCGTTGGATAGCGTAGTGGTTCATGCACCCCTATGGGAAGGGAGAGTTCCCTAGTTCGAGTCCTGCCTCCCGCAAATCTTGTTCGGGCGCTTAACGCGCCGAATAGGAGCTCTCGTCCCTACAGCTGATAAGAGATTTTTTTTTTCTGTTCAACATCTATGGCCCATGTGAGGGCCCAAGGAGAGAGGATTTGTGGCCTGGTCTGATTCTCTGAATATAGATTTAGAGACTCTACGGTTATTTGTAGGTAGCTTTAATTTCATCAGATTAGTGGAAAACGGAAACAGATCTAGTGTAAGTGCGGATGACATGGCTACTTTCAATGACATTATTTGCCAATTAGCTCTGCTGCAAATTCCTATAAAGAGTCGGCAATTTACATGGAGTAACATGCAGGAACAACCACTTCTAAAGCAAAACGATTAGATTTTTTTCTTGGTTGAATGGATCTTAGTCTTTCCTGATATCCTGGTTAAACCCTTGCCTCGTCCCATCTCTGACGACATATCCCTTGTGTGGTGACCATTGAGACGTCCATTCCAAAATGCAAGCTATTTAGATTAGAAAGCTACTGCCCCTCTTATCTTGGTTTCATGGAAACGGCGGTTCTTAACTCTTGGTGTAAACCAATATTTGCCACTTCTAGTGCGATGTCCATTTCTGCTAAACTGAAACGTCTGCATTATTCCAGAATGGATGTTTCCTCTAAACCCAGCTTTCAGTTTGACCAAACATAGCTGCTATCACACGTTCCTAGCTCGCAGCAATGACTTGGACCCTTTGGACGACCCGCAATAAAATGGTGATCGAATGGATCTTCCCGCGACAGGCTTCTGATTCGTTCTTCAAATTTCTTGCCTTCTTGCAGCTATGGCACCCGCTTGCTAGGCAGCGGGACCGCGCTCGGCTATGACTCATGTTGGATGCGCTTCTGGCTTCCGCGCACCGTCTGTCCGCCTCGTAGGTCTACTTTGTAGTTTGCCACTCGGTGGTTTTTTACTGTTTCTCTTATCTTTTCTTGGGCATGCCTGTGCTGTGGCCCCAACCTTTTTCATTTTGCTATCATGGCTGATGTATGGATGTTTTCTTTATTTATAAAGCGGGGCGAAAGCCTAGTTCGACGAGCTCTCTCTGTCCCGTTCACAAAAGAAGAGATTGACAAAATCATTAAAATTATACCGATTGATTGTGATCCAAACCGGATTGTTTTACAAGTTAGTTTTTGAAGGTTTGCTGGCACATCATTGCGCCAAATTTCTATAAGCTTTGTGCAGATTTTTGGGAAGGAAAAAGCAGTCTGGGGCTCCAAACAATTCCTTGATTACCCTCATCCCCAAAAGCTTACTCCTGGAAAGTTCAATCATTTTCGCACTATTTCACTGCTTAATTATGTTCTCAAGGTGATAACCAAGATCTTGGCTGAGAGATTGCAGAAATGCATCTTTAGGATATTGCTTCGGAATCAGTACGGTTTATTTTCGGACAAACAATTCAGGACTGCTTCGAATGGGCATTTGAATATATTTTCCAATGCAAAGCCACTCGGTGGGAACTGGGAATTGGTGATTTTAAGACTAGATTTCGAAAAAGCCATTGACATAATTGAGCACACTTCTGTTTTATCCGTTCTCAAGCACTTGGGATTTGATGCAGATGGATAATGTGGATGAGAATGATTTTGCACTCAGGATCTTCGGTTGTTTTGCTCAATCGGTTGATTTGATGACAGATGGAGAACGCGTGCTGGCCCGGCACGGCCCGTGTAGTTAGCTGCCTGGGCGGTAGGGCCAGACCGGGCCCTGGCCAGGTTTGGCAGTAATTAGCGTTTAGGAAAAGAGGAAAAACAGATTCTGGCCCATACCAGGGGGAGCTCCTATACGCCGCTCCTTGCGGCAAGCAGTCGCTGTTTCGCACAGGAGGAGGTTAACATGGGCCGGCCCGTTCGCTGTCATTCGCGAAAAAAGAAAAGAAGGAAATAAGTGCGCGCTGGAGATGGAATCGAACTCGTGACCTATACGGATACACGCGAAGTGGTGGCCGCTCCGCCTAGAGAGCTTTTTATGATAGATTTGTAGAGCGAAAATTAAAGAAACTACATTGAGCGGCAAAAAAAAAAAAAAACAAGTTCGCAGAATTCCAAAAAACTTGTGGGCGAGGGATCGAAACTAAGGTTTTGTGTGTAAAATGGCACCTCGGGTATATATGAACTATAATACGCGGTAGATTAAAACTTTTTAAAAATGACTAACGTGGTTTCTTAAAAGGAAATTCTTTTTGAAACAAAAACATTATTTGGGTACCTCAAAACAATTGAAAAACATATAGGAACAAAACTTTAATATGAGAACATTTTTCGAAATTCTAAATTACTTATTGTAATCTCAAAAGATTTTCTGAAAACAAATAACAAAATTTCAAAAAGTGAACATTTTTCAAAATTAAAAGCTAATTTTATTAAAGTCGAGCATATTTTAAATTTTTGAAATAATTTTCATAACCATTAAATTTTTTTCAACTTTTTTAACGAATTTCAAAAGCTTTAGCAATTTATGAATATGTGAACAAATTTGGCAAACAGGATCACTTTTTGAAATTCCCAAAACATTTTTTAGTCGTGGGAAAAAATTAAACATGTGAACAAATTTTGAAAACAAAAAATGTTTTTCGAATATGTTACCAAATTTGAAAAACAAGATGAATTTTTTTAATTCCTGAACATTCTTGAATTTGTGAACAAAATTTTGAAACAGGAACATTTTTCGAAATCACCAAACGTTTTTGAATTTATGAACAAAATTTAAACATGTGAACATTTTCTAAAATTTTCAAGATATTTTGAAAAAGTGAACGTTTTTTAAACAAACTACTTTTTGGTTTGTGAATTTTCGAACATTTTCTCAAACAATGAACAAGATCTGTGCGAACATTTTCTAAAACACGAACATTTTTTGGAATTGCAAACAATTTGTTCAAGACACAATTTTTTCAAAAGTTCAAAAAACATGAACATTTTTTGAATATGTGGACAAAATTGGAAAAGCTGGAACATTTTTTGAAATTAGAGAACATTTTTGGAAAGTATGACAAATTTTAGAAATGAGAACAATTGTCATAAATAGGAGTGTCAAAACTTGTAAATATGAACATTTTTTAAAAATTTGCGAACAAATTTCGGAATGGGAACATTTTTTCAATTTGTGAACAATATTTGAAACATGAACATTTTATAAATTTGTGAACAAATATAAAAATCTGGAACACTTTTTGAAATCCTTAAAAATTTTACGAATGCAAAAAAAAATTGAAAACATGGACAATTTTGAATTTGTGAACAAAAAATTGAATTTGCAAACAATTTGTGAAAACTTGAACAAATTTTGAATTTGCAAACAAAATTTCAAAACAGGAATATTTTTTTAAATGATGAACATATTTTTAAGGTTGAGAACAAAATTTGAAAACACGAACAATTTTCAAAACATGAAAACTTGAGAAAATTAAAAAAAACCTTAAAAAAGGAAACGAAAAAAGACCAGAAAAGGGAAAAAGAAAACAAGATATTTTGAATATTTTAAACAGATATGTTTCTGAAAGTCCTAAATTCTGAACATTTTTAAAATTGCAAACACTTTTTGACAAAATCCCAACTTTTTGTTCCAAAACTTGAGTAATTTTTTGAACGTATGTTTTTTTTTCAAAAAATGCGAACAAATTCTATGAAAACGAGCAAATTTTAAATTTCCCAAACGTTTTACGAAAACATGAACATTTTTGGAATTTGAGAACAATTTTTGAAAGCACAAATGATTTTTAAATATTGAGAACAAATTTGGAAGCGTGAACTATTTTTTAAAGCACGAACATTTTTTGAATCTTGAGAACAAATTTTGAATTGGAGAACAATTTTGAAAAATGCCGAACAAATTTGCAATCACGAACAATTTTGTAAAGCATGAACCTTTTTCGAGTCTTGAGAACAAATTTTGAAACAGAGAACAATTTTGAAAAATCCCGGACAAATTTGGAAGAGCGAACATTTTTTGAATATGTGAACCAAAAGTTGAAATCTGGTACATTTTCTAAATTTCAAAAGTTTTGAACTTTTTTGTGTAGAGAGAACAATTTTTGAATTTTGAGAACATTTTTTTGAAACACGAACAAAACTTAAAAAATTCGATATTTTTTGAAAAAAGGAGAAGAAAAGAAAAAGAAATAAAAAAGAAAATCCTAAACATTTTGTAAAACTGCGAATATGTTCTGAAAAAGACAAGAAAAAAAGAAATAAAAAAAGAAACAGGAAACGAAAAAATAGAAACGTGAAAAACCAATAAAAGAAAAAAACGGTTCATGGAACCTACTAGAAGGTTCACAAAACCGGAGTGGGAAGTTCCTAAGTGGGCCGACCCAAAAAGCATAGCTCCGCGCTCGCCCTTGTGCGAAGCGGGGGCAATTTGCCGCAGTGAGCGGCGAGTAGGATATTCCCATACCAGGCGCGTTGTGTCATGTGGGTGGTCACTTTTCCCTCAAAAAGAAAAAAAAAGTGGGCTGGTCTTCTCCACCTTTCTCAAAAAAATTTTTTGTCTTCTCCACCGGCAGTCTCTTGTCTTCTGCTGTCATCCGACACCACCGAACCCTAGATCGACCGCCGCCCAACCTTAGAAAATGGAGCCCTCGCCTTCCGCCGAACACCAGGAATCGCAGCCGATGCCGTCAGATTTGGGAGAGCGCAGGGGGATGTACTCGTGCTTGTTTAGCGAGTGTGACGCTCCCCCTTCAACGGTTCGAATTTGAAAGCCAATCTCCTGGAGCTCATCCTCGACTTGTAAGAGGAGATGTTCAACCGGCTGCCCGTCCACGACATGCCAGTGGAAACCGCCGACCAGTTGGCCATATCCATGCGCGAAGGCGGCCTCTGCCTCGGCCACCTTAGAGAAAATTGGATATTTACCGCTTTAAAAACAGGGCTTCGCAAAAATGTCACTCTCAAGATGGGCTTCTAAAAAATGCGAGTAAATAGGATAGAACTATTACAATTCGGGTTAGGGTGCCAAAAAACTCGGATTTTTTCTCTCTCTAATAACTACCAGGTCAAGGGTCGGCTGTTTCAAAAAACCGAAATCGTTGAGTGCTTATCAATTGATCATGATTATTGCAGTTGGGGCCCACATGTAAGATAACGATTTGTTTGACCGTTAACTTATATGTGGGCCCACATGTAAACTTCCTCTTCCTCTCCCTGATCTCTATCTCTTCTCTTCTCTCCTCCCGCAATCTTTCCCGAGCTAGCGATCCTCTCTCCTCCCGAGCAGGCGACCCTCCCATCCCCTCCCTAGCCGGCCACGACCCTCCCATCCCCTCCCTAGCCGGCGACGACCCTCCCCTCCCCATGGCTGTGGTACGAGCTTGCCGGAGCTCCTGGTATTGGAGGTGGCGACTAGGAGGCCGGATGAAGTGTGATGCATTGCCCGAGGGCCTTTCGGCGGCCGTACCAAAGGCCAGCCTCGTACGCGGCGGCGAGAGGTGCGCGCTTAAACAACGGTGCAGGCAGTCTGCACCATCGTCAGTGGCGAGCTCGAGGAGGCCGGCGAAGGCATCGACGGTGGTCGTAGGTGAGGTGCTTGGCCATCTCGGCGATGGCGGTCGCTTCTTTCTTCTTGGGCGTGGCGGCGGACACATAGAATACGGTAGGGCATGGCGGCGACCGCATAGGCAACACAGAGCTCCATGCCTAGGAGCAGCAGCAGAGAGGCCAGCAAGGAGCTCCGCCTGGAGAAGCTCTGCCTTCGCGCCCTTCACCCCGCGCTGGCCGATCCGATCAACCTGGAGGCGGATCCAGCGGCGGACGTGGCACGCACCGCGGCGGCGTCTCCATCAGCCGACCTGGGGCACCACGGGCCCGATGGCCGCGGCATCATCATCGACTCCGGAGGAGCGGCACACGGGGTGGTCACCACCCTGGCGCCCCCTCCGGTCAAGGGTGCGTGTCCCCTGTCTCCTGTTGAAATCCCTGTTCCACCAGTAGATCTACATAGAGAGCATGAGCATCACTCACCACATCATGGGTGGTCTTTGCCGAGGCTTGATTTCCCTTCCTTTGATGGGGATAACCCTCAATTTTGGAAGGCAAAGTGTGAAAAATACTTTGATGTCTATGGGATTAGAAGGAGATGTGGGTTCAAGTAGCTACATTGCATTTTTCTGGTAATGCAGCGCGATGGCTCCAGATCCACGAAGCACATAACACCGGTTTCACTTGGGAGGAGTTATGCACGGCCATTTGCATTACTAGAAAAATGCTTATAGGTAGACATTTAGCAGTAGCGTTGGTTAGATACTCCTCGCTACTGCTATTTAGCAGTAACGCCGGCCAGCACCAGCGCTACAAGCGCACGTTAGCAGTAGCGCTGGATTTCACGGCCAGCGCTATTGCTAATGGGCCACGCTCTCGGCCCCCCGTTGCAGCTTTAGCTATAGCGCTGGGACTCCTCCCCCGCGCTGCCGCTAAGCCCACCTCTGCTTCCTCCCGCGCCGGCCCGCGCATCACCCCTCTCCCCTCACTCACACTCACACGCTCACACCAGATCGAATCCCTCAATCGTTCCCCGATCCGGCCGCCGCCCCCGCGTCCTACTCCGGCCGCCCTCCCTCGCGCGGGCCCCTCTTCCTCCGTCGGCCGCCCTTCCCCGCGCCGGCCCTCCTCCCCTGCCGGCCGCCCCCCCGCACCGGCCCTCCTCCCCTGCCGGCCGCCCCCCCGCACCGGCCCTCCTCCCCT
>LR880970.1:12387917-12401618 GCA_904067115.1 Aegilops sharonensis | reverse complement strand
GATAACTCAGAAAGAAGACGGACAGACTGAAGAAATTGAACTGAGGAAATTGAGAAAGTCTTCAGTCAAAGTCTTCAAACAGATATGAACAAGCACACAACAACAGAACTGAGGAAATGAAAGAGTTGAGGAAATAGAACCAGTAAGCTCGGTGAAGACAATGATTTGGTAGACCAGTTCCAACTGCTGTCTCAGTTGTACGTCTGGTTGGAGCGGTTGAGTATTTAAACTCGAGGACATACAGTCCCGGACACACAGTCCTCACCGTATTCTCCTTGAGCTAAGGTCACACAGACCTCGCCCAATCACTCGTGTTAAGTCTTCAGGTGACTTCCAAACCTTCACAGACTAGGTCACTCGGTGATCCACAATTCCTCTTGGATGCTCTAGACCATGACGCCTAACCGTCTGGAAGAAGCACAGTCTTCAAAGGTAACAAGCATCGGATCCACGCATGATCAATCTCTTCAGTGATGCTCAATCACTTTGGGTTTGTAGGTGTTGGGTTTGGGTTTTTCTCACTTGATGATTTTCGCTCAAAGTCCTCGGAGGATGGGATGCTCTCAAATGACAAGTGTCAGTTTCTCTCGGAGCAGCCAACCAGCTAGTGGTTGTAGGGGGCGGCTATTTATAGCCTAGGGAGCAGCCCGACATGATAAGACATTATGCCCTTCAATGATATGACCGTTAGGTGGGTAGATATTTTGGGATAGCTGGCGCATAGCACAACAACAGTTGGAATTTTGGCTCTCAAATTCCTCAGGGCTATCATGTTCCTCACTGTGTAGGCAATTCGCACTGGCGAATTCCTAACTCCTCAGTCAGAACAAATTCCTCAACAACCAGAAGAACTTCGTCTCTGTTACTGAAGAAATTGACTGAACTGTATGAGATTTCCAATGGCTTCACTCGAAGGGATTAGTAGGTGTAGGATTTTGAGTTGAGCATCACATGGAAATTTTTCCTTAGTATTTCCTCGACCCCCTTTAACAGTACGGCGTTTTCTATGACTCAAGAAAGAGAAAATGAAACTATCAAAACAAAAGTCTTCACGCTTCATGTTCCTCGAATGTTGCCAAGTCTTCAAGGTCACACCAAGTTCTTCACTTTCAAAGTCTTCAGAAAGTCTTCAGAAATCCAAAGTCTTCAGTTGAAGAACTTCATTTTTAGGGGTCGACTTTCTCTGTAAATATCAAACTCCTCAAAGACTTATAGACCTGTGTATACTCACAAAAGCATCAGTCCCTTAACCTATAAGTCTTCAATACACGAAAATCACTAAGGGGCACTAGATGCACTTACAATCTCCCCCTTTTTAGTGATTGATGACAATATAGGTTAAGTTTTCAACGGGGATAAATATATTAAGTGTAAATACTAATGTTGAGGAATTTGATAGCAAGATATAGAAGAACTCCCCCTAAAGATGTGCATAGTGAGGAATTTGCTTTTGAAGCAGTGCACACTTGAAGAGTATAATCATGGAGATCTCCCCCTATATCTTGTAATTCATACACGCATTTGTCATATAATATGGAGAATTTGAAATGCATGATGAAACATGGTGACTGATGTAATTCAGCATGCGCGCATTGACATTAATGAGGAATAAGCATGCAGAAGAACTCAACAAAAATATCAGGCCACCATAGAGTTTAAGATTACAACTCGATCCAGCAAAGTCATCAAAAGAATGAGAGTTGTAACTTAGAAAAAAAAGCCCATATAAGATAGACCCGCTTGAAGACTAACTCAAATTTCTCCTCCTTTGTCATCGAATGACCAAAAGGGTTGAAAATGAGGACTAACGCCCCTGAAGAATATCATGTAGATGGAGGAGCGCCAGCGTTGTTGGGGTCTTGAGTCGTTGTAGGGCCTGCCGCAGTGTTGTCCAAGTCTTCAAACTCGTCCGTGTCGCGTGATGAGGAATATGAACTGGCGACCAAGGAAGGAACCTTGACCTTCTTGAATTCATTCGGTGGAGGAGCAGACCAGTCAAAATCTTCCTTGAAGCCCATTTGCTTCAGATCTTCTTCACCGTAGAGATGTGACAGAATAGCCCAGGTGCGATCAAAAACTTCATGGAGGTAGTAATGGTTTTTCTTCACTGCATTATGTGTAGAAGTCATGCTGTGAAGAATAGAGCCAAACTGACGCTTAACCCATTTGTGGTTTCGATCCACCTTCTGATGAAGACTAAGAAGCAGCTCACGGCCAGTCATCACACGAGGAGCAGTGGCTTGAGGATTTGGCTTGGATGCATTGGCAGCAGAATCATGAGTAGCAGAGTCATCATTGGTGGAATAAGATGCAGCTTTGCGGAACTGACCATCCAATGGACGAATACCTTCATCAATAACAGCTGGTGCCTTACCCTTCTCATCAGCTGAGGAATATGTCCGCTTGAGGACTTCAATCGGGGGCAAGTAGCTGAGGTGATTCTGAAAGTCAGCTTTGTAGTTGAGTGAAGACCTTGTTCTTAGGAATCTCATAATCCAAGGAGCATAAGGCTTTAGCTCAAACGGTGAAAGTGCAACATTTGCCAGAGTCCTCATGAAGAAATCATGATAATTGATAGGGATGCCATGTATGATGTTGAATAGCATATTCTTCATCATGCCAATAATTTCCTCATCGGATGAGTCGCGGCCTTTGATAGGACTTATAGTTTTCGCGATAGATGGTTCTTGGCACATACGACAATTCCTTCACGAGGAATTTGGTCCTTGGGGCTTAACCAGGCTTCGGAGGCTTCATGAGCACTTGCATGTAATGAGCAGTGAGTTCAGGCTCTTCGTACAGGCAACGAGCACCTTTAGGTGGAGGACTGATTGGTAGGGCATGAAGTAATTCAGAGGCCGGTGCCTTATAGTGAGTGTTTTCGGTCATCCAGTCCAACACCCAAGAGTTGATATCATCAGCATCACCTGTGATGTGCAGTGTTGCGAGAACTGAAGAATAAGCTCTTCATTCCAATCAACTATGTCTGAGCAAAAGTTGAGCAAGCCTGCATCATGAAGCATATTGAGGACTTGAGAGAAGCAAGACATTGATTCCATGTCCACGTGAGGAATATGCTCGTGGTTGAAGAGTTTGTCCTTGTTGAAGAGCAGAGAAGAATAGAAATTGGCCTGGCTGGCAGTCCAGAAGCGCTTCCTTCTAAGACGAGCATTTTCATAAGGATTGAAATCAGCGAAGAACACATGCTCGCCGAAGAAGTCATCAGCCTTGAATTTCTGCTTCTTTGAGAAGGGATCCTTTGGCTTGGGCTGAGGAGTGTCAGTCAATTGCATCACCACCTCAGGTATCACAATCTCAGGATCCACAGACTGAGGAATTTGAGGCTCTTCTTCAACTGTAGCCTGGGTGTTCAATTCTTCATTTACAATTTCTTCAGCACTAGTGGCTGGAATATCTTCATGGACAGATGGGGTTGCATGAGGTTCTTCAGATCCCATTTGTACTTCAGTAGCAGCTGGGGACTAGGAATTGCTTGAAGTGGAGTGAGCATTGGAGAGTTGGGGTGCTGACTTTCCCAAAAGTCATCATTTAGCACAGGTGTGGTACAACCAATGTCCACATCCTCATCTTCCATTTCTTCAACGCTGGCCTCTTCAGCAATGAACTGAGGCATAGGCAAGGAGACAACTGGTGTTGAAGGGATTTCATCCACTTCAATTTCTTCATCCAACTGCTCTGACGAAGCAGCAGAAGGATTCTCTTCATCGGATTCGCTTGGAATCACATAATCTTCACCAAAAGGAACAAGGTCCTTTGATGGCATGAAAGAGACAAGAGCGGCATCAATTGGGTTGTGAAATGAGCTTGTCAAAGGCTTCATCTTCTTCGGAGTTGAAGAATCTAATGAAGTTGATGCCTTCCTTTTCTTCACAGCTGCACGCTCTGCAGCCTTGGTCTTCTTCGCATCTGATGTAGATGGAAGGATCAGAGTTGGTGTAGGCGCAGGAGGAGCAGAGGAATTTGGTGCAGTTTCTTCAGGAGCAACTGATGCAGTTGCCCTGACTTCTTCACTTTCTTGAGGCGCCCTACTAGTGGATACCCTGGCAATTTCTTCAGCTACTAGAATGCAGTCATCAGCCCTGGTACTTTCATTTTCTTCAGCAGCCTGATTGTCATCAGCGGTGCTGGCATGTTCTTCAGTGGGTTGAGCAGATGCTTCAGCCGGAGTGACTTCAATGTGCACAGGAGCAGCATTACTTGAAGTGAATTTCCTCGTCAGATTGACGAACCGGACCTTGGCGCCCTTCCAATCAGCATAGTAGCGATTGAATTCATCACTCAGTTGCTTGACCTCAGCTTGCAAGACAACGAGTTGATTAGGGGTAAGAGTGAGGACATTGTCCTTGAGGTGGCGCTGCTTCTTGTACTGCGCTTTCTTCAGTCTTCTGCCTTCTTCAAATTTCCACTTCCCTTCTTCAATGAAGGCAGTCAGAACATGACTTTGACCAGGAGTGAGGTTCATCTCCGGCAAAGGTGTGTTAGGATCCTTGTGCCATAGGTCAATGAAGTCGAGGATCAACTTTGGATCCAATAACAGTGACACATTGCTGCCTTTGGCTCTGGTGGCCCTGGCCTGCCTGTCTCTGATGATTTCGGCAAGTTCTTCATCATCAGCCTCATCGTCATCAAAGGGGACTTGGAAGGCGACCTGCTTCTTGTGAGGACTTGGTCGAAGGCCTCGTCCAGCAGTGGCCTTTTTCTTCAGCAGAGAGGGGCCAGCTGAGGAATTGCAGATGCTCCTGAGGCAATTGAGATGCCTGTAGTCCTTTGGCACGTGGCGAGATGCACAGGTGCAGAGGATTTGGTCGGAGCAGCTGAAGACTTTGTCGGAGGAGCTGAGGACTTTGAAGGAGGAGGAGCAGTCTGAGGAATTGGCCGTGAGGGCTTTGAAGAATCTGACCGTGAGGGCATTGCTGAGGCTTGGCCGTGAGGGCATTGAGGGTGAAGCACTTGGCTTATGCACATGCTTCTTAGGCATCGCCTTCTTTGGCTTACTAGCAGAGGCCTCATCAGCGGTAGCAGCAGCAGCAGAGTCTTCATTGAATTTCCTCACTGCTTCCTTTGCTTGTTTGGCCAGTTTGGCCTGACGCTTTGCCCATTCATCAAGATAATCCTCACCGCGCTTGAGGCTGGTGGGATCTACCAATTGGCCAGGTGCCAATGGAGGTCTTGGGCATGGAGGGTTGAGTGCGAATTTCTTCATATACTTGGGAGTAACATATCTGTACTCCCTCCATTCCCGTGCCCATATCCTCTCTATCCTCTGTATGCGCACCTTGCGCTGATTTTTATCCTCCTTGCCAAATTTGGCCTCATCAGGAGTGCAGTAATCCTTGTATATGTCCTCAGGGATTTCGAAAGAAGTATTAACCTCAGGCCTCTTTCCTCCCTTCTGTGGCTTCTTTCCATCAGCCATTTTCTTCTGCTGAGGAATATGAACAACTGAAGTTTCTGAAGAGGTGTGCAACTTTTCTTCGAGGAATGCTGCAAATGAGTTAAGATGATGAGAACCTAGTGATTCGGCAACAGACATGAGTACCTGTGAATAGAGTATAGTTGCGAGGAATTTGGAGAGGTCATATGCGTTCTCAGAAGATTTTCAAAAAGAATAGGTTTGAGGAATTTGACCAGATGAGTGTTGAAGAATCTCACTAAGCGTTCTTAATCTTAGGTTCCAAAGTTGTACAAATTGAAAATCCACACAATTGAGGAATCTTGAAGAAAATCATCGCTTAGAGAAACGAATCAAGAGCAGATGACTTGTGAGGTGTTCATGCGTGTGAAGATTTGAAGAATAAACACCTTTGAAGATTTTCAAGAAAACACATGAATCAAAGAGGGCAATAAAAGTAACTTTTAATTACCCTTTTTGAAGAACACGGCGAACTGGGAAGAGTAGATGTGAAGTTCGTCAGTTCAGATCTTCCACACCCTAACTCGGCAGAGGAAGATGGCTACGGCGGCAGCGGAGTGAAGAAATCGCAACCGGCACGAGTACGACGGCGACGAGGTCGAGGAAGTGAAGCTCTTCCTCACCGGCTATTATGAAGTAGCGGTGGCGCTAGGGTTTGAGAAGCTCGAGCGGGAGTGAGAGCGATCGGATTAAAAACAAAGTGAGGAAGAGGCAGGGGTATTTATAGTGGGAGTGAAAAACTGTACGCCCGTGGAAATCGGACGAACGTGCCCCTGGCCGTTCTCATTCGNATTCGGCAACAGACATGAGTACCTGTGAATAGAGTATAGTTGCGAGGAATTTGGAGAGGTCATATGCGTTCTCAGAAGATTTTCAAAAAGAATAGGTTTGAGGAATTTGACCAGATGAGTGTTGAAGAATCTCACTAAGCGTTCTTAATCTTAGGTTCCAAAGTTGTACAAATTGAAAATCCACACAATTGAGGAATCTTGAAGAAAATCATCGCTTAGAGAAACGAATCAAGAGCAGATGACTTGTGAGGTGTTCATGCGTGTGAAGATTTGAAGAATAAACACCTTTGAAGATTTTCAAGAAAACACATGAATCAAAGAGGGCAATAAAAGTAACTTTTAATTACCCTTTTTGAAGAACACGGCGAACTGGGAAGAGTAGATGTGAAGTTCGTCAGTTCAGATCTTCCACACCCTAACTCGGCAGAGGAAGATGGCTACGGCGGCAGCGGAGTGAAGAAATCGCAACCGGCACGAGTACGACGGCGACGAGGTCGAGGAAGTGAAGCTCTTCCTCACCGGCTATTATGAAGTAGCGGTGGCGCTAGGGTTTGAGAAGCTCGAGCGGGAGTGAGAGCGATCGGATTAAAAACAAAGTGAGGAAGAGGCAGGGGTATTTATAGTGGGAGTGAAAAACTGTACGCCCGTGGAAATCGGACGAACGTGCCCCTGGCCGTTCTCATTCGCTTGACATGTGTCACCCACGTACTGAGAGGTGGCGATCATGTAGGATCGTGGGTGAGTAGATAAGTATTGTCGAGGGATGCAGAACGGTTTGAGCGGCAAAGCCGAAAATTTAGATAAGATAAGTTAAAAGTTCCGTCCACAATTTCTTCACCTGTTAAGGACACAGTGATGATTTTGAACGAGTTTCAAATAGAACGCACATGAAGAATTTGTGAACAGACTAGGTTGAGTTTAGCATAGAGGGGGAAGGGCCCGATCACATTCACTTAGCAGAAGAAATCAACTTGAAGAATTAGCAATAATTGAATGCTGTAGAGGACATAAACTCATATATAGATATTCAAATGAAGAACAACCATGGAAAGAGTGAAGACAATGCAAAGTTGAATAATTTGAAAAACTGAGGAATTTCAAAACAAAGAAAAAACTCAAATTGAAGATTTTCAACTTTGGTTGGTGGCGTAACCCACCGTATAAGAAAGCTGATTTCAGACACCACGTACAATTGTCGTAGGGCTCTGAGAATCAATTTCTTCATTAATTTCTTCACACTTAGAGGGTTAGTCTTCATTGATTGAAGAAAAACGTTACTTTGTGTGTTGCGCATCTAAGTCATCAAGTCAGCATAAGTGTTAGGATGTGTGTCCTTTTCAGAGAACATTCGCAGGTTCTAGGATATTTAGCTCACACCGCAACTTGCTAAATCTCTTCTCATCCAAGGGCTTAGTGAAGATATCGTCCAGCTGGTCTTCAGTGCTTACATGGTCGATGGAGATGTCACCCTTCAACACATGATCACGAAGAAAATGATGACGAATCTGGATGTGCTTGGTCTTCGAGTGCCGAACTGGGTTATGAGCAATCCTGATAGCGCTCTCATTGTCACAGTAGAGAGGCACATTCTTCACGTTGATGCCATAGTCCTTGAGTGTTTGCTTCATCCATAGTAATTGAGCACAACACGATCCAGCAACAATGTACTCAGCTTCTGCAGTGGAGAGTGATACGCAGTTCTGTTTCTTCGAGGACCAACAGACCAAAGATCGTCTGAGGAAATGGCATGTGCCTGACGTTGACTTGCGGTCCACACGATCGCCAGCATAGTCAGAGTCTAAATATCCAATGAGATCAAACGAAGAACCCTTGGGATACCATAATCCAAGTGTTGGTGTGTGAGCTAGATATCGAAGAATATGCTTCACAGCCTTATGGTGTGATTCCTTCGGTGTAGCTTGAAATCGGGCACACATGCAAATACTAAGCATAATATCCGGCCTAGATGCACATAGGTACAATAAAGAGCCAATCATGGAGCGGTATACCTTTTGATCGAAGTCTTTACCATTTTCATCAGTGCATAGATGGCCATTTGTGGGCATTGGAATTTTGACTCCTTAGCAATCTTGCATGCCGAATTTCCTCAATACGTCCTTGAGGTATTTCTCCTGAGATATGAATATGCCATTGCGCTGTTGACGAATTTGAAGACCTAAAAAGAATTTCAATTCTCCCATCATAGACATTTGATATTCTTCACTCATCATATAGGCAAATTCATCACTGTATCGTTGGTCAGTACAGCCAAAAATGATATCATCAACATAAATTTGGCACACAAACAATTCACCATCATAAGATTTAGTGAAAAGAGTTGGGTCGAGTGAACCGGGTTTGAAGCCTTTCTTCATGAGGAATTCCTTCAAAGTATCATACCATGCCCGAGGGGCCTGCTTGAGGCCATACAGGGCCTTATTGAGTCTGAAGACTTTGTCAGGATGCTTTGGATCTTCAAAACCTGGGGGTTGAGCAACATATACTTCTTCCTCAAGCTTAGAATTGAGGAATGCACTTTTCACATCCATTTGTTGTAAGATAATATCATGATGGTTAGCATAAGCAAGTAATATGCGAATAACCTCAAGTCTAGCAACAGGTGCAAAAGTTTCATCGAAGTCAATTCCTTCAACCTGTGTGTAGCCTTGAGCTACAAGCCGTGCCTTATTTCTCACCACAAGGCCATTTTCATCTTGCTTCTTGCGGTAGATCCACTTTGTGCCAATAATGTTGTGCTTGCGAGGATCTGGACGTTTGACCAGTTCCCAGACGTTGTTGAGCTCGAACTGATGTAATTCTTCTTGCATAGCTTGAATCCACTCAGGCTCCAGAAATGCTTCATCTACCTTAGTGGGCTCTGTGATAGAGACAAAAGCAAAGTGCCCACAAAAGTTAGACAAATGTGAAGCTTTTGAGCGTGTGAGAGGACCTGTTGCTTCAATGTCATCAATGATCTTCTCGATTTGCATTTCGTTTGCAACGCGAGGATGAGCGGGTTGTCTTCGAGGAATTTGATCCGCATTTTCTTCAGGAGCATTTTCCTCAGCACCATTTTCTTCAGGTGTGCCAGCTCGACATTCTTCACGTTTTGGAATGAATTCTTCAGCAAATTCTTCGGTAGGAATGACATCCTCAGTAGCCTTGAACTTGATAGATTCCTCAGGTGCTGGTTCATCTAACACAGAAGGTAGGTGCTCTCTTTGCGAGCCATTAGTTTCATCGAATTGCACATCTATAGTTTCAACAACCTTGTGAAGAACGTTGTTGAAGACTATGTAGGTGTGCGAGTCCTTTCCGTAACCAAGAATAAAACCCTCATGTGCTTTTGGTGCAAATTTAGAATTGTGATGAGGATCTCTAATCCAACATTTAGCACCAAAGACTTTGAAGTAACTCACATTGGGTTTCTTGTCAGTGAGGAGTTCATAAGCAGTCTTCTTGAAGAATTTGTGAAGATATACTCTGTTGATGATGTGGCACACAGTATCAATAGCCTCAATGCAGAAACGACGAGGTGTCTTGTATTCATCAAGCATAGTGCGAGCCATCTCAACAAGAGTTCTGTTCTTGCGCTCCACGACGCCATTCTGCTGAGGAGTATAAGGAGCAGATAACTCATGAGTAATACCAAGTTCATCAAGATAGTCATCAATGCCAGAATTCTTGAACTCGGTCCCATTGTCACTTCTGATGTGCTTGATCTTCACACCAAAGTTGGTTGAAGCCCTCGAGGAAAATCGTTTGAAGACTTCCTGCACCTCATGTTTGTAAGTGACAATGTGCACCCATGTGTAACGAGAATAATCATCAACAATAACAAAACCATATAGATATGCATCATTTGTAACAGCAGAATAATGATTAGGACCAAAGAGATCCATGTGAAGCAATTCAAATGGTTGAGTGGTGGTCATTATAGTCTTCGCTGGATGCTTGACCTTTGTCATCTTTCCAGCTTCACAGGCTCCTCATAAGTGATCCTTGAGGAATTTGACATTCTCAATGCCAATGACATGCTTCTTCTTCGCATGCGTGTGCAAATTCCTCATGCCAGCATGATGAAGTCATCGATGCCATAGCCAGCCTTCTGAAGCTTTTGCAAGTAGGCATACGGCCGGTTGTGGTCCTATAGAGAAATCAACAATGTACAAGTCTCCTCTCCTAAAGCCTTCGAAGACTTTGGAATTGTCAGCTTCCATGATCACAACACAATGATATTTGCCAAAGACAACAACCATATCAAGATCACAAAGCATTGAGACAGACATGAGGTTGTATCCTAAGGACTCGACAAGCATGACTTTGTCCATGTGTCGATCCTTTGAGATTGCAACCTTACCTAGACCCAATACCTGACTTTTGCCTTTGTCAGCGAAGATGATATGCTTCAGATGTGACGGTGATAAAGGAGCATCCATCAATAGATTCTTGTCACCATTCATGTGATTCGTACATCCACTATCGAGGACCCACTCATTGGCTTTGGGTTGATCATCCTGCAGATGAATTAGTGCAACTTACGAACTCATATACTTCATCAGTGAAGAATATGACATCAATATCATCAGATCAGTAGAACAGATAAACAGTATGAGGACGTGTGAAATGAAAGTTCATTTCATCATGATTAGCCTGCGTCCTTTCAGGCATTCTTCAGGTCTCCAGCAAATTCTTCAGACGTTTTAAGCACGTCTGGAGACCTGACCATGCATAAGAGATTAGTTCTTTTTCTTCACCACCCACATCTGAAGGGGTGGCAAAGAATTCATCACTCTGCGAGCACCATATGAGAAAGGTGGCATAGAAGCCAGTCCACTTCGTTTCACATAAGAGGGGTTAGGATAAGCATATGAATAAGCAGAGAAATTCTTCGAGGACTTATGAACATAATGATTAGAAGAATAATGCTCATATTCATAGCCCTTAGCTCTATCCTGCGAAACAGAGGGGTTAGCACGATGATGATCATATGAGGACTTTGATCCTTTTGAGGAATTTGATCCATATGAAGAATTTGGTCCATATGAGGACTTGGATCCATATGAAGAATTTGGTCCATATGAAGAATTTGATCTGGAGTTCCTATTCTTCACAGGTGGTGTCATGAGGACATTCACCTGAAGACTTTCAAGGCAACTTCTGGGAACCCAGATTTTCTTCATAGGGGAACCGTTCCTGCAGTTAGTGCCAACATATCTAGCAAATACTTCACCATTCTGATTTTTGAACAGTTTATAGTTGGAGTCAAATGACTCATCAGAAGAATGAGGAGATTCACATGTAAAGCCAGATAAATTAGATGGATCAACTTGAGGTCCCTTTGCAGCAACCCATGAGGTTTTGGGGTACTGCT
Organism: Aegilops sharonensis; assembly: GCA_904067115.1. Lineage (NCBI taxonomy): Eukaryota > Viridiplantae > Streptophyta > Magnoliopsida > Poales > Poaceae > Aegilops > Aegilops sharonensis. The sequence goes on along the minus strand of LR880970.1, from coordinate 12,390,019 downwards.
CAGGCTTCCACTATGTTCCATCAGCATTGAGTTTCCTCTCAAAGGCAATACCCTCTTTCCTAGGGTTCCTGTTGAGGATCTGCTTTTTGAGCACATCACAAAGAGTCTGATGCCCTTTGAGTCTTTTGTACATGCCTGTCATGTATAATTCCTTCAACCCTGCATCATCAGTGATACTAGCAATGTCCTCAGATGAGGAATTAGTGATAGCAGAGACAGATGAAGAATTTGTAGCATTAGAAGCATTTGAACATTCAGGTGAAGAATTAGCAGATTCTCGTTCAATGCACTTCAAACATGGAGGAACAAATTCTTCCTGAGTAGCGCTGATTTGTTGAGCAAGTAATGAATCGCGCTCCTTCTGAAGATCCTCATAATCCACTCTTAGCTTCTCAAGATCTTGCTTTCTTTGAAGAAATTCGTAAGAAAGCTTCTCGTGATCAGATAAGAGAGTGTTATGATGACCTTGAAGGTTGTCAAACTTGGACTGAAGTCTTTGAAGATTTTCAGTCAAGGTTTTGGTGCGATCCATTTCTTCACCCAACATATCATCACTTATATCTAGCATGTTTTGAACCTTTTCAAAAGCCTTTTGTTGTTTCACAGAAATCTTAGCAAGTTTAGAGTAGCTGGGCTTGAGGTTTTCATCAGATTCATCCTCACTGGATTCAGAGGAGGCATATTTAGTTACCTTGGCACCCTTTGCCATGAAGCAATAGGTGGGAGCGTAGTCATCATTGTCGTCATCAGCCTTGTTGGTGATGCCATTTTCTTCATAGTTGAAGATAGACTTGATGACGAATGCAGTGGCGAGAGCAAGGCTCGCCACACCGGACTCGGACTCCTCAGATGCCTCCTCGTTCTCATGTTCCTCAGATTCAGCCTCAGAGTCCATTTCCTTGCCAATGAATGCCCGAGCCTTCTTAGAGCTGCTCTTGTTGTGAGATGAAGACTTCGAGGATTTTGATGATGAAGATTTTGAAGATTTCTTCTTCTTCTTTGCGTCATCAGAACTGTATTCCTTATATTTCTTCTTCTTTGATTCCTTATCCCACTAAGGACAATCTTGAATGTAGTGACCAGGTTTCTTGCATTTGTGGCATAGCCTCTTCTTGTAGTCACTGGATGAGGAATCATTGTTCCTTGAGGATTTTCCAAACCGACCACGTCTTAAGAACTTCTGAAATTTCTTCACGAACGGTGCTAGTTCCTGACTAAGTTCTTCAGGATCACCAAGGCTGCTAGCAGAGTCTTCATCTTCAGACTCAGAGACTGCCTTGGCCTTCAGAGCATGTGATCTGCCATAGCTCGAACCATAGAGATCTCTCTTCTCAGCAAGCTGGAACTCATGAGTATTTAGCCTCTCGAGGATATCAGCGGGATCAAGTGACTTGTAATGAGCATGTTCTTGAATCATCTGTGCCAGAGTATCAAATGACGAATCGAGCGATCTCAGCAATTTCTTCACCACCTCATGGTCGGTGATGTCAGTGGCGCCAAGCGCTTGAAGCTTATTTGAGATGTCAGTGAGGCAATCGGAGGTTTGCTGAACATTTTCATTGTTGAGTCTTTTGAAGCGGTTGAAGAGATTGCGAAGAACGTCAACACGAGAGTCACGTTGAGTTGAGACTCCTTCATTTACTTTGGACAGCCTATCCCAGATAAGCTTAGCAGTTTCCAAAGCACTCACTCTTCCATACTGCCCTTTGCTCAGATGGCCACATATGATATTCTTCGCTTGAGAATCGAGTTGCTTGAATCTCTTCACATCAGTAGCGTTCAAAGAAGGTGTGACTGAGGGTACACCATTTTCCACAACATACCAGAGATCGTTATCAATTGCCTCAAGATGCATTCGCATCTTATTCTTCCAGTAGGGGTAGTCCGTTCCATCGAAGGTAGGACACCCAGTAGAGACCTTGATCATACCTGTGGTCGACATAACTAAAACTCCAGGCGGTTAAACCAAAATCACACAGAACAAGGGAGTACCTTGCTCTGATACCAATTGAAAATGCGTTATATCGACTAGAGGGGGGGGGGGGATAGGCGATTTTTATGAATTCTTCACTGAGGAATTTGCCGGTGAGGAAATTCCTTAG
>LR880970.1:12350988-12387397 GCA_904067115.1 Aegilops sharonensis | reverse complement strand
ATGAAGACAAGCACAAAGCGTAAGGACGGGATAACTCAGAAAGAAGACGGACAGACTGAAGAAATTGAACTGAGGAAATTGAGAAAGTCTTCAGTCAAAGTCTTCAAACAGATATGAACAAGCACACAACAACAGAACTGAGGAAATGAAAGAGTTGAGGAAATAGAACCAGTAAGCTCGGTGAAGACAATGATTTGGTAGACCAGTTCCAACTGCTGTCTCAGTTGTACGTCTGGTTGGAGCGGCTAAGTATTTAAACTCGAGGACATACAGTCCCGGACACACAGTCCTCACCGTATTCTCCTTGAGCTAAGGTCACACAGACCTCGCCCAATCACTCATGGTAAGTCTTCAGGTGACTTCCAAACCTTCACAGACTAGGTCACTCGGCGATCCACAATTCCTCTTGGATGCTCTAGACCATGACGCCTAACCATCTGGAAGAAGCACAGTCTTCAAAGGTAACAAGCGTCGGATCCACGCAGGATCAATCTCTTCAGTGATGCTCAATCACTTTGGGTTTGTAGGTGTTGGGCTTGGGTTTTCCTCACTTGATGATTTTCGCTCAAAGTCCTCGGAGGATGGGATGCTCTCAAATGACAAGTGGTAGTTTCTCTCGGAACAGCCAACCAGCTAGTGGTTGTAGGGGGCGGCTATTTATAGCCTAGGGAGCAGCCCGACATGATAAGACATAAATGCCCTTCAATGATATGACCGTTAGGTGGGTATATATTTTGGGATAGCTGGCGCATAGCACAACAACAGTCGGAATTTTGGCTCTCAAATTCCTCAGGGCTATCATGTTCCTCACTGTGTAGGCAATTCGCACTGGCGAATTCCTAACTCCTCAGTCAGAACAAATTCCTCAGCAACCAGAAGAACTTCATCTCTGTTACTGAAGAAATTGACTGAACTGTATGAGATTTCCAGTGGCTTCACTTGAAGGGATTGGTAGGTGTAGGATTTTGAGTTGAGCATCACATGGAATTTTTTCCTTAGTATTTCCTCGACCCCCTTTAACAGTATGGTGTTTCCTATGACTCAAGAAAGAGAAAATGAAACTATAAAAACAAAATTCTTCACGCTTCATGTTCCTCGAATGATTGCCAAGTCTTCAAGGTCACACAAATTTCTTCACTTTCAAAGTCTTCAGAAAGTCTTCAGAAATCCAAAGTCTTCAGTCGAAGAACTTCATTTTTAGGGGTCGACTTTCTCTGTAAATATCAAACTCCTCATTAGACTTATAGACCTGTGTACACTCACAAATGCATCAGTCCCTTAACCTATAAGTCTTCAATACACCAAAATCACTAAGGGGCACTAGATGCACTTACACAGGGATTGCTACCCAAGACACCGTAGGCGACACCAGCCACCATGGATCAATTGTTGGCCTTGGAGCAAATAGATTCCATTGCCCATGTGCTGGTGGTGTATATGATGGAACAATAGACAGAATCATGCAAAGTTCCAGTGATGATTCAACATGTCCTCGAAAAGTTCAGTGAAGTATTTGATGAACCAACAACCTTACCCGAGCACAAACATTGGGATTACTCGATTCCCTTGCTGGCTGGCGCAAATCCCATCAACATCTGGCCTACAGATACACTCCGGAGCAGAAGGATGAGATCAAAGCTCAGGTCAAGGAGATGCTACGTACATGTGTGATTACCCCCAGCACCAGTGCCTTCTCATCCCCTGTTCTGCTGGTGAAAAAGAAGGATCAAATGTGGCGTTTTTGTGTTGATTATCATCATCTCAATGCTATCACGATTAAGTCGACATATCCCATGCCAGTCATCGACGAACTGCTCGACGAGTTGGCGGGCTCCTCTTGGTTCTCTAAGCTCGATCTGTGTGCTGGATATCACCATATCAGGCTTGTACCCGAAGACGAGCATAAAACTGCATTCAAGACACATCAGGGCCATTTCCAGTTTCGGGTCATGCCCTACGGGCTTGCATATGCTCCATGCACCTTTCAGGGTATGGTGAATACTGTCCTATCTCCAGTACCACGACATGGGGTCCTTGTTTTCATGGACGACATCTTGGTTCACATTGAAGAATTGGAAGAGCACCGACGGCTCCTAGCACAAGTTCTGCAATTGGTTAAAGACAATGGCTTAAAGGCCAAGCTCTCAAAGTGCACATTTCCATAGCCAAAAATCCAGTAACTTGGACATGTCATCAGCCGTGAGGGCGTGGCAACTGATGGTAGTAAAGTCAAAGCAGTTCAAGAGTGGCCGATTCCCCAATCAGTTAAGGAGCTGCAGGGATTCCTTGGACTGGCCGGATACTACAGAAAATTTGTCCACTCCTTCGGGGTGATCAGTAAGCCCCTTACAGAGCTCCTGAAGAAAAACATGCTTTTTGTATGGACACCAACTGCAATGGCAGCATTTGACGCTCTGAAACAAGCCTTGATGGAAGCCCCAGTTCTGGCTCTATCCAATTTCCGCCAACAATTTGTGGTGGAAACAGACGCGAGTGCCGCAGGGATCAGAGCTGTGTTAATGCAAGAAAACCACCCCATCGCATATCTCAGCAAAGCTCTCGCTCAGAAGAATCTTGGGCTCTCAGCGTATGAGAAAGAATGCCTCGCGCTATTGTTAGCAGTAGATCATTGGCGCCCCTACCTCCAACATGCAGAACTTGTGGTGCGAACTGAGCAAAAAAGCCTCCTACATTTGACAGATCAAAGACTCAACATGCCAATCCAGCAAAGGGCGTTCACGAAGCTCATCGGGTTGCAGTTTGTGATTCAGTACAAGCCAGGGCTGACCAATCGCGCAGCCGATGCTCTCTCTCGAAGAAATCATAAGAGCGAGGGGGAACTGGCAGCGGTTTCGGTCTGCAAACCAACATGGTTGGAGGCTATTAAACGCAGCTATCAGGACGATAGGACTGCCATGCAGAAGATGACCAAGCTCGCCCTAGACCATCTCAGTGAACCGGGTTTCGCTCTACAAGATGGCATTCTGCGGTATAAAGGACGTGTGTGGATTGGACAAGATGTAGAGATTCAGAAACACCTTCTCCAAGCTTTGCATGCTAGCGCGGCTGGAGGTCACTCGGGGTTTTATGCCACTTACAACCGGGTGAAGCGATTGTTTGTGTGGCAAGGCATGAAACAACAGATTAAAGATATGGTGCGCAACTGCATGGTTTGTCAACAAGCAAAAACTGAACGCATCTCACCGGCGGGTGTCGGTGTCAAAACTGGCGGATCTCGGGTAGGGGGTCCCGATCTGTGCGTCTAAGGCTAATGGTAACAGGAGGCAAGGGACACAATGTTTTACCTAGGTTCGGGCCCTCTCAATGGAGGTAAAACCCTAATTCCTGCTTGATTGATCTTGATGATATGAGTATTACAAGAGTTGATCTACCACGAGATCGTATGTTGTGGTCTAAACCCTAGAGGTATGATGAGTAATGTCATAATCTATCGACTAGCCTGGCCTCGGTTTATATAATGTACCAGAGACCTAGGATAACAAGAGTCCTAGCCGAACACGCCGGTGGGGAGGAGTCCTTGTCTTGATCGCCAAGTCTTGTAGAATCTTCCTTGTGTATACTTCGGTTGTCCGAACTGGCCCCTGAGTATACGGCCATGGGGGTCCTCGGCCCAATCTAACTGATCGGGGGATGAAGTGGTGAGTACCCCCTAGTCCAGGACACCGTCAGCGGGTCTCTTGCAACCATTGCCAATCCCACAAAAGCCCTGGACGGTGGTGTAGCTGGATTTCATAGAAGGACTACCCTGATCTGGAGGATATGACACGGTGCTCGTCGTGGTCGACAAGTTCTCGAAATATGCACACTTTGTGCCTCTGAAGCATCCATTCACAGCCTGGCAGATTGCCCAAATCTTTATGAAGGAGATCTTTCGACTCCATGGACTACCTCTGGCAATCATCTCTGACCGGGACCGTATTTTTACCGGCGCGGTGTGGCAAGAGCTCTTCCGTTTGTGCCGTACCGACCTTCGTCTCAGCTCCTCGTACCATCCACAAACGGACGGGCAGACCGAGAGGGTCAACCAATGCTTGGAGGGATATCTCAGGTGCGCGGTGCATTCTTGCCCAGGGAATTGGTTTAAATGGCTGCCACCTGCGGAATATTGGTACAATACCTCGTTCCATTCGGCTCTAGGGAGGACACCATTCGAGATGGTCTACGGGCACCTTCCTAGAGAATTTGGGGTGGCACAAATCGACGAATGCACAGTGCCAGATCTTGCTACATGGCTTCAAGAGAGAGAGATCATGATAGAGCACTGTTGGTGGAAAACGACACCTATGGGATCACAAGAATCCCTACTACGGTTGCGGGGCACGGGGTGGTGAGAAGAGCGGGATCAGCAGTCAGCACAGCACGCGGGTCGTTTACCCAGGTTCGTGCCGCAAGGATGCGTAATACCCTAGTCCTGCTTTGATGTGTATATCTGTGTTCTTGGAGTTCTTTAGCTGGCTACAATGGGTGTAACTTGTCCCAGGGTCCGAATCCTTCTCCTGGATGCCTCGGGCCTCCTTTTATAGTCAAGGGGATCGTCACAGTGGCACACAGGAGGTGTCATCGGTGTACTGTGGCTAACCTTATCGCTTAGCCATTACGGGACAAGACGCATTTAATGCGCCTCTGATGTGTCCCCTTGCTTTACCGCCGCCTCGCCCTGCTTCGACACGCGCCCGGGCCAGCGAGGCAGTCAGCGCCATGTAGGCTGGCAAACTGCTGAGGTGGCGCGGTGGTAGGGCCTTCACGAAGATTTTCATGCCACCACGTAGGCATGCGCTGAGTTGGTTTGGAAACCTCACGTCGACACGCAGGTGCCTGCCTAGCTGGTGGGCTGGCAGCTGCATTGGAGCGGTGGTAAAAACTTGGCGGGTGCGGGCCTGGCTATGGCCCCGCGGATGTCCTCGGCAAGGGCCTTGCTGGGGCCCGGGCAAGGGTCTTGCCATGGCGTCGTGATCGTCCCCGGCAAGGGTCTTGCCGAGGGTCTTGTGGGCTTCCTCGGCGAGGATCTCGCCGAGGTTTGTCGTCTTCTAATCCCCTTCTGATTTGGAGTGTTTTCTTGTCTTCACAAAGATCTGCATGCCATCATGGAAGCGCCTCCTGAGCCTTGGTCCCAACGTGGTTGGTGGCGTTGGTAAACCTGGGGCTCAAGGGTGGCGCGCCCTGCTGGCGTTGGGTAAGCTGCCCCGGCAAGGTCCTTGCCGGGGCCGTGGAGGTCGCCCCAGCAAGGGTCTCGACGGGGGAACCCATCTCGCCTTCTTGCTCTTTGTGTCTCTGCCTTGGCGTTTCTTTGACCATCTTGCAGCCTTGGCTCCCTGTCCCTATGCTCTACTAAGCGTGGCCGTGGGCACGGCTCTGACTGCCCGTGCGCAAGTAAGGGGTACAAAGGAGCGCCCCTACTTGAGTACACCGACAGGAGCCCCCGGGTCTGGGCCACACATAAGCACAACGCGTTGTTGGGTTAGGCCCAAAACGGTGCACGGGCAGGCGTGTCATTTTTACCACAGTAACATTTTTCGCCCGAACGACACATATGGGATCACAAGAATCCCTACTACGGTTGCGGGGCGCGGGGTCGTGAGAAGAGCGGGATCAGCAGTCAGCACAACACGCGGGTCGTTTACCCAGGTTCGGGCGCAAGGATGCGTAATACCCTAGTCCTGCTTTGATGTGTATATCTGTGTTCTTGGAGTTCTTGAGCTAGCTACAACGGGTGTAACTTGTCCCAGGGTCCGAATCCTTCTCCTGGATGCCTCGGGTCTCCTTTTATAGTCAAGGGGATCGCCACAGTGGCACACAGGAGGTGGCATCGGTGTACTGTGGCTAAGCTTATCGCTTAGCCATTACGGGACAAGACACATTTAATGCACCTCTGATGTGTCCCCTTGCTTTACCGCCGCCTCGCCCTGCTTCAACACGCGCCCGGGCCGGCGAGGCGGTCAGCGCCATGTAGGCTGGCAGACTGCTGAGGTGGTGCGGTGGTAGGGCCTTCACGAAGATTTGCATGCCACCACGTAGGCATGCACTGAGTTGGTTTGGAAACCTCATGTCGACACACAGGTGCCTGCCTAGGTACTGGGCTGGCAGCTGCATGGGAGCGGTGGTAAAAACTTGGCGGGTACGGGCCTGGCTGTGGCCCTGCGGATCCTCGGCAAGGGTCTTGCCGTGGCGTCGTGATCTTCCCCGGCAAGGGTCTTGCCGGGGGTCTTGTGGGCTTCCTCGGCGAGGATCTCGCCGAGGTTCGTCGTCTTCTTATCCCCTTCTGATTTGGAGTGTTTTCTTGTGTTTATAAAGATCTGGATGCCATCATGGAGGCGCCTCCCAAGCCTTGGTCCCAACGTGGTTGGTGGCGTTGGTAAACCTGGGGCTCAAGGGTGGCGCGCCCTGCTAGCGTTGGGTAAGCTGCCCCGGCAAGGTCCTTGCCGGGGCCTTGGAGGTTGCCCCGGCAAGGGTCTTGCCTGGGGAACCCATCTCGCCTTCTTGCTCTTTGTGTCTCTGCCTTGGCGTTGCTTTGACCATCTTGCAGCCTTGGCTCCCTATCCCTCTGCTCTGCTAAGCGTGGCTGTGGGCGCGGCTCTGACTACCCTTGCACAAGTAAGGGGTACAAAGAAGCGCCCCTACATTAGTACACCGACAAGCACTTACAACAGCAGTTGAAACGAGCACAAGACCGCATGAAGGCCCAGGTTGATTGCCACCGTACTGATAGAGAGTTCCAGGTTGGTGATGCCGTGCTTCTCAAACTGTAGCCTTTCATCCAATCTTCTGTCACCCAACGACCGCACCAGAAGCTGGCCTTCCGTTACTTTGGGCCGTACCGGGTGTTGGCCCGAGTGGGTAAAGTGGCATATAAGTTACAGCTGCCTCCAGAGAGCAAAATCCACCCCGTTGTCCATGTTTCCCAACTAAAGAAGGCGGAGGGTGCAACAGTGCCGGTAAGCGGGACGTTACCTCCTCACCATTCTGTGTTGCAGGCTAAACATGTGTCGGAGAGGGTGCTGGAGCACAAACAAGTTCGTGTATCCGGCGCTCTGCGACCCGCATTCGAGTCCAGTGGAGTGATCTTCCAGCATCCATGTCTACCTGGGAGGATCCGACAAGACTACAACAACAGTTTCCCACGTCGCCGCCTTGGGGACAAGTCGGCACTCAAGACGGGGGAATGTCACGCCTGCCGAGGCGGCCCCACCTGCCAGCACGGTGGTTGAAGATGCAAGCAGTGCAGCAAGAGAGAATTAGTCAAGGGATTGTGGCGAGGCTGCCAGCGGGGCCTAGGTGTAAGAGTAGGTGTGGCCTGCGTGCCAAGGGAGGGATAAGATAGCAGAGTGCACTGGGAATCGGTATCGAGTTGTACTGTAACAAAACTGAACGAAGGAACGAAGCTGATCTTCATCCTCTCTCTACCTGATCCCCTTTCCTCCTCCTTTGCCCTCCGCTCAATCCCGAGCTCTAGATCAGGTCTGTGACAGCGAGTTACAGCTGCAAGTAGGTGTGGGTGACCGGCAAGAACGAGCTTCGGCGGCACGCGCAAGCGAGGCCGATTTACGACAGCGAGCAATCGACATCATCGGAGCATCCCATGGGCGACCCTACCGAGCCACACACAAACCAGACAAGGTTAGGAGAGACAAGGGTACTTCGGTTCTTTCAAGCGCAGGTAAATGAAAAAAACTGAAAATAAACAGAAAAACGGGGAAATGACAGTAGTAATCAAGATGTCCCTGAGCTGGCTGACATTTTTGAGAAGCCCATCTTGAGACTGACATTTTTGGAAGCCCAATGTTTAAAGTGGCAAATATCCAATTTTCTTGCCTGCGTGGACCCCGTCACCAACATCATCCTCTCGCCCTCCTCCCCCGCGACTTCAGGGACATGGCAAAACCCGACAGGAGTGTAAAGATTGATGAAAGCGTCTCAACTCCCAAAGGGGAGCCCGCGTGTGAATATATTGATGTGCGAGAGTCCTCTCGATAGGTTCCAAGTGGTACGGTTGTTATAGAGATATACGTGGAGGGAGAGATTACAGGAGGTAGGAGAGATAGATACACTTTAAACAGAAGAGTATATCTATCCTACCATCACAGGAAGTAACACCCAAGTCAGCCTATGACCGACCCAAGTATCACGTACGTTTAACACCCTCCCGTAATCTAAACGCCTCCGCAGGTTTAGATTACATTTAAACTCATCAAATTATTTTGTGGCCAAGGCTTTTGTGAAACCATTTGCAACTTGATCCTTGGAGTGTACGAACGTTCCTTGTTAGCAACTCGTTCTCTCACAAAGTGATAATCCATCTCAATGTGCTTGGTCCTTGCATGAAAAACATGATTAGCATCCAAGTATGGAGCACCAAGGTTGTCACACCAAATACAAGGAGTTTTAGTGTGATGGAGACCAAGTTCCTTGAGAATGGATTTGACCCAAATAATTTCTTCTGTTGCATTTGCCAAAGCCTTATACTCTGCCTCAGTGCTTGATCGTGACACTGTAGCCTGTCTCTTTGCACACCATGTGATCAAATTAAGGCGAAAGAAAATTGCAACCCCCCTGGACCTTCCGTCATCCAGACAACCTGCCCAATCCGAGTCAGTGAAGGCAATCACAAGAGTAGATGAGGACTTACTGAAAGTCAGTCCAACACTTTTCACGTATCTCAGTATACGTTTTGCTGCAGTCCAATGAGCAGTAGTGGGTGCATGAAGAAACTGGCAAGCTTTATTTACTGAAAAACAAATGTCTGGCCGAATAAGGGTCAAATACTAGGTGCACCCACCAAACTTATGTATCTGGTGCCATATTCTTAGTTCAGTGGTTCACCTTAAGTAAGAGAGAGCTTTCTGAAGTGAACAATGGTGTTGATAATGGTTTTCAACCCTGCAATCCAACTCTTCTCAAAATATCAGTTGCATATTTTTCTTGGGACAGATGTAGCCCACCTTCTCTATTCTTCTTAACCTCAATACCAAGAAAGAAGTGCAAATCACTCAACTCCTTGAGAGCAAACTCTGAGTTCAAATCTGACAAAACGGCTCTCACTGCTTCATTTGAGGAACTTGTGACAATTATATCATCAACATAAATGAGCACAAAAACGGATATGTTGGACTTATTGTAAATGAACAGTGAAGTGTCAGACTTTAAAGGAATAAAACCAAGTTGCAATTTTGTACTTAACCGAGAGTACCAGGCTCCAGGTGCTTGTTTCAGTCCATAGAGACACTTGCCAAAGCCTTATCTTCAAACCGAGGAGGTTGCTTCATATAAACTTCATCTTCCAGAACACCATGAAGAAACGCATTCTGCACATCTAGCTGCCTGAGACTCCATCCTTTGGATACTACAATGGACAAAACAAGATGAATGGTAGAAGCTTTAACAACTGGACTGAAAGTATCCTCATAGTCTATACCATACCTTTTCCTGAAACCCTTAGCAACAAGCCTAGCTTTATAGCGATCAATTGTACCATTAGACCTTCATTTCATCCTGAACACCCATTTGCAATCAATCGCATTTTTACCTTGACATGAAGGAACCAAATGCCAAGTGTTATTTTTCTGAAGAGCCTGAAATTCATCATCCATGGCTGCCTTCCATTTGGGATCAGCAACAGCCTTATGATGTGTGCATGGATCTCCTGTGGATGCAGCCTAACCAAATTTTATTTGGTAATTAACGGGTTGAATAACACCTATTCGTAGATATGTGCACGATGGTGTAGCAATGCGAGGTGTAGAGGATCCTACTGCAGAATCAGCTGCATGTCAAGGAGAGAATCCCGAAACAGATCCCGAGACAACTTTTGTAGCATCGTCTTGGCCCACCGGATCCTCTGTGGCCAGATCAATAGCTGGAGACAATGAGGGAGCCACAGAAGATCCGGGTGAAGAGGCAGGAGGATGATCAGATCCTGTGGGAGCACTGTCACCAGGTGCAGATGACAGGCACGGGGCCCGCCTGATGTAGACACGGGGCTCAGCGGCAAACCGCGCGAGTGCTGCAACTGGAAGGGGCGATGTGGCACCTGGCGATTGGTGCGTGTCGAGTGGAGGCGGACACCCAGCTGCAGGGCACCGTGTGTGAAAGTGCAACTATCCCTAGGTGGTTTTGGTAATTCATAACAACATATAGCTCATTGAGCTAATGCTATTCCAAGATGAATATTTCAGGAAAGCTCAATGAATGGCATGGCATGGATGATGAAAGTGGATCCCTCAAAATATCAAGGTAGGACTGGGCGTTCGGTTAAACCGGACCGTTCGGTCCGGTTCTTCGGGTTTTGAAAAAGTTCGGTTTTGGAAAAAGAATGACCGATCGGTGACCTGAAAAACTGCTAACCGAGCATTCGGGGGACCGAGATTTCGGGTCGGTCCTCGGTTAAGGACGAATTGACCGATATATCAGAGAATGAAAGCAAAAACAGGCACACTTCTGAACTTAATGATCAAATTAACCTTGTGTACACACAAGAAGTAGATCCCGCGAGTAGAAAAATCAGATCCTACTAGCAAGAACCATCCCGTGAACTCATCAGGATCTCACGAGCTTATCAAGAAGCTCCAAATCATATAGAAATAGAAAAAGATGCTAGCATCAAGCAATCGAAGAGGAGGCGGGAGATCAGAGGGAAGAGATATGCGTAGGCTGGAGGCCACCACCCTCGCCCGTTGGGGTTCAGAGCGAGGAGAAGGAGAGGCGGCGCACTGGCGGCTAGGGTAAGGAGTGGGGAATCGATCGGGAGTGAGGCTGAGATTAGTAGGATGGGCCGCTGCAGGAGGCACGTATACGTACAGGAGGAGCAAAGGCTCGAGATGTTGGGCTGTGTGTGGGCCGGCTTTTACGTAGAAACTTGTCCATGTGCACATCGACTCGGTCTCATCGGTTACCTCGGTTAACTAAAGTACAAGACCGAAATTCCTAAATTAATTTCGGTTTTTACAAATTGCAGACCGAACTAAGGATCAGAATTTTCGGTTTCGGTCTTTTCGGCTTCGGTCCCGGTTTTTTCGGTTCGGTAGTTCGGTGCTCGGTTAATATGCCCACCCCTATATCAAGGACAAAGGATTGGCTCAAGCTCAAAAGCTCAAGACTCTACATTTTATATTTTAGTGATCCAAGATTACATTGAGTCTATAGGAAAAGCCAATACTATCAAGAAGGGATGAGGTGTTGCTTAATGAGCCTTTTGCTTCATGTGCTTAGTGATATGCTCCAAAACCCTCCACTACTTTCTCACATCCACATATGACCTAAACCCAAAGGCAAACTCGGCCCTACCGATTCTTCCTATCCGGCGCCACCGAGTTCAGATGTCATAGCCACTGCCACAAACCCTAGGCAAATCGGTTTCACCAATAGAGATCTCGATCTCACCGAGATGGGATTGTAATCTCTCTGTTTCCCTTTGTAACGTTTCGGTCTAACCGAAGTGAGCGATCGGTTCCACCGAGATTACAATGTAAACTCTCTGTTTCCCTTTTGTAACTTTTTGGTCTCACCGAAAGAGCAAATCGGTCCCACCGAGTTTACCTGACCAACTCTCTGGTTAGCTAATTACCAAATTCGGTCTCACCGAGTTTGTGTAATCGGTCTCATCGAGATTACGTTATGCCCTAACCCTAACCATATCGGTCCTACCGAGATGCATGTCAGTCCCACCGAAAATCCAAACGGTCACTAGGTTTACTAAATCGGTCCGACCGAGTTTGATGATTCAGTCCCACCGAGTTTGGTAAATTGTGTGTAACGGTTAGATTTTGTGTGGAGGCTATATATACCCCTCCACCTCCTCTTCATTCGTGAAGAGAGCCATCAGAACAAACCTACACTTCCAACTTACCAGTTCTAAGAGAGAACCACCTACTCATGTGTTGAGGCCAAGATATTCCATTCCAACCATATGAATCTTGATCTCTAGCCTTTCCCAAGTTGCTTTCCACTCAAATCTTCTTTCCACCAAATCCAAATCTTGTGAGAGAGAGTTGAGTGTTGGGGAGACTATCATTTGAAGTACAAGAGCAGGGAGTTCATCATCAACACACCATTTGTTACTTCTTGGAGAGTGGTGTCTTCTAAATTGTCTAGGTGTCACTTGGGAGCCTCCGACAAGATTGTGGAGTTGAACCAAGGAGTTTGTAAGGGCAAGGAGATCGCCTACTTCGTGAAGATCTACCGCTAGTGAGGCAAGTCCTTCGTGGGCGATGGCCATGGTGGGATAGACAAGGTTGCTTCTTCGTGGACCCTTCGTGGGTGGAGCCCTCCGTGGACTCGCGCAACCGTTACCCTACGTGGGTTGAAGTCTCCATCAACATGGAGGTACGATAGCACCACCTATCGGAACCACGACAAAAACATCCGTGTCTCCAATTGCGTTTGAATCCTCCAAACCCTTCCCTTTACATTCTTGCAAGTTGCATGCTTTAATTTCCGCTGCCTATATACTCTTTGCATGCTTGCTTGAATTGTGTGAAGATTGCTTGACTTGTTCAAAAGTAGCTAAAATCTGCCAAAGTCTAAAATTGGGAAAAGGTTAGGTTTTTATTGGTCAAGTAGTCTAATCACCCCCCCTCTAGACATACTTCAAGGTCCTACAGTGTGTCATCGGCCCTGTTTGGTTCCATGAGTTAAACTTAGTTTGGGTTAGTTTGGACTCAACTAACCCAAAAATATCGAAACGGGAGGGTTAGTTTGGGTTAGATGCATTTAACCCACCCAAAAAATCTAACCAACCCAAGAGGTGCTTATTTGGGTCAGTTCCCCTTGGGATCACTAAAAACACCTTTTTCGCTCGCTCTCCCCGCAGCAGATCCCTCCCACTTCATCGAAGCTTATCGTCCTCTCCCTCCCTCCCTCTCGCACCGCCCGTGAAGGCACTGTCGGTGTCAAAACCGGCGGATCTCAGGTAGGGGGTCCCGAACTGTGCGTCTAAGGCTAATGGTAACAGGAGGCAGGGGACACGATGTTTTACCCAGGTTCGGGCCCTCTCGATGGAGGTAATACCCTACTTCCTGCTTGATTGATCTTGATGATATGAGTATTACAAGAGTTGATCTACCACGAGATCGTAGAGGCTAAACCCTAGAAGCTAGCCTATGATTATGATTGTTGTTGTCCTATAGACTAAACCCTCCGGTTTATATAGACACGGAGGGGGCTAGGGTTACACAGAGTCGGTTACAGAGAAGAAAATCTACATATCCGAATATCCAAGCTTGCCATCCATGCAAAGGAGAGTCCCATCCGGACACGGGACGAAGTCTTCAATCTTGTATCTTCATAGTCCAACAGTCCGGCCAAAGTATATAGTCCGGCTGTCCGAGGACCCCTTAATCCAGGACTCCCTCAGTAGCCCCTGAACCAGGCTTCAATGACGATGAGTCCGGCGCGCAGATTGTCTTCGGCATTGCAAGGCGGGTTCTTCTCTGAATACTCCATAGAAGATTCGTAACACGAGAATCGTGTCCGGCTCTGCAAAACAAATTCCACATACCACCGTAGAGAGTATAATTTTCCAAAAATCTAATCCGCTGACAGCTTTTCATAGCTTGACGTCCCACCAGGGCCCAGTCTTTATTCGATCCATTTTTCTAACCAGCCACTACACGTGCTGCGAGGCGGTTTTATTGGCACGTCTTGTCGAAGCAGAGATCGTGTCCCCCTTATCACGGGATTCTCATCAATACGGGTGTGGTTAACCCAACCGTGTTTGTTTAATATGAATCCTTGATTTTATGCAAGTCCCAAACGGTCATGTGGGGGACGCTTGATATTCGTCCTCTTTATAAAGGGGCCAAGGCCTGTCCTTTTCTTCCCACGCTTGATCCTTCCCCTCCCAAACCTCGAGTTCCAACACCCAAGGCTTAAGCCAAATGCTTCGGACCTTCAACCATGTCCGGATCCAACCTTCAAGGCCGGTGGATGGCCTCCTCCATCACAGAGGAGGACGTCCAGAAACTTAGGGAGGCCAGGTATCTAACCGCCGAGATTCCGCACAGGCTACCTGCTCAAGGGCAGGTCGTCCCCACTCCCAAATCCAACGAGAGCGTTGTTTTTATCTCCCACTTTCTCCGAGGGCTAGGTTTTAGCGTTGATCCCTTCGTAAGAGGGCTCATGTCCTACTACGGACTAGATTTCCACGATCTAGCTCCGGATTTCGTCCTTCATATCTCGTCGTTTATCGTCGTGTCTGAAGGCTTCCTCCGCATCACCCCCAACTTCGCCTATGGCTCAAGACCTTCAATGTGAGGCCGAGGGTGATCGACGGGCGTCCAGCAGAGTGCGAAGGTGCTATAATAAGCAAAGGCGCCGACGCCCCATGGCCAAAGGGTTCTTTCGTGGAGACTTCTGATTAGCGGGAGTGGTTTTACATCACAGCTCCCCGAGGTACAAAGCGGGTGGCTGCTCCAGCGTTCCACCCGGGCCCTCCACCTCAACTGGCGTCATGGGTCAACAAGGGGCTGGAGTGGGGGCCGGTTAATGACGTGCCGACATTGCAAAGCCGCATCCGAGACCTTCTCAAGAGGGATGTCAGTCTTGTCAAGATAATGCAAGTGATGCTGGTTCGTCGAGTCCTGCCCTGCCAACGTCGTCCTCTCTGTATGTGGGAGTTCAACCCAGAAGGACCGCGAACTGTTCAACATTTCTTTGGCATGACGCTCAAAGAGATGTATGAGCCATTCTTCGGATCACAAATAAAGTGTCCGGACACCATCGAGGACGCGGGTCTCAATTGCAACCGTCCGGATACCCAGGTAAATACTTCTGTTACCGAACACACCATCCTTTATGTTTATTATAAAATCATTCTAAAAAATTGCTCTCTGCCAGGACTGGCTGAGGAAGGCGGAGAGGATTAGGTGTCCGCCCCCTCTTCCCGAAGGCTCGCTGAATCCTTTGTTGACCAGGATGCTTGAGCGCGCGCCGTATCAGGTGCCATCAGGAGAAGACGAGGGGAGGAATAGAGAAGCCACAGGTGGGCCTCACATTCTAGCCATCCAAATCGGAGGAGTAAGTGCCTCCACGAAGGAGGATAATCGGGGAGGGGAATCTAAAATCCCCTCTCCTCAAGGTAAGAAAAGGGCCGCCTCTGAAGAGTTGGAAACGGAGGCTTCCAAACGATGGAAGAAACCCTCGCCAAAGGGCCCTGCCCCAGGGGGTGTCCTTACCGCGCAGCGCCCGCAAGGGGGCCAGCCCTCCACCGAGCCGTAAGTAAAAGAGTACTTTGGTAAACATACCCCGTTTTGTCTCTAAGGATAGTAACCGAAACATATTTGTTGCAGTCCGGCTCGTAGTCCTTCTCCACAGAGTTCGTCTTCGGGGGATCTTCCTCCGAATATGCTGGAGAGTGAAACGCCTCCCCCTGCCTCCCCGTCACATGGGGCGGACGACTCCGAGGTGTCGTCACGGAGGATTTCTCCCGACCCGCCGAGGCCGGAAGTTGACACTTCGGCAGCCCGTGGTTCGGGCTATTCGGCTCCCAAGGAGAACGATAGGAGGAGTCCGGGATTGTCCGGTATACAGCCGGACACACTGATGGGTCTGCTGGGGCGAGCGGCCATCTCAGAGATATCGTACCTTAATGGGTACGGTGATTGAGAGGATTTCATTCGCCAAAAGCGGATTGAATGAAGCCTTTGCAAGTCTGCTGAGCGGCTTCGAGGTATGCAAAATAATATATGTATTTCTGATGGTGCCGCACATGCTAGGTGTGCTCTGTATAGATAGTAGCCCCTGAGACTCTGGTCGCGCCCACAGGTGGCAAACAGAGGGTCGTAATCCCAGGTAATAATCGCGCTACTTTGTATGTGCAGGCGGCTGATTGTCCGGGGGCTGACCGGACTGCTGATTTTGCCAAACTGAAGCGGCAGCTGGACGTGGCGGATGCCGACATCGCGCTTGTTAACAAGCGGCTTGACGAGACCGAGGGTATGTATGTTCGGCATGTCAGTAAATTGTAAGAGGAGCATTGTGCTAGTATCTTATAATATATTGTGACTGCAGATGGGGCTGCTGCCGTAGAGACCCTTCGGGCGAAGCTTGCCCGAGCCAAGGAACAAGCTCGAAGAAGTGATGCGGCCGCCCTAAAGGCGGTCGAAGAATTAAGAGCCGAACAGGCTGCTCATCGCCGGAGCGAAGAAAAGATAGCCCAGATGGCTACCGAGCTGAAAGATGCCGCCAACCGTCGTGAGCTTCTTGAAAAGGAAAATCAAACAAAAGCAGCTGACCTGAAGAAGGCCCTGGAAGCAGCCAAGGAAACCCGCTCTGAAATGAGAGGGATAAGGGTGGAGCTTCGTGAAGCCGGAGACATCGTGTCTGGGAAGCCCTATTTGTTGCGGATGAAATTCGGGGATCCGAAGTATGCCCCTCTGGATCAGTTGTGGAGTGCTGCGGACGCGTATGCGGACCTGGCAAAGAGTGCTGCTGATGCGACCGAGTTTTTCAAATATCAGAAAGACCATAAGGGTGAAAGGTTATTCTGGTCGCAGTTCAGTGCCCCGACGCGTCCGCTGCCGTTGAATGAAAAGATGGCCGCCTGGGCCGAACTCCACAGGTTGTCCGGACTTGCTATGAGGTCTGTCGTGGATCATCTTTGGCCGCGTGGACCAAGGCCGGACAACTATTTTGGATTGGTGCAACAATTCCTTGGTGATGTGTCGCATATCGATGCCGTGAAGAGGCCGGCGTGCATAGAGGGTGCGCGGATGGCTCTTGCCCATGTTAAAACATACTGGGCTGGGATGGAAACCACCGCTATTGTGACCCGGGGTGCGGGGGAAGGCCAGGACCCGGCCGAGCACTATTTTGAAGAAGTCTTAGAAGGCGACCGTTTAATAGAGGCTCAGTGCTCGAAGAGTGCCATGTTTGAATGACATGTATCTCGATTGTAAAGACAATGCTATTTTGATTATAAATGCTGTGTTTATACTTTTGCCCGAAAGTATTATAATGCCTCCTGTGCGGCCGTTTATGTATGTATATAACCTGAAAGTTTGCAGTCGTTGGCTTCAGCCCCCACGCATATAATGCGGGGGTGTTTGAGAAAACGCGTAGTCACACTTGATCCAACGTCTTGGTCCATTAAGGAGGTGGTAGCACGGCGAACCAGGCAATCCGACTATAGAGCTTTAACACTTTCACTTAGCCATAGGAGTTTGACAGTGGGGCTACTATATAGCCACTGGTACTTTCGCGTTCATCCGGATATGGTGCGCGTATGTACGTGACCGGGAAACCGGTCCTTCGTTAATGCGGAGGAATCGCGAAGATTCCGCTGGGTCATCGAGTGGTTGACCAGTCTCGCGCTGTATCATGACAGTCAGTTTTCGGCTTTCTCTACTGAGGTGCTCATCCAAATGAACCAGGGCACAATCGCAGTAGTTCTCCCGGTGCCACCTTAGCCGATAGAGCGGAACGTAAGGTAGCAAAACACGGGAGCCGGGCAAACCCAACATTTGACCAAAGACATGATTCGGAGCTGATGCATATAAGGCCAAACTCACGACGCCGAACACTCCCTAAGGTATTCGGACTTTATGATGTGTACTGGGCTGAATAACGCCCTTGATAATAAGCCCTGAGTTTCCAGGTATGAGGAATAGTCTGGTGTGACAAAAATGCCGAAAACGCCAGTATCCCTCCCAGTGGTATAAAGTTTCCGGAGGGGAAGAAGCAACAAGAGACATTAAAAAGGTTTACGCAGGGTCTTAATCTAAAAAGAAACCTTTGAGCGGGGCCCTGCTGCACGTCTGCGCCTTTATCTCTGTTGTGCCGTATCCTGGAAGGGTGTAGCACGATGATCATCTGTAAAAGGAAAAAATCCAGGTGAAAGACTACATGCGAGGAGTTCATTAATATGAATGAACCATGAAAGTGCAATATGTTAATGTACTGATAGGGTCGAGCCAAACTATGGGCTCTTTTTGTGGGCAGCCCCTAGCATCTTTTATGGGGAAATCCCTACTGGGCTGTTACATTGGGTGGAGCGCCGGACTCGTCTAACCGTGTCCGTGGTCTTGATGACCGACCATTTAACCTGGTTGGAGGGACCGCTCAGTGTTCGGCTGCTAGAGCCGCCACGTATTCTTCTACGCGTAAGGAAAGCTCTGTATTTCCGCTAACTCTTATGACGCCGCATGGACCGAGCATCTTAAGTTTAAGGTAGGCGTAATGCGGTACTGCATTAAAACGAGCAAAGGACGTTCTTCCGAGTAGTGTGTGATAGCCGCTTCGGAATGGAGCGATGTCGAATGTTAGTTCCTCGCTTCTGAAGTTGTCGAGGGAACCGAATACAACCTCTAGTACTAGAGAGCCCGTACAGTGGGCCTCGACACGTGGTATCACTCCTTTAAAGGTAGTGTTACTTAGGCTGATCCTTGAAGGGTCTATCCCCATTTTGCGGACAGTGTCCTGGTATATCAGGTTTAGACTACTGTCGCCGTCCATAAGGACTCGTGTGAGATGGTATCCGTCAATTATTGGGTCGAGCACCAAGGCAGCCGATCCTCCGTGCCGGATACTAGTCGGATGGTCCCTGCGATCAAAGGTGATCGGGCAGGCCGACCAAGGATGAAATTTGGGGGCGACGGGCTCTACAACGTATATGTCTCGGAGTGCGTGTTTGCGCCTACTCTTTGGAATGTGAGTTGCGTAAATTATATTTTTTTGGTGGGAATTTTTTCTGTCCTCCAGTGTTCGGCTGGCGAGGCTCATCCTCGTCTTCACTTGGCGTCTCCCTCCCCTTTTGTTCGGAATTTAGCTTGCCGGCCTGCTTGAAAACCCAACACTCTCTGTGGGTGTGGTTTGCAGGTTTTTCGGGGGTGCCGTGAATCTGACATAATTTCTCTAGAATCTTGTTTAGGCTGGACGGTCCATCTCTGCTGCCTTTAAATGGCTTCTTCCATTGACCGGGTCAAGAGCCCCTGAATCCGGCGTTGACCGTCGTGTTCTCTGGGCTGTCATCATTGTTTCGACGCTTGTTTTTGTTGCGTCGCGGTTTCCCGTTGCCATCCCTGACTTCGGATGTGCCCTGGCCGCTGGTGCCGCTACGGGCCAGCCAGCTGTCGTCGCCCGCGCAAAAGCGGGTCATGGGGCTTATTCAAGCTGCCATTGTCCTCGGCTTTTCTTGGCCGAGGTGTCTAGCAAGCCATTCATCCCGGATACTGTGTTTGAAGGCCGCTAGGGCTTCGGCGTCCGGGCAATCAACTATTTGATTCTTCTTAGTAAGAAATCGGTTCCAGAGTTTTCGGGCTGACTCTCCGGGCTGTTGAATTATGTGACTTAGGTCGTTTGCGTCCGGAGGTCGGACATAGGTCCCTTGAAAATTGGCCCTAAAAGCATCCTTCAGCTCTTCCCAACTTCCAATTGAGTTCTCAGGAAGGCTTTTCAACCAGTGCCGAGCTGGTCCTTTGAATTTGAGGGGTAGGTATTTAATGGCGTGGAGATCGTCTCCGCGAGCCATGTGGATATGAAGGATAAAGTCCTCGATCCAGACCCCAGGGTCTGTAGTTCCGTCGTATGCCTCTATATTCACGGGCTTAAATCCTTCCGGGAATTCATGGTCCAGCACCTCATCGGTGAAGCACAGGGGGTGTGTGGTACCCCTGTATTTGGACGTGTCATGGCATGATGTCGACGGTTGTTGTGTTCGGTTCTAATTCCTAGCTGGCGCTCGATCAATGTGATCATTTCGGTAGCTCATCCTGTGTCAGAGCGCGCTTCCTAGATCCTTAGATGGATCTGGCCAAACCAGACTTTTTGTCCAGGAGCTCATGTAAATCATGTGCTGACTTGTGTGTGGCATCATTAGCCGTATTGTCACGGCCACGGGGCGGTCGGTCCGGCTGATCGGTCGTTTTCGGCTGAATGGGCTCTATGGCCTTGTCGTCGAATTCGGGCAGCAGCTTGCGCTTTGGATAGCTCTTTGTGTGACGATCGCCGCCGTATTTTTCTGCCGTGTCGAGCACTTTGTTCCACCTGTGGTTGAGCTTATCCTGCGCGGCCTTGAGCCTTTGCTTCTGCTTTTTTAGGCTCCTCGCGGTGGCAATAAGCCTTCTGTGGAGGTTCTCTTTTTCCAAGAGTTTTTCTGGGATGATGAGTGCATCATCATCTGCGCTGTTCTCCTCTCCGGAGATAGGTTGTTGAATTTTACCCTCGGGATCGGTGTTATCCGACGTCGGCTCCGGACTGTTTTCACCATCCCTTGGCTCACCCTGCTCCTTCGCTGGGTCCATGGGGTCGTCGTTTCCTTTGGAATCAACCAGGGTATTATTATTTCTTGCGTTGTTGTCGTTGTTTTTACTGTGGCGGGATTTAGAGCGGCGTCTACGGCGCCGCTTTGGTGGCTTATCGAGGGAAGTATCCTTCGTTGCATCATCACCGTCGCCTTCTTTTGGTGTGTCCACCATATATATATCGTATGATGAGGTGGCAATCCAGCGCCCAGTGGGCGGTGGTTCCTGTTCTTCTCCTGCGTCGTCGTAAATACCGTCGACGTCTTCGGAGTCGAAATCGAGCGTGTCAGTTAAGTCATCGATAGTGGCTATGAAGTGGGTGGTGGGTAGGGAACGAATTTCTTCATCGTCCGCTTCCCACTCGAGCCGGACATAGTTCGGCCAGGAATCTCTCGACAAGGAAAGATACCTTAATGAGTTCAGCACATCACCTAAGGGTGAGTGCTGAAAAATATCCGCGACAATGAACTCCATGACCGGTGCCCAATCAGATTCGACAGGCACGGACGCATGCGGTTCGGATCCTGTAGCCGGAGGCGAGTCCGAGGGTCCGATGATACCACTCTCACAGGAGGCGGGATCAGTTCTCGGCTCCGACGCCGATGAGTGTGCGGCCTCCATGGCGGGGTCCATCCACCCGTCCTCGGAAGGCACGATCTGCTCCGGATTGATTCCCGGCGCCACCGCAGGTGCGATCTCCCGAATACTGTCCGACGGCAGATCAAAGTCATGCCCGTCGTGACCGTCCGGCGCACCTGGCATGGGCTCGAATCCGTCGGAGATCAAGTCTCCGCGGATGTCCGCAGTATAGTTTAAGCTTCCAAACCTGACCTGATGGCCAGGGGCGTAGCTATCGATCTGCTCCAGATGGCCAAGCGAGTTGGCCCGCAGTACGAAGCCGCCGAATACGAAGATCTGTCCGGGAAGGAAAACCTCCCCCTGGACCGCATCGTTGAAGATGATCGAAGGAGCCATCAAGCCTTACCACGATGACACAGTGGAACTCTCAATGAAAGCACCAATGTCAATGTCAAAACCGGCGGATCTCGGGTTGGGGGTCCCGAACTGTGCATCTAAGGCTAATGGTAACAGGAGGCAGGGGCACGATGTTTTACCCAGGTTCAGACCCTCTCGATGGAGGTAATACCCTACTTCCTGCTTGATTGATCTTGATGATATGAGTATTACAAGAGTTGATCTACCACGAGATCGTAGAGGCTAAACCCTAGAAGCTAGCCTATGATTATGATTGTTGTTGTCCTACGGACTAAACCCTCCGGTTTATATAGACAACGGAGGGGGCTAGGGTTACACAAAGTCGGTTACAGAGAGGGAAATCTACAAATCTGAATATCCAAGCTTGCCTTCCACGCAAAGGAGAGTCCCATCCGGACACGGGACGAAGTCTTCAATCTTGTATCTTCATAGTCCAACAGTCCGGCCAAAGTATATAGTCCGACTGTCCGAGGACCCCTTAATCCAGGACTCCCTCAGGCACCTCGCCGTATCCGCGCTCTCGTCAACTGCCGGTAAGTAGCCCCGCCCTATCCTCCTCTTCCAACCCCCTCGTCTCCCCGCGACCTATCCACCCGCCAGTAAGCAGTCGCGGCTCCTTGCGCGGCCCATCCCCGCCGGCCTCGGCTAGCGCGACTCCTTTCCTAGGGACGGCGGATTCGGTTGGCGGGCTACGCGAGAGGCCAGCGCGGATCCTTGCCGGGCGCGTCCCCATACCTCTGCCAGGGCTCGCTCCGCCAAATCCGGCAGGAAATAGGGTCTAGTAGCCAAATAGTTGAGAAAGGGCATTTATTGCCAATCTAACCCTGCCATCCAAACACCTCTTTGGTTAGAGTTAGTTCATGATTGGTTCAGGGTTAGAATCTAACTCTAACCTATAACTGTGTTAGAGTATCCAAACAGGGCCATCGGCTGGATGGTGCGAGGCAGGGGCAGGTGTGGGACGTGGGTCCGCCTGGAAATAAGGCGATCCCGAGACCGATCCTGTCGGCCTAGGCACGATCAGACGCGGCAATCCCAAGGAAGGTCGCAACGAATTTTCTTTGGCAGCTCCAGGGCATGTATCAACACCATTTTCTCCCAAATTTTCAGCATTTTGTACACCATTTTTAGCAGAATGAGTACCTATAGCAGCACACTCAAATAAAGGATTAAAGGCATTAGTCGCATTTTAGTCAGTACAATCATCATTGCCTAGAGAAGCATCTCCGGTCAAGTGAGAAGGAAGGATAAGTATCTCCTTGCGAACAAGAGCCCCAACATTGGGATGCAGTTTTTCAAAGGGAAACCGTGTTTCATCAAACACGACATCCCTAGAGATGTACACACGTCCAGTAGGAACATCTAGGCACTTGACACCCTTGTGTTGTGCACTATAGCCAAGAAGACACATTGTGTGGTGCGAAACATAAGTTTGCGAGTATTGTAGGGACGAAGGTTTGGCCAACATGCATAGCCAAACACACGAAGAGTAGTATAGTTGGGTGTGACATGAAGAATACGTTCAGTGGGAGTTTCATTGGCAATGGTGCGACTAGGCCACATGTTGATAAGATGAATGACGGTGAGAAAAGCTTCATCCCAAAATTTCAAAGGCCTGGAGGCCACAGCTAGAAGAGCTAGACCGACCTCAACAATATATCTATGCTTTCATTCAGCAGAACCATTTTGTTGATGGGCATAGGGGCGGGAAACATGATGAGAAATACCTATCTTTTGGAAAAAGAATTCAATTTTTCATATTCCCCACCCCAATCAGATTGCATGGCAAGAATTTTACTATCAAACTGACGTTCAACGAGAGCATGAAAGTTAGAAAGACTTGAAACACATCGGAGCATTTTTACGGAGATCGATCCAAGTGTACTTGTTATAGTCATCAACTAAACTCACATACACTAGTAGAAAAAGGGTCTAATGTGCAGCTCATTAGTCCCGGTTTGAAATTGAGCCGGCACTAATGTGACCATTAGTGCTGGTTCCAACGGCTAGGCGGGCCGCTCTCTTTAGTATCGGTTCGTGCGGAACCTTTAGCACCGCTTCGTCCCACGAACCGGTACTAAAGAGAGTGGTGGCAGGATGTTGTTAGACTGGAGTCCGTCCAGCACCTTTAGTACCGGTTCTTGCCACGAACCGGTACTATAGGTCATCCTACATATAAACCCTTCGTCCAGCTCGCTCTGTTCTCCCCCCTTTCCCCTCTCCTCCTCTCTGTTCTTCCTCTCTTCCCCTCGAGCTCACACTACAAAAAAATACACTTCCGTGATGATACGTGTTTGTCACAGTAGGTCGCGTTTTTTGTCATGCATGTACATACATGACAAATTTATGATAGAATCAAGATAGTCATACCTGTGCTGTCGTAGAAGTGTTCCATGACATTGTCAAAATTATCATCACGGAAGTGTTCACTTCCATGACGATAAATCACGCGTCACAGAAGTGCTTTCGTCAATGGTGACCGACACGTGGCATCCACCATAACGGAACGCCGTTAAGCTATCGGGTCGGGTTTTGGATCCAATAACCCGTTAACAGCCCCGACCAATGGGGATTTTCCACGTGTAAAATCATCGTTGGCTGGAGGAAACACGTGTCGGCTCATCGTTCGGACAGATGTCATCCACTCATTGGACAGAAGGCACCTATGATACGTCGACACGTGGCACGACCCAACAGAGGCCCATTCCTGTGAAAAGGCCGGCCTGTTTGACTTGGTCAAAAGGTGGCGGGCCGGCCCATGGAAAGCCTGTTAACAGCCTGTTCGCATATAGCCCATTTACAGCCCGCATAAAGCCTGTTAACGGCCTGTTCGCATATAGCCCACTAGCGTCATCTGGGCCATCCAATATGATTCCAGCCCGTTTGTTGGAGAACGTAGCAGAAATTCAAAATTTTCCTACGAGTGACCAAGATCTATCTATGGAGAGACTAGCAACGAGGGGAAGGAGAGTGCATCTACATACCCTTGTAGATCGCTAAGCGGAAGCGTCCAAGAGAATGGGGTTGAAGGAGTCGTACTCGTCGTGATCCAAATCACTGGAGATACTAGTGCCGAACGGACGGCACCTCCGCGTTCAACACACGTGCAGCCGGTGACGTCTCCCATGCCTTGATCCAGCAAGGAGAGAGGGAGAGGTTGGGGAAGACTCCATCCAGCAGCAGCACAACGGTGTGGTGGTGGTGGAGGAGCGTGGCAATCTTGCAGGGCTTCGCCAAGCACCGTGGGAGAGGAGGAGGGAGAGAGGTAGGGCTGCGCCAGGGAGAGGTCAAAACTCATGTGTTAGTAGCCCCAAAGACCTCAACTATATATAGGGGAGAGGGAAGGGGGTGCGCCCCCTCTAGGGTTTCCACCCCAAGGGGTGCGGCAGCCCCAAACCCATCTAGGGTGGCGGCCAAGGGGGGGGGGGAGGGGGAAACTTGCCCCCCAAGCAAGGTGGGGCGCCCCCTCCCCAAACCCTAGGCGCCTTGGGCCCTTGTGGGGGGGCACACCAGCCCACCTGGGGCTGGTACCCTCCCACACTTGGCCCATGCAGCACTCCGGGGCCGGTGGCCCCACTTGGTGGACCCCCGGGACCCTCCCGGTGGTCCCGGTACATTACCGATAAAACCCGAAACTTTTCCGGTGACCAAAACAGGACTTCCCATATATAAATCTTTACCTCCGGACCATTCCGGAACTCCTCGTGACGTCCGGGATCTCATCCGGGACTCCGAACAACATTCGGTAACCACATACAAACTTCCTTTATAACCCTAGCGTCATCGAACCTTAAGTGTGTAGACCCTACGGGTTCGGGAACCATGCAGACATGACCGAGACGTTCTCCAGTCAATAACCAACAGCGGGATCTGGATACCCATGTTGGTTACCACATGTTCCACGATGATCTCATCGGATGAACCATGATGTCGAGGATTCGATCAATCCCGTATACAATTCCCTTTGTCTAGCGGTATTGTACTTGCCCGAGATTCGATCGTCGGTATCCAGATACCTTGTTCAATCTCGTTACTGGCAAGTCTCTTTAGTCGTTCCGTAACACATCATCCTGTGATCAACCCCTTGGTCACATTGTGCACATTATGATGATGTCGGGATCCGGGAGTTGCACAATCTCATGGTCTAAGGAAATGATACTTGACATTAGAAAAGCTTTAGCATACGAACTACACGATCTTTGTGCTAGGCTTAGGATTGGGTCTTGTCCATCACATCATTCTCCTAATGATGTGATCTCGTTATCAACGACATCCAATGTCCATGGTCAGGAAACCGTAACCATCTATTGATCAACGAGCTAGTCAACTAGAGGCTTACTAGGGACATGGTGTTGTCTATGTATCCACACATGTATCTGAGTTTCCTATCAGTACAATTATAGCATGGATAATAAGCGATTATCATGAACAAGGAAATATAATAATAATAACTAATTTATTATTGCCTCTAGGGCATATTTCCAACAGTCTCCCACTTGCACTAGAGTCAATAATCTAGTTCACATCGCCATGTGATTAACACTCATAGGTCACATCGCCATGTGACCAACATCCAAAGAGTTTACTAGAATCAATAATCTAGTTCACATCACTATGTGATTAACACTTACTGAGTTCTGGGATTGATCATGTTATGCTTGTGAGAGAGGTTGTAGTCAACGGGTCTGCAATATTCAGATCCCTATGTATTTCGCTTAACTTTATGCCATATCGTAGATGCTGCTACCACGTTCCACTTGGAGCTATTCCAAATTGTTGCTCCATTATACGTATCCGGTATCTCTACTCAGAGCTATCCGAATAGGTGTTAAGCTTGCATCGACGCAACTCTTTACGTCGAACTCTTTATCACCTCCATAACCGAGAAACATATCCTTATTCCTCTAAGGATAATTTTGACCGCTATCTGGTGATCCACTCCTTGATCACCTTTGTACCCTCTTGCCAGACATGTGGCAAGGCACACATCAGGTGCGATACTCAGCATGGCATACCGTATAGAGCCTATGACAAAGGCATAGGGGACGACCTTCGTCCTTTCTCTTTCTTCTGCCATGGTCATGTCTCGAGTCTTACTCAATACTCACACCATTCAACACAGCCAAGAACTCTTTCTTCGCTGATCTATTTTTGAACTCCTTCAAAATCTTGTCACGGTATGTATTCATTTGAAAGTACTATCAAGCGTTTTGATCTATCCTTATAGATCTTGATGCTCAATGTTCAAGTAGCTTAATCCAGGGTTTCCATTAAAAAACACTTTTCAAATAACCCTATATGCTTTCCAGAAATTATATATCATTTCCGATCAACAATATGTTAACAACATATACTCATCAGAAATGCTATAGTGCTCGCACTCACTTCTTTGGAAATACAAGTTTCTCATAAACTTTGTATAAACCCAAAATCTTTGATCATCTCATCAAAGCGTATATTCCAACTCCGAGATGCTTACTCCAGTCTTTACAAGGATTGCTGGAGCTTTGCACACTTGTCAGCATCTTTCAGGATTGACAAAACCTTCTGGTTGTATCACATACAACCTTTCCTCAAGGATATCATCGAGGAAACAATGTTTTGACATCCTATCTGCAAGATTTCATAAATCATGCATTAATTGCTAACATAATTCCAACAAACTCTTAGCATCGCTACGAGTGAGAAAGTCTCACCGCAGTCAACTCCTTGAACTTGTCAGAAAATATCTTAACGACAAGTCGAGCTCCCTTAATGGTGACACTTACCATCATTGTCCGTCTTCCTTTTAAAATCCATCTGCACCCAACAGGCTTACGACCATCAAGTGGTTCTTCCAAAGTCCATACTTTGTTTTCATACATGGATCCTCTCTCGGATTTTATGGCCTCGAGCCATTCGTTAGAATTCGGGCCCACCATCGCTTCTCCATAGCTCGTAGGTTCATTGTTGTCTAGCAACATGACCTTCAAGACAGGATTACCGTACCACTCTGAAGTAGTACGCATCCTTGTCGACCTACGAGGTTTGGTAGTGACTTGATCCAAAGTTTCATGATCACTATCATAAGCTTCTACTTCAATTCATGTAGGCGCCGCAGGAACAACTTCCTGTGCCCTGCTACACACTAGTTGAAGTGATGGTTCAATAACCTTATCAAGTCTCCACCATCCTCCCACTCAATTCTTTCGAGAGAAACTTTTCCTCGAGAAAGTACTCGTTTCTAGAAACAAGCCCTTTTGCTTCCGGATCTGAGACAGGAGGTATACCCAACTGTTTTGGATGTCCTATGAAGATGCATTTATCCGCTTTGGGTTCCAGCTTATCAGCCTGAAACTTTTCACATAAGCTTCGCAGTCCCAAACTTTTAAGAAATGACAGCTTAGGTTTCTCTAAACCATAGTTTGTACGCTGTCATCTCAACGGAATTACGTGGTGCCCTATTTAAAGTGAATGCGATTGTCTCTAATGCCTAACCCATGAACGGTAGTGGTAATTCGATAAGAGACATCATGGTACGCACCATATCCAATAGGGTGCAACTATGATGTTCGGACACACCATCATACTATGGTGTTCCAGGTGGTATTAATTGTGAAATAATTTCCACAATATCTTAATTGCGTACCAAAGCTCGTAACTCAGATACTCATCTCTATGATCATATCATAGACATTTTATCCTCTTGTTACGATGATCTTCAACTTCACTCTGAAATTACTTGAACCATTCAATAATTCAGACTTGTGTTTCATCAAGTAAATATACTCAGTATCTACTCAAATCATCCGTGAAGTAAGAACATAACGATATCCACTGCATGCCTCAGCACTCATTAGACTGTACACATCAAAATGTATTACTTCCAACAAGTTGCTTTCTTGTTCCATCTTACTGAAACCGAGGCTTTTCAGTCATCTTGCCCATGTGGTATGATTTGCATGTCTCAAGTGATTCAAAATCAAGTGAGTCCAAATGGTCCATTTGCATGGAGTTTCTTCATGCATATACACAAATAGACATGGTTCGCATGTCTCAAACTTTCCAAAAACGAGTGAGTCCAAAGATCCATCAACATGGAGCTTCTTCATGCGTTTTACACCAATATGACTCAGTGCCACAAGTATGTGGTACTATCATTACTATCTTATATCTTTTGGCATGAACATGTGTATCACTATGATCGAGACTCAATAAACCATTCATTTTAGGTGCAAGACCATTGAAGGTATTATTCAAATAAACAGAGTAACCATTATTCTCCTTGAATGAATAACCGTATTGCGATAGACATAATCCAATCATGGCTATGCTCAACGCAAACACCAAATAACAATTATTTAGGTTTAACACCAATCTCGATGGTAGAGGGAGCGTGCGATGCTTGATCATATCAACCTTGGAAACAATTCCAACACATATCGTCAGCTCACCTTTAGCTAGTCTCCTTTTATTCCGTAGCTTTTATTTCGAGTTACTAACACTTAGCAACCGAACCGGTATCTAATACCATGGTGCTACTAGGAGTACTAGTAAAGTACACATTAACATAATGTATATCCAATATACTTCCGTCGACCTTGCCTGCCTTCTCCTCTACCAAGTATCTAGGGTGGTTCTACTTTAGTGTCCGTTCCTCTCATTACAGAAGCACTTAGTCTCGGGTTTGGGTTCAACCTTGGGTTTTCACTAGAGCAGCAACTGTTTTGCCGTTTCATGAAGTATCCCTTCTTGCCCTTGCCCTTCTTGAAACTAGTGGTTTTACTAACCATCAACAATTGATGCTCCTACTTGACTTCTACTTTTGCGGTGTCAAACATCGCGAATACATCAAGGATCATCATATCTATCCCTGATATGTTATAGTTCATCACGAAGCTCTAGTAGCTTGGTGGCAATGATTTTGGAGAAACATCACTATCTCATCTGGAAGATCAACTCCCACTCGATTCAAGTGATTGTTGTACTCAGACAATCTGA
Organism: Aegilops sharonensis; assembly: GCA_904067115.1. Taxonomy (NCBI): domain Eukaryota; kingdom Viridiplantae; phylum Streptophyta; class Magnoliopsida; order Poales; family Poaceae; genus Aegilops; species Aegilops sharonensis. Next base: position 12,358,172 of record LR880970.1, on the reverse strand, counting down.
GCACATGCTCAACGATTGAGTTTTTCTCCCTTAGTTTGTAGGCTAAGAAAATCGTCGGAGGTCTTATACCTCTTGACGTGGGCGCGAGCCTGAAATCCCAATTTCATCCCTCGAAACATCTCATATGTTCCGCGACGTTTCGGAATCGTCTTTGGTGCCTCAACTCTAAACCATTTAACTGAACTATCACGTAGTTATCAAAACGTGTATGTCAAATGTTCGCAACATCCACAGACGATGTTCGAGGTTTAGCACATCGAGCGGTGCATTAAGGACATAAGCCTTCTACGAAGCAACGAGGACAATCCTCAGTTTACGGACCCAGTCCGCATAATTGCTACTATCGACTTTCAACTAAATTTTCTCTAGGAACATATCCAAAAGTAGAACTAAAGCGCGAGCTACGACATAATTTGCAAAAATCTTTGGACTATGTTCAGGATAATTAAGTTCATCTTATGAACTCCCACTCAGATAGACATCCCTCTAGTCATCTAAGTGATTACATGATCCGAGTCAACTAGGCCGTGTCCGATCATCACGTGAGACGGAGTAGTCATCATCGGTGAACATCTTCATGTTGATCATATCTACCATACGACTCATGCTCGACCTTTCGGTCTCTTGTGTTCCGAGGCCATGTCTGTACATGCTAGGCTCGTCAAGTCAACTAAGTGTATTGCGTGTGTAAATCTGGCTTACACCCGTTGTATGTGAACGTTAGAATCTATCACACCCGATCATCACGTGGTGCTTCGAAACGACGAACTTTCACAACGGTGCACAGTTAGGGGGAACAGTTTCTTGAAATTTTAATGAGGGATCATCTTATTTACTACCGTCGTTCTAAGCAAATAAGATGCATAAACATGATAAACATCACATGCAATCAAATAGTGACATGATATGGCCAATATCATCTTGCTCCTTTTGATCTCCATCTTCGGGGCTCCATGATCGTCATCGTCACCGGCATGACACCATGATCTCCATCATCATGATCTCCATCATCGTGTCTCCATGAAGTTGTCTCACCAACTATTACTTCTACTACTATAGCTAACGGTTTAGCAATAAAGTAAAGTAATTACATGGCGTTTTTCAATGACACGCAGGTCATACAATAAATTGAAACAACTCATATGGCTCCTGCCGGTTGTCATACTCATCGACATGCAAGTCGTGATTCCTATTACAAGAACATGATCAATCTCATACATCACATATCATTCATCACATTCTTCTTGGCCATATCACATCTGTAACATCCCAAATTTCCAATTTGGAATGTTATACATAGGTCATCTATGCATATCATATTTTATTGCATCCTCGTTCCGTAATCCTCGAAATCCTAAGCAACTCAAGGACCCTCGGAGAGAGTTGGGGATTTTCCGATTTTTCGTATTTGAATTTCATCAAATATTGGAAAAACGAGGATTTTGATTTTAATTATTTTTCTCTCCGGAAAATATTTCTTATTAAAATAAATGAGGGGAGATAATATGACTTCTCCAAAACAATTGAAATATTGGAGGAAAAATGTTAAAATCATTATTTGGATTTTATTTGATTTTATTTGGAATTTTATTTGCCCTAGAAAAATTTGCACGTTGTAAAAAATTGCATTTTAGGGGCCAAGAAAATGTTCACCTCGTCTTAAATATTTCATTTAGACGGTGAAATTTTTTTTTGGTATTTTTAGATTTTTATTTATTTTTCTAGGATTTTTCTAAGTTCCGGCGGAATTTATTTATTTTAAAAAAAACTTGCGCCCGCGCCCGACCAGGCCCATGGCCCAGCCAGGCCGGCCCGCCTCACCGCCGCCTTCCCCGCGCGCGCCGCCGTGCGCCGCACGGCCGCCGAGGGGAGCCCGAGCCGGACTCCTCCCCGGGCGCCCCCTTCCCCAAGCCACCGCCGCGCCCTCCCCTCCTTAAATACCGCCCGCCCCGCCGCCAACCACCACCACCACCGCCGCCTCCCGCCGCACCCCGAGCCGAGCCGAGCCGCCGCCGCCCGCGCCCTGCCCGAGCCGTCGCCGCCGCCTTTAGCCGCCGCCGCCTCCTCCCGCGCCACCCCGCCCCGCCCCGCCGGAGGACCTCGCCGAAGGTACCGCCCGAGTCGCTGGTTTTTTTAACAAGAAAAATACCACTTCGTTTTTAAAAAAAAAAACCCTAGTTCCGTTTTTTTATAGATCAGTTTTATTCTCCGGTTTATTTATTTAGCGAGCGTTCGCTCGTTCGTTCGTTCCAACGAACACGTTCTTTGTTTAGTTTCAGTTAACGAACGTTCGTTCGTTAAACTGTTCGTCGTTTTTCTTTTTATCGGATTTATTCCGCGATTTTCCTGATCGCGATTTCTGATCCGATTTTCGATCTAGTATAACTTTTCGCTCGTTTATCGGAATCAGGCGATTCAAGCGCCTGGAGTTTAATCTCGAAACCCTCTTTCCGAATAACCAACTCAAACCAGCTTTTGTCTCTGTAAAATTTGACCCTAGTTCAGATTAGTAAACGGATCTTATTCCTTTCGCCGTTTGAGTTTCGTTGCTCGGTTTGGTTTGATTTCTTTTTGCGAACCGGAGTTCTTAAGTTGAACTCTCCGGTCAACCTCTTTGAGTTGAGTTTTGCTTGTGCATCTTTGCTTGTTGCTTATGTATGTTATTGTTTGCTTGCGATGGAATTCCCGGAGTGCGAAGCGTGCTACTACGAGGCTCTAGGATTCACGGATCGTCAGCAAGGCAAGTAACACTTTGATCATAATCTTTTCATACCCAGTTTTTATGCATTAGTTCCAATCCTCAAACATTGCATGATTAGGATGCCATTAACTTGTGGGTTGGGAAGTAGTAGTTGAGGTAGAACCTATTGCCCTGTTACTATCAAACCCTTGGGAGTTACTTCTACCCTTGCTTATTATTTCTATGCTATACTCGTAGACGTGGATTGGGTTTGAGTGAATCCATGACAGATGTGAGATTGTTAATTAATGGTTCAACTTAAGGTGGCAACTTAAATACACATCTGGGTGGATTGAGGCACCTGGGGAACCCAGTGTTGCCTGNTGCGATGGAATTCCCGGAGTGCGAAGCGTGCTACTACGAGGCTCTAGGATTCACGGATCGTCAGCAAGGCAAGTAACACTTTGATCATAATCTTTTCATACCCAGTTTTTATGCATTAGTTCCAATCCTCAAACATTGCATGATTAGGATGCCATTAACTTGTGGGTTGGGAAGTAGTAGTTGAGGTAGAACCTATTGCCCTGTTACTATCAAACCCTTGGGAGTTACTTCTACCCTTGCTTATTATTTCTATGCTATACTCGTAGACGTGGATTGGGTTTGAGTGAATCCATGACAGATGTGAGATTGTTAATTAATGGTTCAACTTAAGGTGGCAACTTAAATACACATCTGGGTGGATTGAGGCACCTGGGGAACCCAGTGTTGCCTGTATTTTTTTTGGAAATCCCGGGGTACCCGTGTGATCTTCCTATGGACCGCCACCCAGGCTCAAAGGGAACTGAGATTATTCATGCTAGAAACTTCCGTGTGCAGCCACAAGCTATTATGGGCTCTAGCATAGTTGAGTAAGTTACGTGAAGCTCTTGAAGAGGTAGATCAGCAGGTAGTGGGTTTTGTAGGTTTGGTATGGTCTACCCGGAGTAGAGAGTTAATGTTTCTGAAAGACTATGTCTCGGTCATTCGTTTCTCAAACACCATGTAGTGCGAGAAATCAACGGAGGCGATCGAGTCTCGTGGGGAAAAGTGCGCAAACCTCTGCAGAGTGTACAATCTAATCATGGTTAGCCGTGTCCCCGGTTATGGACAATTCTGAGTATCTAGTACTTGAGTATTCACATGTATCCCATCACTCTAAATTAATATTGCTGGGATGTTAACTACTTTAATTTGGGATTGAGTTGGGGTTATACCTTCTCAATGATGTTTCAACCACCATGATAGTTAAAGTAAAATCTATTCCGTTGTTGTAGGGAAAAATTGGCTTTTCGCAAAAACTATAACCATAGAGCTTTCCACCAGCCAAATATTGCATGTATTAATAGCATTATTCTATTCTTGTTCTACTGTGTTATATTGCCATCATATTCCATGTGCTGACCCGTTATCGGGCTGCAACGTATTATGTTGCAGACTTTTCAGACGAGGAGTAAGGATCGTTAGGTCGTTGCCGTGCAGCTCAGCTATGCCATTGGAGTTGATGGACTCACTTTATCTTCCAAGCCTTCCGCTGTTATCGCATTAGATGACCTTAAGCCATATTATTGTAATAAGTTCTCTTTTGAGACATTCGATGTAATAAGTGTGTGATTGCTACTCTGTTATAAATCCTTCGAGTACTGTGTGTGTCAGCATTACCGATCCAGGGATGACACTGAAACACAGAGACTTGACCATCTGATGTCGGGTCGCTACAAGATGGTATCAGAGCACACGCTGAGTGTTGGACACGACCACTAAGATAAACCACATTTCTGACTCCTCTCCATTTTTCCACTCTTTAGGATGACGGAGATGAAGAACAAGTTTGCACAACCGGATGAAGACACACCTTTTGGACGCCACTTGAAGGAAGTCACTAGGTACTTGAACATTGGAATACCATGCTTCAACGGGACGTACAACGCCACTCTACCAGAAGAGGAACGCTGGATGATTCAAGTATAAGTACCAGGAAGGACGTTCTCGCCAACTTCTAAGCCCATAGAGTTTTCTTTCGAAGCACCCACCTGGAGTCTTGGCAAGAGTATGGCAGCTCACATTACCATAGGACGCATTGGAGAAGTCTACAACAGGGAGCTTAAAGACACCATCTACCAAATATGTGGGCGCCGAGACGAGCAATGGGAAGTAATCAGCACCAAGAAGGATAGATCCATTGCAGCTTACATTCAGGAGCTAAACCAGCACATTCGACGTCAGGAGAATCAGATGTGCGCAGACATGATGGATTTGAAGAAGGAGAAGACCAAGATTATCGAGCTGGAGGAAGAACTCAAGTTTACACGCGATGGATATGTGGAGGAAATCAAGATACTACTGGAGAAGAACGATGATCTAGTCAAGAAGATCGGAGTATTCATGGGAGGATCCGCACCGGAAGAAGAGGAAGAAGATCCCACTTGCCCGGATAACTACATCATCATCGACGACACCGATTCCGATCCAAGTGATGATGACTACGAAGATGAAGCTGGAGCAGACATCATGGAGTCTTCCACCGATCAAAATTTTTAGATGACCACCATATATTAAGTAGTATTCCCCCATGTAACCAGTAGTAGCCGAGCACTTTTGCGATAGTCCTAGACCGTTGTATGCCCTTGCTTGATTGATTGAGTGAAATGATTGTGTTTGCCTCATGTGCATGTGGGTAGTGTTTTCTCACTAGACCTTTTTCTATTCTAATCTCTTCCATCTAAACCCATCAGATGCCTCCGAGACGTGACCCCGGTTTTGTTTTCCCACCGGAGCTCACCCAGTTGATCCAGCAGCAGAATGCCTTGATGCAATTGCTAGTTCAGAACCAGGGCAACAACAACAACAACAATAACAACCCGCCGCCAGTGGACAATTTAGCCCGTTTTCTGAGGTTACAACCGCCGGTGTTTTCCAGTAGCACCGAGCCAATAGTTGCTGATGATTGGCTACGCCTTATTGGAAGGGAGTTAACCACCGCAGGATGCACGGATGCTGAGAAGGTGCGCTTTGCCACACATCAATTGGATGGACCAGCAGCCGCATGGTGGGAGAATTACACAACTACTTTCCCTATAGCCAATGTCACTTGGGACCAGTTTCAGCAAGCCTTTCGCACGGCCCATGTCTCAACTGGAGCCATGCAAATGAAGAAGCGCGAGTTTCGCAACTTACGCCAGGGGAACCGTACTGTGGCCCAGTACGTGGATGAGTTTAGTAAGTTATCACGCTATGCCCCTGATGATGTGGCCACAGATGCCGCGAAGCAGGAGAAGTTTACGGAAGGGCTGAACGATGAGATGAGCATGCAGTTGATGGTGGCAACTTTCAACAACTACCAGGAGTTGGTAGACAAGGCCCTAATGATTGAAGGAAAGAAGCAACAAATTGAGAGTCGTAAGAGGAAGTACGGACAAGGGAAGTACAATTCAGGAGCTCACCAGAAGCCCCGCTTAACCCCGAACTCGGGAGGACTTGTTCATAACCATGGAGGCCATAACCATACCGGAGGAGGATCGCATAACCACAATGGTGCGAAGAATGGGAATGGGAACGGAGTTAATAACAACCAGAACCGCCCAAACCCATCTACACCCGCCAAAAGGGACCTAAGTCAAGTCACTTGTTTTAGTTGCGGGAAGACAGGGCACTATGCCAATGACTGCCCTGAAGGAAGGAATGGAAACGGAAATGGGAGCGCCGGGAAGAAGCCCGATCCATTCAACAAAGGCCAAGTGAACCACGTTAACGTGGAGGAAGTTGAAGAGCAGCCGGACGCGGTAATAGGTAAGTTTTTGGTTAAGTCATTTACCGCTATTGTTCTTTTCGATACTGGTGCATCGCATTCATACATATGAAGGGGATTTGTGGATAAGTTTAAGATACCAACCCAAACCCTTAGAACCCCTCTTTTAGTGAGCTCGCTTGGAGCAGAGTACATGGCTAGCAGATGGTGCACCCAGATACCCCTAACCATTGGGACACATGTTTTTCCGTCTGACCTAATTATCTTGGAGTCACAAGGATTGGATGTGATATTAGGTATGGACTGGATGTCAAAGTATGGAGGAAGTATTGATTGTGCTAGCAAATCAATATATCTTGCCACCCCGGAGGGAAAAAGGATTAAGTATGTATCCAGGCATGTGCCTAGGAGGAGCCAAGTGAATGCCCTCACGGGAGTTGTGCAGGAGGAGGTGCCTGTAGTAAAAGATTTTCCGGATGTTTTCCCAGAGGAGTTACCAGGCATGCCACCGGATCGAGACATCGAGTTCTTAATAGAGTTATTGCCAGGTACAGGGCCAATATCCAAGAGACCCTATCGGATGCCCGCAAATGATCTGGAGGAAATTAAGAAGCAGATCACGGAGTTATTGGAGAAAGGTTACATTCGAAGAAGTTCATCACCTTGGGGAGCACCAGTACTTTTGGTCGAGAAGAAGGATAAATCCCTAAGGATGGT